>VZSE01014020.1:4459-52637 GCA_013398275.1 Promerops cafer
AGAGTGAGAGTGTGTGTGTGTTTACTCACTGGCTTTAAGCTGATACCAGCTGATGAGCAGGGGAGACTCAGCTCCGAGCTGGGGTATAAGGTGAGCAGACAGTCCATGCTGGTACTTGGGGGAACCCAAATGTAGGGTGCCTGTGGGACGAGTGCATACATGCTGTGTAGTCAGCAAGGTCACACTTGACATCCCTTGATGCACAGCAGAAAAGAAAACATATTATCAATTTTATCTTTAATATTAATTGGCAACTTTGTGTTACAAAGCAACAAAAAGGCTGCTCTTCTAAGGAAAAGTGAGCTGAAACTAGAGCCCAATACCAAGGCAGACATGAGCAGGTACCTCACCTACAGGGAGCCAGGATGCAGAGCAGCAGGTCCAGGTCAGGATCAGGGCCAGAGACATTGCTAAAGATCAAATACAGTCCACTGATCAACCAGAACTTCTGTCATGACAAGACAGGTCTGAGCCTGAAGCAGGAAGCCAAGCTGTTGGATCTGTGTCAGGGTCAGGACAGACAAAGTGTAAGACCTGGCACAGATGTCGCTGCAGCACAGTTGTGGTGTGGGTGGCAAGCAGGACACTGCAGTAAAGCTTCAGGTAAAAGTAGTTCCCAAGGCAAAAGAGGGGCATGCTTTTTCTTCTACCTTTCTTCAACAGAGCTCTTAACAGTGAAGGAGCTGATCTTGGTCTCAGTCAGACCTTCTTAGCTAGCCCAGCTAAACTAGAAGGGGGATGTGCTCGCATCATGTTGGGCCACTCAGCCAGATTTTCCAGACTTATATGTGCTGATGTACTGAACATTGTCAGACAAAGCTTGGTGTCACATGGAGAAGAGACTCTGCACCTTGGAGACAAAGGCTCTGAACACTTCCTTCAAAGCTGTCTCCATCACAGTCACTTGGGAACTGAAACATTAGACCTGCTTTTGATGCAAAAAAGACAAGAGCAACTGTGTGCAATGTACATTAAAAACAGGGCGTTATGGTACATTTGCCTTTGCCTTTAACTGTTGGTCAGAACGCTTATTTCCAAGCAGCATTTTTCTGACCCATCAGCATGCTGCTAATCTACCTTCTTCCAGCAGCATTTCCAGGAGGTAGGAAGGATTCAATAAATGCTTGAGAATGATAATATTCAACAGTTTTATTAAAGAAGTTGTCTCTTATCCCTGTATCAAAAGCTGTGAATGTGGTTTATTCCTAAGCATGATAGAGAGACAGTATAGCAGGGGCAAAGAGTTGAACAAGGACTGGCATAGGCTCCTTGGGCACAACAGTTCAAGGAGGCAAAAAAGCACAGAAGTAGCTTTTCAAGGTGACAGAAGCAGTAGTTAATCCATTTGTTTTATGAGTTGACCACATGCACCACCTGCTTTTTGAAATGTTTATGGGTGCCACCTCACCTATATAACTTATAGTTCATGACATATATTCCTGTGCTTACCTATCTATATATTTTCCACAAATATTTTCTACTTCCTGAAAATGAAATTACAAACTCAGAAATCATCTTCAAAGGAGACCAAATATATCAACCAGCCTTTGGGTGAACTCAGCTGAAAAAAGGGAATTAATTAATATAATTTGACACTGGCAACAAATGTATTTTTAACTCAAAGTAGTTGAAATGCCTATTGCTGTACTAAGTGCTGTGAGTACTGCATAGCATAAATTATGTGTTCTACTCACACAGAATCCCCTTTTTTCGGGGTATTCAATGTAAATCTTATCATGAGCACACGTGCTTTTATCTTGTGAGTTTTATACTCCTCTTCACTATGTCAGGAGTCCCTCTTCACTTACCTTTTTATCTGAGATTCATAGAAATGCAAAGGATTCTTATACTGTATCTATGATCTATCTATAATCACTATGATTATTTGTTTAAATGTGATTCCTGGCACCAACAAGATTGGGATTTGCAAACAGAGGGATAAGAGTTTTCAGTTATCCTTGAGAAGCCAGAAAAATCCCATCTCAGACACCTTTTCTGTACAAGGGAGGGTGAGGAACCAAAACGTGTAGGTTAGAATGGTATCCTCTGACAACAAGAGGATTCAATCTTACTGAAAGCTCTTCCATTGATTCCACTGGAGTGGAACAAAACATTGAATTATTATTAGATTCAGTATGTCATCAGTGTCAATAAGAACCTGTTCCACTTATAGTATAGAGAAAATTCACTCATGGATTTTAGGAAAGCAAAATGTCAGCCTATCCATTCTGTCTTTTTCCTACTTCATGTTCTACTTTCCTAAATATGGTTGTTGTTTCACCAAGGTGGGTGGAAAAAGTCCTCTGAGGATACTATATCTTCTTCATACATCTGCAAACGTGGGCTTCATGCCCTGCTTTGCCATAATTTGTGTGAGCTTCGGAAAAACACTTTGCTTATTCACTAACAAGATAATAACATGAAACAATATTTCCAGCCGTATCAGGAGAATAAATAGGAAGCAATGCAGCAAAGATTCACTTGCATGAGGTAACAGAAGTCATTTGGAAGAGAAGACAGAGAGTAAGTTCTACAGAAAGGATTTGTTTCTTGGTTCCCTGTTGTTTAAATCTGGCATTTATTCCAGCAGTACAGAAAATTATTTTCCCCCCTATGCCTTGTTAAATTTCTTGTTGCCCATCAGTAGTGAGATACCAGTTCATTTACTAGTGAAAACAGGTCTGAATCTGCCTAAGCTACACACATTTTAATTTGACTGTTGTACATCAGAGAGGCACTTACATTTTCATGATATTCTCAATTCACTGCTGCATGGGGAAAGTGAAGAAGTTACCACAGGTCTGTGGATTCAGTCAAGACCCAGGGAAGTCATGATGATGATAATACACCAAGAAAAAATACCAGCATAAAAATTGTGCTTTCTTGCAAGTGATTTAAAGAACAAAAGAAAGCACTTGCTTGAAGGATGTAGCCAGTTCTAGCAAGAAACCCTTTGTTGAATTACCATGATATCACTTCCAATCTAAATTACCAGAAAAACCCCATCCCTAAACAGAGATGACAGGTATTTCAAATGCTTAGAGAAATTAGGCAAGTTTAGGACATCATAGTCTCAATCTTCATCTTAAATTAATCCCATCTTGGTTTAGAATAGCACATCAGAGCCCTCACTGCAAAATTCCCACATCCCTGGTGTCTTTCATGGTAGATGTCCACTTGGACAGCTCCCATGTATTCTGCAGTCTCTTTCCTTTGATTGACTTCTTGTATGTTTTTAGCAGAGGAGGTACTACCTCCAGTAATTTTGACATTGCTCCAGGGTTCCATCTGGAGTTCAGGGTTCCCTCCCTGCTGGATCAACCCAGACAGATAAAGAACACACATGTTTTGCAATGTTTCTTTCTGAAGAAGTGCCCAGCTGAGCCCTGTGTCATATCTCTGACATATAGCACTAACAGCCAAGAAAAGATGGACTTATCTTCACAGAAAGATATATCACTAACTTTGAGAAATCCAAGAGCCTGGAGTACATAAACCTAGTAACAGCTACAAAAGAAGATGTAATTTCTGTGTATGTAAGAATATTTCCAGCTGCAGCTCAGCGCTTTGGTTAACCAGACTTCCAAATGCCACCATGAAGAAGTTAACTTCTGCATTTTTTCAATAAACACTTCCCACCAGTCTGGGATCTGACATCTACATTGTTTCTTTGCTGCAACAGTACTTAATTCAGTTGCACAAGAGCATCTGAGCACTCAACTCTAGCTCCATGAAAGCACTGTCAGAGAAGGTCAGCATACCATACATCAGAAAGGATAAAAAAGACGTGAGCCACATCATGTCTAAGACACTGCAGCTTCAAGAGTCTGAACCTTGAGCTCTAGCAGGAAGAGACTTTGCCAGTGAAGTAAAAGTGAAAACTTTGATCATGATGAAGGCTGGAAGCTGATGATGACTCACTTTAAGAGGAAGGTCCCGCCCTGCTCAAAGACTTGCAGCAATACATTCACTGTCCTCTTTGCTGATGACAAAGTGATGCCAAATGATCTTTTCTTGCAGATGAGTCTGAGCCTCTTGGGACCTCTACACAGAAGCAGTGAGTGGTAGTGGGAGTGGTAGGCAGCTCTACTAAGGTGATGAAAGCCCCCAAGATGATTTTCCATTGAGGAAGGCTTGCTGCTTGTTGGAGGCTCAAATTCAGGATACCTAGGAGAAAACTAGAGCATATTAATTGTAACTTCTTGATACAGGTATTTGAGGAACCAGCAAAGAAAGGTGTTCTGCTGAACCTGATTGAACCTGCTTCTTCAAGGAAGAATTGGTTGTGAATTTGTGAAAGTTGAGGGCAATCCTAGCTGGAGAGACAAGGTCAAGGATTTCAGGATTCTAAGAGGAAGGAGTAAAGTAAAAATAGGGCCACCAGAATGGACTTCAGGAGGGCAAACTTTAATCTCTTTCAGGTATCTATTCGGAAAAATCCTTAAAGATACAGTTCTGGTGAGAAGAGGGATCCATAACAGCTGGTGTGTATTCAAGGATCCACCCGAAAATTGTATAAAGAGCCATCCTGTAAGGTAGGAAAGCAAGGCCAGGCTTGTGTGGATAAGTAAGGAGCCCATGACTGAGCTCAAACATAAAAAGGAGATATACAGAAGGTGGAAGAGGGTGCAGGTGAGGAGTAGCACAGAGACACTCTCAGGTTGTGTAGGGGGAAGGTCAGGAAGGTTAAAACCCACTGGATTTGAATCTAGTGAGGTACAACATGAATATCTTCTACAAGTATACCAACATAAAAAAGTAAGACTAGGGAAAATATGTCTTCTCCACTAAGTGGAGAGGGACCATGGTGACCAAGTTCATAGAAAAAGCTGAGGTACTCACTGCCTTCCTTGCCTCAATCATTACTTGTAAAACCAAAATTCAGGAGCCTCAGGCCCTTGAGAACAAAAATCTTGAGCAAGAAAAACTCACAGTCAGCAAGGAGAAGAAGGCTGGGGAGCAATTAAACTGGATCTGCAAGCCCGTGAGGCCGGACAGGTTGCACACACAGGTGCTGAGGAGCTGAACTGAGGCCACTGCAAAGCCACTCAATTATCTTGGAAAGGTCACAGAGAATGGGGGAAGTCCCCAGAGACTGGAAGAAAGCAAATGCTACTCCCATTTCAAGAAGGGAAAGAAGGAGGAAGCAGGTAATCTCAAGAGGCCCCTTCCAACATAAATGCTTCTGTGATTGTCTGATGAGAGGTGGCTGGAAGGAGAGAACATGCAAGTATTAGAAGGACTCAACACTTTCTGTGGACTGCCAGGTGCAGTTGGTCAGAAACCCTCCTTCACCAGCATTCAAATTTAATATTTTCTCTTTCCATTTTCTCCCTATGCTAATATTGTATAACAGAAACCTGGTGAGAATAATCTCTGCAATTTGGTTCTTAAAAGTTCTTACAATATGCCTGGTGAAAACAAACATTTTCATGAGATAAAATATTTTCAAATATACATTTGCATCTGAGAAACATCACATCCTATAAGGAATAAATTAGTGCTGCACATCTTATACAAGTACATAGTAACTATATGTTCCATGATTGAGCAAGACTTGGTCAGCACAGCGGGGTCACTCTTTAAACTTTTATGATCTGTCTGTATTTAAAACTTTCAATTTTCACACGTATACTAGCTGATAGCCTTTTGTGAAAAAAATTGATATACATGTACTTGCCCAACTAACAAGGACATAATGAAAATGCTTAAAACATTTAGATGAAAAATGTACCATCTATTGTCTTCAAATCAGTAGTGGTGTCAGCCTAAACTAATTTAAATTGAAAAAGGAAGAAAAAGACAACTTTAAATATTGACTATAATTAAATCAAGCCCAAGTAGTTTTGAATTCTAGCCACAGACAGCAATAATATTTCTTTCCTCCATCATGCATGAACACAAACAGAATTGAAAGATAGCACATATTAATAATGTTATCTCTCAAAAGACATCTGTATGCCATAGAATATCACATAGCCTAAAACTTAAGCAATCCTAATGAAGTGTGATTTAACTATTTCAAAGACAGCTGGTTTCCATGGCAAGAGATTTTTCCCCCACAAATCAGGGTCAAATAAGACATTCAGATATAAAGGAGAAACAAAATCCTAACCTATCTTTCTCTATAAAAATCTAGTCTAGATGTTCTGACCAATTTTATGACAAATTTTCCACCAGGATATCAGCTGCCTTGTAATTAGGCTTTGAAGTGAGCCAGAAATGTTTTCTGTGGAAAACCAAGCTTGGCCAAAAGAGAGAGGAAAACACACTAAAAAATGAGGTATTTGTTACATCATTGTTGACTGTGTCAAAATATTAACTAGTGTACATTCAGAGCAATAGGAAGATCACAAAATTTTTGTACTTCCTTTCAAAGATCATTTCACAAAGCTGGCTTAGAAATTGTGTCTCCTAAATGGCTGTAAATGTGGAGATTCTAAGCAATCAAATACCTTTTTTTTTTAATCTTTGCTACAATAAAAACGTTTAAATTCTTAAGAACACAATGTATGTGAAGGAGAAATAGAGAGAAAACTAACTTCTCAGCAAATGCATAAAAACTTGTCTGTTTTGCTTGATGCAGGCAAGAACATCTCCCGTAAGCCAGCCTTGTCTCCAAACTTTTGTCTTGTGACTCAAATGTCTCTCCAGTTAAATGGTGACCACACACACTGTCATGGGAAATTGTGTCTCCAGCTGCAGCTGAGGGGATCAGTTTGAGCTTGTAAAGTGGTAGTAGAGGCAACTAGGGACCAAGCAGGGATCTGAGGATCGCAGGTGTGCAGGCATCATAGAACCTCTGGCAGGGCTGTTAACAGGCCATGAGCATGGGTGCAGTAAAGCAAGCTCATTGTGCCTGGGATGTACAACCTGAGATTTGAAGAAGCCGTGTTTGATGGATCAAGTTCACTCATTCAATTGCGGCTAATTTTTTCCAAAAAAAGTTTACTTTATAGTAGGAAAACTGACAAGATCTTAATTTGAACAGCAGGTATAAGTACTACAGCAATAAATTACATCCATGCTCCATTTCAAAGACAGGAGGAGATTCAGCTTTACCTACATTTTCTATTAGTGCCTGAGTGTTTCTTGATAAAAACAATGGCAAAACAGCATCCACACCACCTGTAACAGTAACCAGTGACTGTCTCTACATTAGCTGGAGTCCTGCAAAAGCCCTACCTTACTGCATTTATATTCTATAAATGCAGGCTGTATTCTCTGTGACCTTTATAGGCTTCTTTTTTTTTTTTTTTTGTCTCTGAAAGCAGAGAGACACCATTGTTCCTCTGGTATGGACGGGAACTGAAATGAAAAAAATCATTCAATATGGGCCATTTCTGGGATCTGGGGATAAAGGGCCGTGCATTAAGTGTCACAGGGCACTAGACCTCATTCAAAAGCTTACTATCTAAGTGGGATAGAGCTGGAAACCAGAGCTGAAGTCCAGGCTACAAAGAGTTGCTCACAAGGGTTCTTTAGAATAGCTTTCTCTATTCATTCTTCTTTCAAGAAGGCTTCTTTGCATTGCTCTGATAGCATTACTAATTTTACACAGAGATGTTTTTACACAGCCGTGTTAAGAGATTCCTAAAACTGAGCTGAATACTTGTCTGGGTGAAAAAAAGCAGCAGAGAGGTGCTATCATCACACCATACAGACCAATCAATACCAGGACAAGGTCTACAGAGCACAGAAATCCACGCCTGGGTTTGACAAAGAGGAGTCAGTGCTGCCTCCAAGGAGAAAGGGAAGGGTTTGCTCTGAAAATCAGACCCATATGCCCACACTTTTAATTTTATGACTATTCAGCTTCCAAAATTCTTCCACAAGGAAAAGCCAGGTGAAAGGTTGACACAAAATTGGGATCCCAGATAGCACTTCTGAGCTGCTCACAGCTTTGATATGTCTAAAATCTGTCATGAATTCAAATCATTTACAGATCATATTAGTTAAAACAGCAATGATAAGTTGTTTGTAGAGTTTCTTCCCTGAGATTGGTAACCTTCTTAAAATGTTGGAGTTTATTTTATCCAGAAATGTTTATCTATTAAAGTTTCAGTGGTGATTTTGTCCCAAGTGAAATATGGAAACAAGAGTTTTCATGCATCTTGAATTTCATTTAAAATACTGACCAAAGCATGTGGTATTGAATCATTCTAACTTATTATTATTGTCTCCTCTTGCTTAAAATTGGAGACTATTTTGCCTACAGCTACAAAAGTGAAAATTAACAACAGTATATCTGTACTCTGTAAATGACGGAAAACCCCAAGTCCTACTTGTATCACAGTTTGCTAGACACCAAACAAGTGTTTCCCAAGCCTTCTCCTAGGCCGAGCTTACTATCTCTCATGTACAGTATGGAGGTCTCGTCACTTGGTCTCTCACCAAGTTTGAAACAGAGATGTTTTTGTGTGAGAAAAATCCCTCCTGCCCTGTCTCTTGTTCAGTTGTCTACTCACCCTTCTTTTTGTGACAGATCACAATAGTCAGCTGTGACACTATGCAGATCACTCCCTCAGCTGCATACAGCCTCTGTACAATCCTCTATTTTGGAGTTTCTTTGAGTTGCTTACACTCATAAACCTTCTCCTTAGCCAGTTTTTTCACAGTTCTCTCTGCCTTCCTGTTGTCCCTCTTGAAGGAGTCATCACGTCTTTATGCCCTCTTCTTCTTCCACGAGGCAGAGAACTGCAGAACAAATTGGGAAGCTGAGGCTGGCTGAAAGTTGAGATGTTTAGAAGGCTGACAATGACATGCATCAGAATGACAGAGATATCTCATTGTACCCAGCTAAGAACTGTGGTTCTTCAGAAAATCACACTATCTCTTCTGCTTTCCATCTGGAACCTTCAGGTTTTTCTAAATACGACTGGAAGCACCAATAGAGAATTTTATGAACATGTGCTCATAATAATTAGTAAGTACTGGCCCACTGAAAATCTTTGGAAAAGGATTTTATCAAGCAGATAAAAACCAGACCAATATTGGAAATCTTCTAACCAAGTACTTGTATTTTTTGTGGCACATTAGCCTTGTCTGATTGCTGGACTCACATTCAGCCAGTCTCTCACACTGCCTCCTCAACAGGACAGGGGGAGAAAATTACATTAAAAAGCCCCTGAGTTAAAATAAAGACAGAGATCACTTACCAATTACCACCATGGGCAAAACAGACTCAACTTGGAGAAAACAATAAAATTTATTGCTGATTAGAAATAGGGAGTGATGGTGAGAAACAGAGACTGAATTAAAACACCTTCCCCTATTCTCATGACCAAGTTCTTCTCATTATCAAGTTGTCTCCTTCATTCTCAATTTCCCTCCCTTGAAAATGGCACAGAAGGGAGTTACAATCAGTCCATGATGGATCCTCTCTGCTGCTTTCTCCTACTCACACTTTTCCCCTGCTTCAGTATGGAGTCTCTCCCCACAAGATACAGTCTTCATAAACTGCTCCTGTGTGGGTTCCCCACAGGCTCCAGAAAACCTGTTCCTGACAGAAAGCCTGTTCCTGTGTGGGCTCCTCCCCACGGGTTGCAGCTCCTGCCAAGATTCTGCTGAGACATGAGCTCTTCAGGGCTGGAGGTTCTTTCAGGATATCTCCACCTGCCACAGTGTGGGGTTCTTAGTGGGCTGCACTGTGGATACCTGATCCACTGTGATCCTCCACAGCTACTCTTGTCTGCTCTAGTGCCCTTCCTCCTTCTCTCCCGTTCGTATTTACAGGGCTGTTTCTTACATATTTTTCCAACTCTTCACTCCTAAAACTGCTGTGCAGCATTTTCTGCCCTTTCCTAACTGCCTTCCCTAAGATGTCATTGTTCAGCTGTGGGGCTCAGCTGTGGGACTTGGCTCTGCCCAGCAGTGAGTCTGGCACACAGCAGCCCCAAGCTTCCTCACAGATCCCACCCCTGAAGCCTCTCCCATCCACTCACTACCAAAATGTGGACATGTGAACCCAACACGCATTTCTAACACCTTCTTCCTGTCACACACAAGCTAGCACAGGAAGAGTGAGAGCTCTTTCTCTTTTCCCTTGCCATAAATTCACTGTGGAATATGAGTTAACAGGATAAACCAGGACAATATCCATTCATAGCCACATGTATTTCATAAAAAAAACAAAAGTAATTATAAAGAGAATTTTTCTAGATAACTCTTTTCCTAGAAGGAAAAATCCTGTATAATTTTTTCCTCTGCTGTATTTCAAAGTTAGCAGCAAACTCAGGATTTCTTTACTTCTTGGAGCTGGGAAGTTAGGACTAGGACTTTATGCAGCTGGTGGCTTGTTCAAGGATACTGACATCACCTTGTACAAATTCTGTTTTTAACCAAATGGCAAAGTGGGTAGAGTAACCTTTGAAGCTGTAGGAATGTGGCTCAGATAAAGCAGGTGATATTCCATGAGTGGTTTTTGTCAGTCAGTATGAAACAGCTTTTCATATGTGTTCATGTAAATTCTAGTGGGAGAAACTTGCTCCTTTGGGTTAATGAGACTGAGTTCCACCCTTCATATTCAGTAAGGGAGTCTGTTTTCTCTTTCCAAGACTGCAATATATAAACAGTTTGCTGCTAGGAAATGGTTCTTTACTGAGAAGCTAAGGAGCCATGTTCCCCAGGAGAGTGTTCAGAGTTCAAGGAGCATCTGGACAATCCTCTTAGTCATGACATGGTTTAGTTTTAGGACTTGTAAGGAAAAGGAAGTTGGACTCAATGTTTCTTACGGGTCTCTTCCAAATTGAGATATTCTATGGCTCTGTAAGTGAGGCCACAAGTTCCACCTGTTTTGTCCCTTTTATTTGTAAAAGCCACAGCTATTCATTAAGAGAAAATCTCTCCACAAGAGCATGTACTTTGTCTGAGATTGTCTACAGCTTCCTTTCTGCACAGGCAGGGAATTTCTGTCTTCTAATTTTAATATTGGAGATAGGTGGCATCTGCATGGTTGGATCTACCAGTGTCTTCAGAGGTTGCACAGTAAAGTTCTGGAAGATCTAAGTATATGTGTAGAGGCTTTGTACCAGTTGGGCATCAATTAGGTACCCTGCAAACAGTCCCAAGACAGTCAGAAAATATGACTTGGAGAATTATACCACAGAGATGTTACTTCTGGACAGGGCTGACAAGACAAAGAAATTGAGCAGTTTGCAGAGATCACAGGGGGCCAAGGAAATGATCTTCTGCACACAGATGTACAAATACTAACTCACAAATAATATAACTGGTTTTCAAGTTAAATTTAATTATTTTTAATGCCTAGCATCATAGATGGCAGTATAAAAAGTTCCACAAGCCACTGTACAAGAAAGAAGACAGAATGTATTTTCACATCCCTGCCTGAAAGCATAAAAGCCAACTAAAAGTACAGGGAAATAAAGCATTATCAAGGGCACTTCCCAAATGAATACAGACCATGCAGACTCCCTTAAAATTACCACTGGTGCTGATTAGGAAAACACAAGAGTCAAACATCCTTTCCAAGCAACCCAACAATGGACTGCTCCATTTGTCAAAGATGCTCTCACTCTGGTGAGCTGTGGTGCTACCCATCTGTAGCCCCAGTAGAGATGGACAAGAAGGTAAATAGGGAGTATTGGTTTTGGCTGTGATGGAGTTAAATTTCCTTATAGGAGCTCATGTGGTGCTGTGTTTTAGATTTGTGATCAAAAGAGTGTTGGTAGGATAGGAGTGTTTTTGTTATTGCTGGGCAGTGCTTGCAAAGTGTTGTGATCATTCTCCCCTGTCTCCTCAGGCTGCCCTATGATCTCAGGAATTCTTGTTAAGCCCTGGTCCTAATTAATGGCTGTGGATCATTAAGCTCCCCTTGAGCATATCAATAGCACTGCCTGTTCTCCAGAACTTCTGTTGCCTAACAAACTTCTGTTTTGTAATGAGTAGCCTTGGAAACTTATTTTTGTCTGAATCACAGCTGGAGTGAAATAATATTATCATTACTGGACTTTTGAGGAAAGTTACTGACCTCGATTGAGTCCAGGATGGAAGCTGATTGAAGACTAAAGCCAAGCATCTCGCAACCCTGTGAACAGGGGTCCCACAAAGGCCCTTTGAGGTCCCATGTCCCCAGAGGCTGTGCCAGCACGTCCTTTGGAGCAGGCTGTGCCTCGGTGCTCAACAACCCACAGGTCTGAGACTCAAAGGAGTTGTGTCAAAAACTGACAGTGGGGCCTGGGCTGGTACCCCCTCCTCGAGGCTGAAGCCTTTGCCCACTGAGAGATGCAAAGGCATCCAATGTGTGTATTTCACCAAACTCCAGGGAGCTTTAAACAGGTGCTGTGTACACGTGCACACATCCACGAATATTTGAATATCTACATGCCTGTGTCTGAGAGAATGTGTGAAAACTGACTTCAACACTTTATACCAAGTGTAGCATCAGTGCTGCCATCTTAGATTCAAAACTAAGTTACTGTTGTGGTTACGGTAGATCTTACAGAATCATCCTGTAAGAAGTAAATCAGTCAAAGATTAGGTGCTGCCAAATCTTCTAAACATAAAGCATCAAGCAGTTCCAAGGGTAGGTTTGCCAAGGGTCCATTGTGAACCTTGTGACTCCATGGGAGGGTCTCCCTTCCCCTTCTGCACCCTGACACTCTCCATCCTCAACCTTTTGCATCCCCAGTCTCGGCTGTGCGTCACTCCGGATTGAGTTTAATCCAGTTCTCCTTTGTGTGCTTTATCTATGTGGTAACAGAGCAAACCTTGCCACAGAACTTAGTTGTGCTTTAACAAATTTGTTATAAAATTGCTTTTGTTGATACGTTTGACAGAGTTTCTTAAGCAATCTTAACCACCACTCAGAACAACTTTGAAAGACTTTTCTGTTTGTCATGCCACCTCACCAGCAAGCAGGCTGGGAGTACATAAGAAGTTGAAAGGCGATACACCGAGGAGAGCTGATCCCAGTGACCAAAGCGATGTTCCATACCCTATGGCAGCACTTACAGCAAAAATATCTAGGGGAAAGAAGGAAGAAAGTGGCAGTTTCAGAGTCACAGGACTTGTCATCCCAATTAACTGTCATGCCAATTAACTGTTAAAATGCTAAAGACCTTGTTTGCTGGAAATGGCTGAGTAATTGCTGATGGGAAGTAGAAAAGAATTTCTTTTTTTTGCTTTGCTTGATCAGGCAGCTTGTGCTTTTCCTATTAAACTGTCTTTAACTCAACCCTTGAGTTTAATCATTTTTATTCTTCAGATTCTCTTTCCCATCCTCCTGGGGGAAAAGTGAGCAAGCAAGCAGTTGGGAAGTTAATCCACAACACAGGATTTTATCAAGAAATGGAACAGCTTGCTTCTCGGACAGAAATGGACTTCCTCTATTACCATTGCTTTTTGGCATGCTATAGTGTACCTCTAGGAAGACAGCTGGACTGCACTGGAGCAGCTGTCCATGGGCAGTAGGACACTGTAAGAAACTGGGGAGGAGGATCTGTATTCCCAGGAGGTGTGACAGAAGTCAAAAGTCTCGTTGCCCACTTCTCCATTCCCAGTATCCACACTACTCTCTCAATTCCCATGCTTATACTCTCCAATTCCTTGCATTACACAAGTAGCTGCAAGGACAGAGAATTCAGTCCTTGTCCCCTTCTCCTGACAATGACAAACTCTTCTGCTTCCCTATTCACCTCCAACTCACCAAGTACACCAAGAGGCTCAAATCATGTTCAAGTGAACCTTTGAAGTTTAGCACTTACCAGGCAGGTGTTTGCTAGTCACAGCAAACCAATTTACAATGGCATAAACACCACTGCATGAGAAAGAACCTGACACACACAATCCCTTCTGGATGCAACGCTGCAGAAATCCTACATTCCTAAATACAATGTTTTGTCCCAGGCAGTTTTATCTGAGTGTATGCTTCTATTGTGTTATTGGATAGACAGGGCTGGACACAGAAGTGTTTCCTACTTCATTCTGTCATGTCACACAAAGACAAAAAATAATATTCAAACATTCTCTTATAAATAAGGACTAGTCCCTTCCCCTCCTTCATAAACAACTGCAGCGCATTTTGCCAACATCCTGCTTAGAATGAACAGATCAAGTTTTGAATAGCATCATTCACCAGACATTCTTTCCCATAGATAGAGATGTTCAATGTCTCTCCAAAGCAGTTCATTGGTGTGGAAGAAGGACTGTGAGGAGACAGTCTCATGTTTCTGAGTATGTTCCAGATAAGAGCCTGGCTTCATAGAATCACAGAATGGTTTGGGTTCAAGGGAGACCTTGAACATCATCTAGTTACAAACCTCTGTTGGGACGCCTTAAATTAGACCAGGTTGCTCAGAGACCCAACCGACTTGGCCTTGAACACCTCCAGGGGTGGGGTATCCACAACATCCCTGGACGACGTGTTCCAGTGCCTCACCACCCTCACAGTAAATAATTTCTTCCTAACACCTAATCTAAATTTACTCTCTTACAGTTTGAAACCATTCCGCCTGTCAATACGTGACCTTGTAAATAGTCCCTCTCCATCTTTTTTTTAAGTTTCTCTTTGGGTACTGAAAGGCCACAAGTAGCCTTCTCTTTTCCAGACTGAACAATCCCAATTCTCTCAGCCTTCCCTCATAGAAGAGGTTCTCCATCCCTCTCATCATCTTGGTTCTCTCTGGGCTGACTCCAACAGTTCCATGTCCTTCCTGTGCTGGGACCCCAGAGCTGGATGCAGGGTTCCAGGTGGGTCTCACCAGAGCAGAGCAGAGGGGCAGAATCCCCTCCCTCCCCTGCTGCCCACGCTGCTTTGGATGCAGCCCAGGACACGTTTGGCTTTCTGGGCTGGGAGTGCCCATGGCTGGGTCATGTCCAGCCTCTCACCCACCAGCACCCCCAGGTCCTTCTCAAAGGGCTGCTCTTGATCCCTTCATCCCCCTGTACCAGCCTGTGCTGGTTCCTGTGTTGGTACCCTGACCCAAATGTAGCACCCTGCAGTTGTTCTTGTTAAACCTGATGAGAATCTCGCATGCCTACTGCTTGAGCTTCTCTAGGTCCCTCTGGATGGCATCTCATCCTTCAGGAGCATCAACAACTTGCAGAAGACCAAGATACTAAGCATGTGGAACCAAAACCAAGTCCCATTTTACAATCACCTGATTTGTGTGCACTACTCTGTATGGACTTGGATCAAATATGGAAAACAAACCATATTCAAAAGGTATTTACATGCTGTAACTAAGAAAGTGGATTTAAGAGTGGATTGAAGTGCATAGTTGGGTCATTTGAACAATTTCTTTAGAAAGTCAAACACAATATGTTTACATTCTACAGGGTTGTGAATAGGGGAAATGTTGAGAATTACAGCTCTTCCAGGCTACTCAGAACCCATGACAAAAAAATGTACCCTGGTCTCCTTATCAGCTCTGTAGAGACCTGTGCTCAACAAGTCTTGGTAGGAGCAACTGGACCTGGTACAGGCACTTTGTCTCGTACTAGCAGCAGTCCTATTTCCATTTAAAGAGAAGGCAACAGCAGCCTTTTCAAAACCAGCCCTACACTGCACTGATTTGTTGCCCTTTTGGAGAAGCAGGTTGTCAACTGCAGCAAGGGGTCTCAACCTTTCCTGAACAGAGTGGTTTTCCTGCTTGGATTGCTGATTCCCAAGGATCCCTGTAAGCCCAATGCTTGTATAAGAAGGAGCTCACTCCAGCTTGCTGCTCCTCTCCCTCAAAGCACCGTGAGTGTTTGCATGCAGACTGTGCAAGTGTAAGGTCTCCTTCTCCACCATTCTTGGTGCCAAAGCTCTTACGCCACTGAACTACGGCTTTTAACAACTGACCCTCATTCAGACTGAAGCTCTGGCAAACCAGAATGGTAATTTAATCTATTCATTCTAGCATTGGAGATTCTAGGGGAGATAGAATGCAAAGCAGATAATGGTTTTGCTAGACAAAAACAGAGTAGAAAGGCCCAGGCTTCTAGCAACACCAGATCTATTGTAAAATATGTATTTAGAAAGGGCTTTGAAGATGAGCCAGCACTTTGCATCAGATGACAGGATATGATTATAAAGGAGTCAAACTCCAATTACAGTGTCATTACACTAAATAGGCTTTTTGGGTAATGTACAACTAATTAATCCAAACTAGATTATTAATTACATTTTCAACATTAGTGCCCCTTATCTTTCATGCTCAATACATGTGGCTAGGACTCTCACTGGAGCTTAAATATTTCCATTTAAGAGCTAGAGGGGCTATGCAAATCTCAGCCTACATTTTTGTGACTTAAGACCATTAACCATTCTGAACTGATACGGAAATAGATCTTCATACTGCGGTTAATCTTCTGTTTATGTGAAACCACTAGTAAAAAAAAATGTTACATAATTAGACACTGTCTTGTAGAGCAAAAGCAGAAATTTATATGAACTATGTATTTTTTTTCTGCTACTTTCTCTGTATGAAACCAAGTTCCCTCAACAATGAAAAACAATAAAACCCAGAAAGTCTTAAATAGTATAGCTCAGATGAGAAGCTGATTTAGTTTTGAACTGGAAAAGCGGCCCATTAGAAACAAGATCACAGCATCAAAAAGGACTGCAATGTGAGAGCTCTGGATTTTCAGCATTGCTCAGCCACTGCAGAGGAAAGGCAAGACAAAGTTCTGATATAGACAAGATTGTCTTCAGTTTTCCCATTGCACACTTTTCTTCATGGTTGGTGCAAGACTGAGAAGAGAAGCCCATAGAGCATGGTGGCTCAGGGACTTCTGGCAGTTCTTTGAGAGTGACAGATATACATGACAGTTTGTTGTGGAAGGCCAGCTTTCCATAGATTTGGCTGTGAGTATCTGCTGAACAGCAAGACAATTCTGACAGCCAGACTCTCCAGGGGGCTTGGCTCATTCTTCTGCAATGCTCTTTTCGTCTACAGAAGGATTTTTTTTCAATCCTGCTTATTAAAAGAAACCAAATAAAGAAAACTTCCTTGAAATTCAGACTTTCAACTCTCACTCTTCAAAGAAGCCATTCCTTCTTGTGTTTATTTCTCACAACCCTTTCATTCTTGAGGTGGTAATCTAGTGCTGGACTTGCAGCTAGCAGCTTATTTCTGCTGTGAGTTCAAGGAGGATCAGAATCTGGCTGGTGTCTTTTTCTGTATTGTAGCAGGAAAGATTTGTCCAGCTTTTGTGACAGCACAGAGGGAAAAGTAGCACTCCTTAAAATGGTGCCTGTTCAGGGTGAGTGATGGACGTGGTCTCTTAGGATCCCTTTAGGGTCCATTTTGCAGCACATGGGGATCTCACAGAGATGAGGCCAAATAAGGATTTCAATTGAAATGGCTTTCCAGTGAAGTTGTGGATTGGCTGAAGCTCGAATTTTTTGGTAGCAAGGCAGCATTAACTGTCACTGTTTAGATTTTCCTCCACCATATGTAATTCTCTTGATTGGAAGACACCCACAAAAATAAATGTTTTCCCCTCTGATTTGACAAGAGAGATAAGAGAAATAGGAAAACAGGAAAAAGGAATTTTTTGTACAAGTCTCCCTTGTTTCCAGCTGTCACAGATTCAAAGTTCTTTTTCATACCCTAGCTGCAGTATTTTTGAAATCTCACAGGCTAATTCTAACTCAGCTTAAGTATTCAACTTCCCAAGAAGTTTAATTATGTTTATCATGGGATGTCATAAAATTCCCTGAAAGGATAGTCTTTAATTACAATCCTGTTTGCTTTGACAGCACATTTGTGAATTGTATGTAACATGATTATTATTTTGACTACTGGTAAGCAGGATTAAAATGTTTTTCTACAAGAATGAATTAAACCTGCCCCAAGGCCATTAGGTTCTGGTTATTTATTTTCTAAGCAAGTAGATCACCTGGCAAAACTACATTTCTAACATTAATCAAATTGTCCTCTTGCTTTTTCATAATTAACATGAAATATGTGGTCTTATCATTCTCCTGATTAGCACACAAAGCTGATGCACAGCATAGAGTGAATAAATGCAACATAGCTTTCTATGCTCTTTTACAGCTTCATTAATCCTAACACACTATTTGGTTTATACAATTGCCTGAGTGCTCCTCTGGAAAATCAGAGTAGACGTCTGCTCAGGATGAAAGAAGCTGCTGTTGCACTCATTCAGGATCCAGAAAGTGAAGGCTTTGCTCAAGTTTGGTTTGGGGGCTGGAGGACCATCTGGAAAATTCTGAACACAAGTGGCATAAACAGAAATGTATTTGCCACCAGAAAGTTTCTCATAATGTCTTCATGAATTTAATTTCCCTTGTGGCTTTAAAAACACATTTCTAGTTCTTTGTTCCCACTGAGGAGAAAGAACAGCTTATCTCATTATTCAATGTACCAATCTTCTTACCCAAGGAATCGATAATGGCCATACTCTGGCACCTCAACCTGGATATGAGCAATCTCTGTTTTGGGTGACATCATGTTCACAGCTTTGAAGAACTACCCGAGACACAGCTTATCCCTACTTTCTAGATCCCTCCAGAAGTGCTAATATAAAGGAAAATCATGAGAGAAACTGGAAGCATGAAAACTATTGAACAAGCACCACTGCAAACATGATTTTAGACCAAGATACCTGCAAAATGTTTTGAAAATAGTGAGAGACTTATGTGTGCCAAACTGCTGTTTGCTGAGTTTGCAAGTCTGCATTTAGTCTGACTCAAGACTGTTGAAAATGCAATATTCTCAGACTGCTTGTGGCTAAAGAAAGGAAAAGAAATTCTGCCTAGACATAGCAAGGTCTCCAGTGAATCAGGGGGGAAATGTGGGAAGTACTAAGAAAGAAAGTAGATTAATCGAGTGAAATTATAATGAAAGAAAAGATCCATAGTATCTATCATTAGTTGGTCATGTCTCATTGGAAGCACATGAGAGAAACCTCAGGGAAAGGGGATTCTTTTACAGTGTAAAACCAGCCTTTCTATCCTCCCTCCACAAGGTTTCACAGATGCAGCAGGAAGGTCTAAAAGATGTCCCACTCCAGGCATGCTGCAAAGCAACTCTCCATAACCAGGACTTTTCCCCAGCTCTCATGGCCCTTCTACTCTTTGGGCCAGCAGTCTTTATCTTGGGATCAACTGCCAGCTTTCAAAATCAGTCTTGATTATTTTGTCCTTCTCCCTCAGCCAAGTTCTTTACTGGAGAGGGGACTGTGATTATCTCAGTGGTATAAGTGAGCCTTTTTGGGAAGAGTCCTGTGACTGGAATACTATAATGGACAGTAACAGGCTTTTCAGTAGTTGAGGTGGAGGTGAGTTGAGGTGAGGGAAGTTGAGGTGGAGGCATAGCACTCAGTATAAAGCAGGGGTTGGACTTCACAGCACTTGCAACTGGGGACATGTTGACACTTTCTGGGTAAAGAATAGGAGAAAAATGAACAAAATAATGAAGTGGAAGTGATTCCAGCCGTCTACTACAGGTCACCCAGCCAGGATGGTGACAGTGATGTATGATTTTTCTGTTAAGAGTTAAGAGAAACCTCTAGATCAGTTGTTCTTACGGACAAATTCAATTTCCCAGATGTGTTGTTTGTAAATAAAATGGTCTCGTGCATGCTGTGATGATCAGTGGCTGACTTGGCTACTGTGATCTTCAAATGGTTAAGTTTAAAGACTGGTGGTATGCAGAAAACTGTCAGCAGAGCTACTACCATGCTTTTGGAAAAGCAGACTTTAGATTGTGCAGGAAACTAGTTAGAAAAGTCCCCTAGGAACTGGTTTTCAAGGGCATTGGGGTCCATAAATGCTGATTGGTTTTAAGAGCTATCATTTGAGAATGGAGGAGCAGAAGTATGTGTAAAAATTCAAGCAAGTGAGGCAAACGTTCAGCTTGGCTGGACAGTAATTTCCTTCTGGAACATGGAGGAAAAAAAAATTCATACAGTCTTTGGAAGAAAATTTAGGCTGCACAGGTGGACTACTGAGAGGCTGTAGAGAGAAAATTCGCATGGCCAAAGCTCAGCTGCAGTTGAAGACAGACATAGTATGGTAGATGGCAGAATCGCTTTTTAAAGCCATTTTTAAAAGCAAAAAAAATTGTCCATTGCATGAGGAGGTTGGTCACCTCACAGAGATGAAAATAAAGCAGCAACATTTCATTCCTTCTGTCTCTAACATCAATGGAGGGCCTTGTGACCTCTGGAGCTTCAGGTGGAGGACCACAACTGTGGAAATTATATGGTCCCAGTCAGCTTTGAACTTGTACTGAATTTTCTGCTGCAGATGAATGCACAGAAGTCTATGGGGCCCAATGGTATTCATCCCAGGATACTGAAAGGGATGGCTGATGGTATTGCAGGACCTCATTATTTATCAACAGTCTTGTGAATCTGAAGGTCTCAGTCAACAGGAAGCTAGCAAATATTATTCCCATTTTCAAGAAGGGCAAAAAAAAAGACCCTGGTAATTACAGGCCTGTCAGTGTTGGTTCAGTGTCTGTTAAAATTATGGAGAATATTATTCTGGGAGTTACTGAAAAGCACTTCAGAGGAAATGCAGTTGTTAGTCAAGGCAAACATGGGTTTGTGAAGGGACAGTCATGCCTTGCTAACTTAACATCCTTTTATGAAAATCTACTAGACACATCTACTAGAAAAATGAAAGGCAGTGGATGTGTGGGTTTTTATTTTAAATATTTTTTGACTCTCACTTTCACTGTATCTTTCTGGACGAAGTGCCCAGCATCCACGTACTGCATGAACAGTGGCCTTGAAGCCTCTGGCTGAAAGATCTGTAACAAACAGGGTAACATCTGGTGACCAGTCACTACCAGTGCTCCCTAGGGCTCAATTTCAGGACCTGTTCTCTTCAATGCTTTTGTCAGTCACCTGGACACCAGAGCTTAGTGCGCATTAAGCAGGTTTGCAGCGATACTAAGCTAGGATGAGCTGTGGATTCCCTTGAGCATAGAGTGCTCTTACAGAGAGATCTTGATAGATTAGAGTGCCGGGATTCACCAACCATGTGAATTTAACAAAGATAGATGCCTGGATTCAGCTCTTGCAGTGGTGTAATCCCAGATGTCTGTACAGTTTTGGAGACTAGAGGCTGTAAGGGGACTTCAGAAAGGGAATTAGGGGTTTTCCTCGATGATTAGCTCCATGTGAGTCAGCAATGCGCCCTGGAGCCCAGAAGTGCTTTAAGTATTGCATAGTATGGTAGCAGTATCTAACCAGTCCAAAGCAGTGATTATCCCATGATAATCAGACTGGTGAAGTTTCCCATCAGGTCTGTGCAGGTTTTCACAATACAGGAAGTATATAAAAAATATCAAAATGTGTCCAAAACAGGGCAACAAACACAGGAATACATGTCAGCTGAGCAAAGAAAGGAGGAAAGGAGCCCATCTAATCTTGTTTTGTTTAGCTGGCACAAGATGTTTGTCCCATGGCAGAGATCATGGAGTCAGACAATAATAGAAGCATCAAATGTTTGGGTTGGAAGTATTCTTGTTGTTATAAACAATCAAAAAATATTTATTTTACTTTCCTCATAGATTTTAAAAATGTATAAAAATGTATATTACTAGATATGTATGAGCAAAAGTCAAGCTCATTAAAAGTTCATCCCAATAGAGAGAGAATTCACAAGCAGATCTATTGGTAGAGAGGGATTTATACAGGAACAAAATGCTTGCCGCTATCTGCAGCTGCCACTGCAGTATTAAATATTCTCTTGTCCTTGAGATTTTCTTGCCAGAATATCCTGAGGCTGCTTTCATTACTGGAAGGACTTGTTTCTCCATGACATAGGTCAAATTCTACTCTAAAAAACCCTTGCAGTCTATTTAGATGGTGGATGGGAGAACAGATGTTATTGTGGTCCTACACTTAACATTGTACCAGGACAGTTCGAAAGCAAAACCAACTTATTCCACAATATTGGTAAGCTGACCAGAAGCAGTCTAATGGCTTTCACAGATCTAAAGGAAGGCAGTGCTTGGGAAATGGCTGCTCTAGAAATTAAGACCAAATTAATTCTCCTTGCAAGCAAACTTAGAGGAAAGTCAGCTCTGGGAACAGTTGTTAAGTAGCTTAATTGGTCATTTATAAAGCAGCAGCAGGGAAAAAACCCTCAATTTTAAGCCATCAGGTGGTTTGTGGTGTTAAAGTACACTTTGAATTCCCACATGAGTGACATTAAAAGGAGTTAAAGGGCAAGAGTACATATTAGTGAATTAAATTCCACAGATGGTGTAATTATGCAGAAATAAGCATCAGAAATACAGGGAAGTTAGTGCTATGCTTAAAATGAAATCTTAATATATGAAACTGTAGTTAAAGCAGTCAAAGAGTCTTATCTTTGCCTTATAGTGACACTATGAGGGAGAAAAGGGAAAGGGAAAATAAACATTAAATGAAATGTGCCTTCAATTTCCCTTGCAAAATCTATAATATTTAAAGTGTTTATCATAAATGTGTGGACTTCCTTCTCCACTACAGCAAGAGAGGGAATCAAAAACTTCCATCTTTTAATTGCTGCTAGGTCACAGACCTGACTCTTTCCTGGCTTTGAGGGATTCTACATGAAGACAACTGCATTTCTAGACTTAGTGGCAATACCTTTAAGTCATGTGATTTTCAAGAAGCACAGGAAATTACAAGCAAGTAGCTGATTATGAACCTCAAAAACTGGAAAATGTATACTGGAGGCAAAGAAACAGCCTGGGAATGAGAATATGTTATAATGAAAGCAGGATCACAATCAGCTTTATGCAGATTTGTAGCACAGGCCACTGCTGGAATTCTCCTGGCATCAAATAGTGGAAAGTAGGAAATGAAGGAGCAGCATCTGCCTGGCAGGCTATTAAAGGCCAAGTTGTTCTTCAGAAGGACACTGATTTGTGATGCCCATCTGAATCAGTGAAGAGAAAGAGTCTCAAATATTTTATTAAACTGATCAAAATTATGATGAGAGGCCAGCACAAGAATCCAGATGAAAAAAATAATTTTGATTCCATTAGGAAGGTGAAGAATACAGAACTACTTGCTTTGAGTGCTTGGGTATTTCAGATGTTCATTTAGAGATTACAAGTATTTTGTTGCCTATCTGCCAGTTAACCAGGCTTCCTCATACACCTGTCTGTGAAGAAGAATCAGTCTTCTAGAACAGACAATCTTCTAGAATGACAATTCAGATTACCTCATCTTGTAAGACATTTCACATAAGAAGAGCAGACTCAATGACAGAAGGAAGTCCAGAAGTGAACTGTTCACCAATCTGACCTCCATTGACATTATATATGAAAAATGGGAAGTTCTTTGACTTTTGGGAAGTCATAGAAATATCACTTAATTTTCAGCACACCACCTCCTACAGCTGCACTTCCCCTTCCTGGAAGAAGTCTAATCAGGTTAGCAGTGTTCATTCTATTCCAAGACTTCCTTTCCCTAAGGTAAACAAAGATGATGGGAAAATCCAGGGAGGGGCCTATCAGTTGTTCATCATCTTGTGCACCTCCTGCCCAGCTCACTTAGCACTCCAACATTTGGAAGAGATTACAAGAATGAAAGCACAAACCACTGGACCCTTAAAGCCACAGATACATTTTTCTTACCACCCACCAAATTCAGTGTGTATCTGAGGTTAGTCAGGGTTACCACATTCAGTTTGCACTTGTCCCAAAGCTAGTTCTTTCTTCTTAGTCAAAACAGCTCGAGTGTATGGGCTCACTTCCCTCCATGGCCTCAGGTGTTTCAGACACACATCACTTAGTAAAGCACCCACATGTGCCAGGATTTTTTAGTGAGGAACAAGGAAAAGCACTTACAGGTCACAGATTCTCACTTGAGGCTCGTGATTCAGCCCTTGTTCTGGTGCCTCATCCAACAGCAGGCCTTGGAGGTATCTTCAAGAGAAGCTAATACGTTGAGCCTTTAGAAAGATGAGAGCATCTGCCTGTCCCACGGAGATAACATCTCAAGGCACACATGCTTGCAACTTCTTGCTGATGTGGGTAACATTCAAATTAGGAGAGTGGCTGTCAAGTGTGCCCCACTCTGTGAGATATCACATGTACCTGCACATCCCTCAAGTAATCTTCAAGAAGTTCTGGGTGTCAGGACCCGACCACTGGGATACTCTGCCTTACAGAAGTTGGTTTTCAGATTTCTGAAGGATAGTTCTTACCTGCAAATGTGTTTAGGCCATCTTTAGGAAAGGCCTAAATTCACTAGTGCGAAGAAGAAAATGGGGTCAGATCAGATAAAAACCTCACCATATCAAATACAAAGCAAGTGCAAGAAATATGATCTCGATAAACAGATCCATTTTGGGTCAGGACTTGAACAGCAGTTCTCAATAAATGCAGCTGAAGAAAGATGTGGGCATCTTCATTAAAGAATACCACTACCATATTTTATTAATTTCAGCAGTGAAAAGAGCTAATCACAAAGCTGAGTTTTACAGGAAAAAAAAACCTCCAGTTGACAGCTGCCTCCTTTTCCAAGACTGTGTCTTCCTTTGAATGCTAATATGGGGACTTCTCATGTACATTCATTGACCTCATCAAACTGCCTGTATGAAAGGAAGAGAATATGATGATTAGCTACTGAATATGCTGAAACAGGAGTAAGAGTAAATTGTGTGTGAACTGAAATGAGTTTTTGACTTTTTGAATTTCTAATTTCATTTTCATTAACACATCAGAAATACAATTTGAACTGCTAGCTGTTGTTTCAGTAATATCAATTAGCCAGTCTCAGGGTAGTGTGATTATCAAGACACAGGCATAACCTTTAAAAGATGGAAAGGTTTCTGTCTATTTCTTAATTCTCTTCTGTGACACAATTATCTCTGTACAAGAATATCATTCACTATTAGTGGTATTTATTAGGCACAAATGAATTTTAGCAAAAAAAGAAAATTAATTTTATTCTTAGATTCTCAGCAAAATGAAATTAATGTCATATTAAATATCACACATAAAACCAAGAGAGAGAAAGAATTTGGTTATTACTCATGCAGGTGCAAAGATGATAGTTCCATCAGCAATTAGAATTTCCACCTGAGCCCTCACAGAAAAAGACTTCCTACTTCTCCAGTTGTGGGGGACGCCCCTAAACCTTGGATCAGCCTCTGCAAAAGGGTCATTGCTGACAAAAGAGGAGGAGAAATATCTTCAATTTGTGTTATATGCTTTGGATTTTGGGTATGCACATCCTTTCTTTGGTGTGAAGCAGAATCAGTAAAGTTCAAAGCAGTGCCACAAGTCAAACTAAATGTGAAGCAGAAACATTTTGTGAATGTGTCCCTGGAACTCATCTCACACAAGCCAAACAAAATACAAGCTTTGTACAAAAACCCTGAAGTTAACACAAATTATTCAGTCTCCATAGTAGTATGCATGTCATGTCACAGCTTCTTTATTCACTACCCACTTTTATTGAAACTGCTCAACAGACCTTTCCACAGGGACTGGCTCTTGAACTTCTCTTTTAGCTGAAGTTCCTAGCATGGGCCCTGGGGTGCTTTGTTGGAGTTCTGAGCCAGAAGGACCAAGATTTGATGAATCGTGTAAAGTCTCCTATTTCTATAAAGATTTGTTCCCTCAGGACATGCACAGGGTCTCAAAGTCTAGAAGAAGAGCACTTTAGCTCTAAATACAATAGGTCTACATTTCGTGATACAGCAACCTTTCTCAAATAAATTGCATCTGTTTCAAGGGAAGATGCATTTTTTCTGTCCCACCTGGTGCTGGGTACCAGCTCATCTGTTTGTGCTGATTTTGTGCATGGAGTGGAGGCAATCATTGCTTCTTATCTCTGGTCCAAAGTTCTCTGTCTTCCTTCCCTTCTGTGCCAATTACTTGATCCTCTACTTGATCTTCACAGCGCAGTGAAAGACCCAAATACTGAACCAGAAATGTAGTTGCTTCTTGGGGAAAAAAAATAATTGTTCTAGTCATCAAGCCATCATCCAGAAAGGTTGGCTTCCCATGCAACCCAGGCCTTACTTCTGTACACTCAAGAAAACTCAGCTCTGTGCACAACCTGTTCGTCTGGCAGAATGTCCCAAATGATACCATTCTATTGTCCTTCCTCAGCTGGAATTATTCTTGTCTACATTTCTTCTAAAGTCTCGAAAGAGACACTGTTCTAACGCTGTTCTGGAAGCCGTAAAACAGGAGATTATAGGACAAGGAGTCACAGAATGGTTTGCTCAAAACCAGGATGCAAGTAATTCACCTGAGGGCAGGGCTTTGCTTTTGTTTTAAGGCAGTCTGAGTAAGCCTGGCAAACTCTCTCAGAAACACCCAACACCTGCCCACAGAATGCTGCGTTTCCCTCTCTTTTGAGTGACTCCTGTAGACCAGTCTAGGCTTTCCACCTGTGATTGCTCTAATTGCCAGGACTCTCAGCTGCAGCAATCATTCACATTTCCCAGCTACTGGCTTCGTGATTTGAGAGAGCATCTGTTGAATGGTCCATGTGTTATGCAATTGCTATCCTCACACACAAATTCAATTAAGACAGATCCCAAAGAAGTGGGGTGTATCATGAAAACTTCAAAGGTGCTGGGCTTAGGCTGTATCACAGAGGTTCCTCTGAGATCTGGAAACAGAACAGCCAAAATCTGTAGTCTGTCTTGGGAGTCAAGACCTGGAATTAAGGTCATCTTTGCCTTCTCTACAGCAGGACTGACAGACCCACAAAACTGGTTAATGCTACCTCACATTAAGCTTTTTCCACATTCATATGGACTTGCAGCCAACAGAAGGACAGCTGATAATGAGCAAATAATTAATTAAAGGCTGCTTATTTATAATGAAAGTCTACAAGTCTTCTGTGAAATTTGGTCACTGAATATTGATAAAAGGTGTTCTCTAATGCACTGAGAGTCTAAGACTGCACTTACTGATGCAGGAGTTATTTCCTCCTGTCATATATAACTTGAAGAACATTTAGATTTCAAATAGTTGCTGATTGTTATATTTCAATTTTGATTAATTCGTAACCCTGTTCTCTGTCTAGAGAATCCCCATCAGAATTGAAAGACTAAATTAGGAAAATAAACCCACATTACTATACATGTGGCTTTCTAAAATTTTCAAGAAAAGTGAGGAAGAAGGGTAAACATTCTGGTGATGCAATTTCTCAGAGAGAAAAAGTGTTTTTCACAACCCATTGGGATTGGAGAGTGCAGGAAAGAGCTCATGTTAAATATCTCACCTAATTATTTTCTTAATTTTTTTTACAGCCAGTCACATCCAATGCACCTAATTTCAGATGCTTTCAAAGGTCTTGTAAAAAGTAGGAAATACCAGAAAGTCAAACACAAATGTAAATTCAGGGACAATTAACTTCTGCTCACAGTCTGATGCTAGTGTCCTGTCAGTGAAAGTGAACATGGAGTCAATTATGGTCCAGTGTGTTTGACCTGGTATGGTACAAACAGAAAGCTGTATCATGTCTCTTGTTATGCTAGAATCTGTACAAAGAGTAGCATTAATTTAGTGTCATAGGTAAATACTCAACAAAAAGTTCTCCTACCAGTAGAACCTCTGTATTTTCATAAATTTGTTTACAGCTGGTGCAAGATTCAGCACACACATAAACCTTTAGTGCCACATGGATTCCAGGGAGTGTTAGGCAGTAAAAAGAATTCAATCACAAGAAGCACAGCTGGGCATCTCTTGTGTGGCAGCCTCAGAACAGTGGTTTTTGTTGCTTGACAGGATACCCAAGTGAACAGTTGATTTGTTAGTCAAAACCAAAAGGAAAGATAATACTTTAAAAGATGTAACACTTTAATGGCACCAATTTTTCTCTGTTGTCTCCACATTCAAGCCTCCTCTTGATACGAATGGATCTTAGTGGGTTAAAAAAAAACATTCTTCAGGGAAAGAGGATGGGAGGAAATGGTCTTGAGTGACAGAAGTAGAAAGCTTGCCAAAGGGGTTTTTTTAGAAACTAAGCTCCAAATATAAAGGCTGAAGCAAGAGGTGCTGAAGTCAGCTGAAGCATTGCACTGAGCCTGTTCAAGCACTGCATTAGGAGGAACATATTCACTCAAAGGCAGTTGTGTAGAGCTGGGCAAAAAGAGCTTGGTTTAAGGCACAAGAAGAAAAGAGTATGACTTTCATGGCATTATTATCCTTCATAGAGTATTCGTTTTTAAGATGCAAGGAAAAATACCCCCCTCTTCAAAATACAGAGAGCTTAATTCAGAAAAAAAGAACTTATAAATCATCATTGTTGTGACTAATGCCACCAGATACTTTGGAAGTTTCTAACCTGTCAACAGGATGCAGATTCAATATTTTCAAGAGTGTAATCACTTTTGCTAAACTCCAAAATTTCTTTCCTCCTGACACAGAAAAGAAAATCAGTTACTATGAGTCATAGCAGGTTCTTGGTAGCTACCTAGAGATAGGAAGCTATGTAGATGCGAAAAAAGTGGATATTAATCAACAGTATGAGAACCCACTGGAAAGACTAAATTCCCCTTACTTACAGCAGTGCCTTCAAGAGGCAGCTTCGTTGTGCCTGATGAACAGTTTCTGCTACCAGTTGTGGTTGGCTTGGTGACTTGATCTGGAGGCACTGGCTTAGCACAGAGAAAAATCAGAGAAGAATAGAATGGTTCATCTGCTAACTTCTGTCCTTGGAAATAAGACAGCCTTTTTTGATTTTTTTTTCTTCAGTGAGAACCTCTTGTTAAAGTCCTAGGCATAAAGGTGCTTTTCAACGGACCCCAGTAGTCTGAAAAGCTGTCAGACTTCCACTGCTGGATTGCTCTGTTGCAAATCTTACTCAGGTGACTTTGACATCTAGCCATTTCTAGATCCCAACATCTGAATTAACTTTGGATGTGTCTGGCAGCCCAGATGATTGACTGTGGCCCACATCACTCTCTGAAAGTGCAAATAGGCGTTGTGTAGGGTGGCATCCATCTCCTTGATTTGTAGTGCTGGTAGCAATCTGATAATACATATCCAATTAGTCATATGCATCAGCACAGATTCTGACTACCTGTTGCCTCCTTAGAGATGATAAGCCAACTCTGTACAATACAAAATAAAGCCTATAGCTCTGACCAAAGTTGGGATGCCCTTTTGATGCAGTACTTGAGTCCTGTAAGCAGGAATGTGCTGCCTGCATTTCTGGAGCCCTAACCTATTGAATCTCTGAAGAGGAAGGCATATGAGCCACTCTTTGGCACCCTGTTGCTCACATGTTTTGCTCAGACTGGGAAAAAAATCTACTAGCTTAAGGATGCTGTTAACACTTCACTTATTATTGTTTGGCTTAATTAAATGGCTCTGAGTAATAACTGCCAGGGGAATGAAAGTAAATGTTTTTTAAACATGAATGCAAAAAAAATGGCCAGGAATATGTGTTGGAAAAGGTATTGCAATTTAATTTGCCTGCTTTTCTGGGGAGCAAGCCTGACTTTATTGCTCTAGACTTAATGGTAGAAGACTTGTGACTTGAGAGGACAGCACTGATTTGGGAAGGGACAGGATTTATTAGCTTCAGTTATGCAGTTTCTGTTCAGTATGGTCTGAACTAGGCTGAACCATAATTACTATCATCAGTGGCATTGCTGGTGGATTAGGGACCCTGCACTCTGCCTCTCTCCAGCCCCCATTGATTTGTTTGATTTGCCTTTTCTTGAGCTGTGATTCTAGTCACCAGAACACCAGTATGTCAGCACCACAGCTCTAGATGTAGCCCCAAAAGCTTTTTGTTGCCTGATGAGGTCAGCACTTTTAATTCAGCAGTTCTACACTGAACATTATCCTACAATGTGTCTACATGAGTTCATACAGTGTGACAAAGTACTATTAATCATTTAGACAGTCAGAAGCAGGCTGTAATTCATCACTACACCTGCATAACAATTACTTCATTTACATTCCTTTTGCTACTCCTTCAGAATTCCTTTTATCAATAGTCTGCCCAGTATAAATATGTATAGCTGAGTTAATTTCCTTAAAATCAGACTTTGTACTGGAAATGGTCACAGAACCATTATTATGTCTAATAATATAGCACATATCACTAATATTCTTCCAAATCAAATTGAAATCTAAAAACTCACTGTAAAAAAAAATAGTAGTTGCCGTTTCTTATTGCCCCTATAAATGTAGCTTATACTCACAAGAAGATTTGCAATGCAGTCAGCACATGAAGATGACAGACACAGCTGTCACTAGGTACATATTTCAAAGAAAATCTTTGAGAACTTCTTGTCATGCAGTTAGGGAAAAAAGAATTCTAATACTCCATGAGTATGATGGTTTCTTCATCGCTTTTAATTCTCTGACTGCCTTCATTTTTGTCCACAGCTTTAGGAGACTTCTTGTTTCATCAGTTATTCCTGTGGCATCATCAGCTTCTCTTAAAAGCCTGGCCTAGCAGAGACAAGAACAGCTCCAGGAATAAACCCAACCTGACAAGAGCAGCTGATATTTAGAGGGGTTTTAATTATTTCTGAGCTATGGCAGCATGGATAGGATTTATTTGAAACTTTCCCTCAAAATAAATGTTTCAGTTTAGAGATACATCAAAGTTCAGTGGGGGAAGGGGTTCGTGCTGTCATCCTAATACAGGTGAACTAAGCCACCTTCTGGAGCTACACCAGTCCTTCTGGTGGGCACTTGCCTTTTCTAAAGAGCTGAAGTCTCTCTCAGGATGAGGGCATTCAACACACTACCAGCCTGCTACCAGGAGCTGCTGACTTTTCAGAAATGCCTGTGTCCAGCTCGCCTGCTGTTCTGGGCTGAGTCACCTTCATCCACAAGGCACTGTTTTCATAAGAGGGAGCAATTCCCTCCCTTCTTGTATCCTTGGCATTACAGGTATTCAAATGTTTACGAGCTTTCATGTGCCTCCTCCATTCAGCATACACAACACACACACAATACACAAACCCCAATTCCTGCATAGTTTTTGTGGGGACAGGGAATGATGTCCCCTGAGGAAGTAGTGGTTTGGTGGGTATGGTTTGGCCTTAAGGTTTTTACAACACATGTGCAGGACATGACTATTCTGAGGGATAGATCCTCCAAATATTTTTCAACAGAGTAATTTAACCTTCCTGTTGAAGCCCATTTAATTATGAAGCTCTAATCAAGATACAATATTCATGAAATTAAAATATTTATGCCCTTCTCAAATTATTGTGCTACAGAAATACTGAAAAGAGATACAGGAGTGTTGTGACTGCTTGTCTCCCACTCTGAAATCATGAGAGTTGGCTTTATGTGAGACATTCCTCAGAAAGATATGTAGTTAACATGCTCTCCAGCCAGACCTTCATCATCCGTTCACCACTCCATCCCAGTATCCCACTATCTTTATTGCAGAATGATTTTCTCAGGTCTAGGTTTCTTTTTTTGAAGCTTGATCCATTCTTCATCATTTCTAGGAATTCATAATCTTTCAAATGGTATTCCTGTGATTTGGGGCAAGCTTTCTTGGATAACTTCACTGGGGAGCAACAGAAGACTTTGGTCCCAAGACAGTTTAGTTTTTCCACTTAGACCGGATCAGCATAATGGAGCAGAATCTTCTGGATGAGCAAGTAGGACATAATGCTGTAAGCACACATCAGCCTTGTTTTGTATTCATCATAGCACCACAGAATCATAGAATAGTTTGGGTTTGAAGGGGACCTTGAGATTATCTAGTTCTAACACTTCTGCTATGGCTAGGCCAGGCTGCTCAGAGCCCCATCTGTCCTGGCCTTGAACACTTCTAGAGATGGGGCCTCTACATCTTCACCTATCCCAGTGTCTCACTATCCTCACAGTAAAGAATTTCTTCGTTGTATCTAAACTAAAATTACTCTTTCAGTTTGAACCCATTCCTCCTTGTCCTTGTACCTTTCTACATAATCCCTCTCCATCTTTTCTGTAAATTCCCTTCAGGGACTGGAAGGCCACAGTTAGGTTATCCCAAATCTTTCTCTTTTCCAGACTGAACAGTCCCAATTCTCTCATCCTTTCTTCATAGAAGAGGTCCTCCATCCTTCTGACTGTCGTGGTGTCCTCCTCTGGACTCACTCCAAGGGGTCAATGTCCTTCCTGTGCTGGGACCCCAGAGCTGGATCTGGGTGGGTACCGGGTGGGGCCTCGCCAGAGCAGAGCAGAGCAGAGGGGCAGAATCCCCTCCCTCGCCCTCCTGGCCACTTTGGTTTAAGAAACAGTTGTTACCTTTTGATATACATGTTTGGGGTCTTTTTTCCAATTCTGTTACATTGTTGGTAATCAGGAAGCTATTGCAATTGCATAACATATGGAGAGAAAGCCTTTATTTTATTTAGCAAACAATGATATATAGTTTTCTTAACACAAAATTATGCTAATAGGTCAAGCTATGCTTCAACAGAAATTGAAATAAATTAGAAGTCTGTAGTACATCTTTAAAAATCTGCTTTTATTTATATTATCTGCTTTAAGTCAAATATACATAGAGGAAAAAAGATCAGAACAGGTTTTGCATCCTGAAACTGATTTTTCCAACAAAATTACCACACATACTGAGCAAATGGGCTTAATAGACTAAAGACCGTCACTGGATTTCAAGATCTCAAAGTTCCCACTCATATTACACAGGAAAAAATACATTCTGTTTCTGTTTTTCTGAACTTCATCCAGTTTCCTCACCTCCCAGTAAACCAGTCACTGAAACAATTTTGGTAAATGCAAGGACATTTTTGCTGCAGTATGTACATGGACATCAGGCTGAGTTTGCCTTCCTGCACCAATATGGCTGGGTTTTTCAATACAGCCTTTCACAGGTCACATTTACTCATCTTCTGTTCCTGAAAATGCATGATAGAGTTAAATCACTTGACCAAATGTTATCAAATGTAGTTATCTTCAGTGTTTATTATATTATGAAATTATGTCTGTTGAATGGATTTTCTATATTTACATTCATTATTTGATTTCAATTGCTAAGAAAATCCGCATTCATTTGGAGCTGCAAAGAAATACAACAGCCTGAGAATGACAACAGTGTTCTCCCCAGGAAGGGATATCTGTCTTTCTCTGCAGAAACAGAAATTAGGCAGAACAGCAGACATTTATATGTCACAGACAGTAGATGAGGTATCAAAAAACCCTGTAGAGCAGTAGTACAGGGTACTTTTTGGTACCTTTGTTTTCCTCTGTAGTTGTCATATACTGAAATGATTATGCAATTTTGGAAACCTTTCAACTACCAGAATTAGAATCTATGGAGTTGTTCAGAAATTCTTCTCTGGATTCACGTGTTTTCTTGTGGCCATTTTCCAGTGAAGTCTTTCCTCATTCCACTAACACCACCTACTTGTCTCTTTCAGGATGTCTCAGTGCTTAGCCAAGAGAAGCACAGCTGCTTTCCACTTCCAAGTGACCTTGTAAGAACCATTAGCTAGTCACGCAAGAGAGGAAAGAGCATCTGAACAGCCTTAGGGTTTCTTAACACAAAAGGCCAAAAATAGATACACTTCTTTTTCTAAATTTCTGCATTTCCAGCCTTGTTAAAATGCATTTCATGAGTATGCATTTCAGGAAAAATATCACCTTCAGCCACAGGACCCCTCTATATTCTATGTTTCTTTAGCACTACAGAAAAGGAGCTAGTTCCAGCAAGGTACAAGATCTGGGTGCATAAGGCTTACCGGATGTTCTGTAAAGCCTGGGTATGAACAATGTGTTTCCCCACGCAGAAATCAAAGCCTTCTTCTTCCACAAGGCAGTCAGTGTGCAACGTTCAGCTCACGCTTACTTCATCACCCTCTTGGGGACATCCAACCTTATACACTGGTCTGAAAACAAGATGAGCCTCAAATACAAAAGACAGTGTGTCCTAGATTAATCCACAAGCATGTTGCTACAAAAGAGAGTACTTTAGTCAGGTCTGCCTAACATTTATTATATCATTATCTCTGCAAAGCCACTGACATGCAGTGTCTGTGCTAAATAATGTACAAACCTTCAGAACAAGAAAACATGTAGTCAGGACCCAAGGAAACAGGAAACCAGAGCGTACCCTGGCAATAGATATTGGTCTTCAGGATCAGGTTTGCTCTTGTGCTTCTGTTCAAAGGCAAAGTGCAAACACATACACGTAGGAACACACACAGGTAAATACAGGTTCAGAAAGCCATACAGGCTTATCTGACAGGAAAGGTAAAGGTGGAAGTATAGAGAAGAAGAGGGAGGGGAAAAAGGGAGGGAGAAGGAGAGTCATGGACACACATGAAGTTACACAAGCACAACATAGATTCTTTTCTCTTCGTAGAAGACTTCAGCTGACAGTGTCTTAACATTTGAGAGGATTGCCTTGAGTTTTCATTTGCAATTGTCCCAAACTCCAAGTATACAGGAATTTCTCTTCTCAAGGAAGTTAGGAAGGGAGACCAAGTGCCACATCATCCTCAGATAACTAATACACCTCTTCCATAATGTAAATGAAGACAGTTCAGCAGATAGTCAGAAAAATACTGTTGTTCTTACTGCAGTGCTGGAGACTGATACATTAAATTATATGGAAAAACTTTCTGGGCACCTCTGAATTCTCCGAGATTGCATCCTAAAAGAGAGAAAGCAAAACATCAACATGTTGAGCTAAAAATTCTGGTTTGTTTTGGTGTGAGTCAGAGGTTTTCTGCAACAGTGACTTTCCCCATAAATAGAAAATTCTGGTTCAGTTCCATTACTGAGAGGATATCTAGCAGATTCAAAGCATCACAGAGATCCATGCATAGAAACTGTGTTGATTTTTTGTGAAACAAACACCAGCTTCTTATGGAATAGCTAGTACTCATTGCACCAGAAATTGACTTCATGGTTTAGAAGATAGAATGAAGAATCTTAAGGCTACTTCTTACTGCAAGCAAAACCGTCAATACAATGATGATGAATAAACGAGTGCTTTAAAAAAAAAATAAATAAATAAATAAAAAACCACAAAAACAAAATAACAGAAAAAAAACACAACAATACAAAAAAACCCACCCTGTAATAACTTACCACTTGGTAGCAGGAATTGATTTTTGTGAAATATTTTTTGGAGATTTCAAAATGGGAAAGTGATCCTTTATTCTTTAATTTGAGACAAGGACACATTAAATTTTTACTTTCAAATCCTGAAAAACATTTTACAAGGGACTTAGGAAGATTAAATTCCTTGTAGATTACATTTAACATATAAGCAGCTCTGACAGGGGCTTTGCTCTTCACACTGGCTCACATTTATGTCAAGTGGCAATTTCCAAGGTTTTCCAGTACTGTGAGAAATTTGGTGCTAATTAACGCTTTTAAAAAGCTTAGTAGGTTTTTTATTTTTCAATTTCAGCTTTAAAATCACGGGAAAATTTTCTGTGTTGACAAATCTAGTCTGACACCAGGTCACAACTCTTCTGGAAGCATTAATAATGATCTGGAAGTCCAGCACATTTTATGTATTATGTAGTCTGATGAAGATATTTTAACATTTCTTGTTAGACAGTTAGAATGCATTTAAGCTCTTAAAATTATGGCACATTAATAAACACTGTAAGAGGGTGATGTATATACTGCAGGATATACTCAGGACCTTTCTATCAAAGAAGGTGAAAAAAACCATTGTAATTATTCAGAAAACACTATTTTTCCTACCAGCTGTCTTTCAAAAAGGAAAAAAAAAAGTTGTCTCTTACATAGGGTTCCAAGCAACATGAAAATGTTCTGGCTTGCTTCAGCAAGCCAAATTTTTTCTGTCTGAGCCCGTTCTGCTTGCTCTATTTGTTTTAGTATGAGTATGGCAATTCTTCAGACCTTTAGTTTGCTTGTGACTCTGTCCTGTCTCTCTTACACAGTCTGATTCGAGTTCTCCACCTGGATTATGGATACCTTACTCTGAGAAAATGGCATTATTTATCTTGGGAAGCTTTATTTGCAGAATTGCAGAATGGGGTGTTTTGGCAGCATTGCACAGAGAGGAGTCTGACAGTACGAGTTCTCTCTTCAAATCAAATCCAAATATTTCATCAATCCTAAAATGAAATGCTGAGAATCTTCTTTTTAAGCAGAATCAAAATATTTTGACCCATCACTATCATTTGCTGTAGAATAATATTTCACAACATTGACATTTTCTACAGGTTTGCCATTTACACAAAAACGTAGGCTGGTAGAGATTTCTAGCACTTTGCAGTACTCTCTCTTTGCTTAAATTAGGGTCAACTAGACCAGCTTGCTAAGGGGCTTCTCCAGTAAAAATTCAGATATCTTCAAGGGTCTCCCCAGCTCTCTTGTGGGCTGCACAGCTGCCAAAGGAAAGAAGTCTTTCCACATGTCAGATGAGGATTTCTTGTGGCCATCATCTTCTATTTTCTCACCATCCAGAAAATATCTGCTCAGTCTCCTCTATATTTTTCCTGAGAATGGATCACACCCCACCACACACCACCCCACCAAAAGTGGTAACATGCAAACGTGAGTGTAAACTGTGTGCACGACACACTCAAAATTGCCTTACATGGCTTGAGCCCCAGCTGATAGTGTTGAAGAGAAAGATGACCTTCAGACAGATCAAACTATAACCAGGAGATTACCAAGCAAATTTTGAACACAGGGGGAGTCAAATAGGAAAACAGAAGATGAGCATGAAACTGTGGTGATGGGGAGCGCCCCTGGAGGGGAGCAGTGAGGCAAATTTGGCATTGTAAGAAGCAGCACTGCTGGTGTCACACCCTCCATCACAGATGGAGGCATCTCCACAGCCTGGAGCATCTCCCTCCCCACTGCCAGCAGCTGCACTCCAGCTGGCTGGGGCTCAAGGGCATGCACAGGGACCACATGACACCTTTCCCACTGGAGCAGGAGCAGCCTAAGCACTTGCAAACATTGAGTGTCCGTATCTCCTATGGCACAGAGGAGAACTGTGGTAGGAGAATCACCTTTCCAGGAAAGAAATGCATGAAACTCACATGTTCAAAGTGCAGGAGGGAACTGCACATAACTGTGTGAATGTGGAGTAGGTGAGGGCTTTTGGATGTTCTTATTTTGGAGGCTGGAGAGTGTTTATACACATTTAGTAGTTCATCTCTTGTAATGCTGATAACAGTATCACAGATTCACAGGATGGCTGAGGCTGGAAGGGATCTCTCGAGTTCATCTGGTCCAATTCCCTCTCCTCAAGCAGGGCCAGGAAGAGTCAATTTCCCAGGACCATGTCAAGTGGCTTTTGAAGATTTCCAAGGAGACATACTGCACAGTCTCTCTGTGTGACCTGTGCCAATGTTTTATCATCCCTACAGAGAAAAGTTATTTCCTGGTATTCAGGAGGAATGTCCTGTGTCTCATTTAGTACCCACTGCCCCTCACCAAGCAACACTGAAAAGAGCTTGGATTCACTTCTTTTCAACCTCCCTTCCAGTCTCTGCATGCATTGGTAAGATTCCCGACTGAACCATCTCTTTTCCCAGCTGAACAGTCTCAGTTTTCTAAATCTTGCCTCACATGAGAAATACTCCAGTCCCTTAATGCCATAGTGGTGCTTTGCTGCACCCTCCCAATAAGTCCATGTCTCTCTTATACTGGTGATACTACAACTGGAACCCAATTCCAGCACTGGTGTGGTCTCAACAGTACTGAGCCATCTTCCCCAGTGCTTGCCAGCACCCCCAGGTGTATCACATCAGGATTCATGGATTTCTCTTTGTCCAGTTTTCATAAGTATTCCCTGACCTGATCACCTTTTCATGTTTTCTTTCCTCCAGACTTTTCCTGGTCTCTGGACCCTGGGATTCCTGAAGGTCAGTCTCTCCAGTAAAGTCTGAGGCAAAGAGGGCATTAAGTACTCATGCTTTTCAATGTCCAGTCTCAGCAGGACTCCCACATCATTCAGCACTGGGCCCACATTTTCACTGGCCTTCCTTTTGTCACTATGTACTTATAAAAGCCTTTACAGAAGCTTGAGTCTGGATTCTAAATGTATCATTTCTTCATGAATTATGTGTACTTAATAAATCAATAAACCACTTGGATTTTCTTTGATTAAAATTAAGTGGACTGACCAATTTTCTGTTGAGGTATCTGTCCAGATTGGTGTAGAAGCAACACAAGCTCCCCTTCACATCCTCATTCATAGGCTGATCAAGAGCTTTTCTTTTTCTTCAGACATCTCTCTAATCTGTCCTGCTCTCAGTCTCCTCCACTGACTTGCAGTGGAAATTATGAGACATCCTCCCCTTTTTCTTCTGTTTGTCAGATAGTATTTACTAATGAATCCTACTTTATATACTAGTAAATCCTAGTATTTACTAATTTTCCTACACCTGGAAATCCATGTTACCAATCCTCCATATGATGTGCATGCAATTTTAACTCCTGGGAATATGCAACTGCTGGAAGAGTGTATAGCAATCCTGAGTACTTCAGTATCTGCTCATTATTTTTGCCACTTTGTAGGAAGTGGTGCACTTAGTGTGTCTCGTCTCAAAGAGGCAATTTTGTTCTTTATAAGGCTTGAAGGTTTAAGTGCATTTTACTCTGCCAATATGAGGGTTATGACAGACATTTGCACCAAATGGGAACAAGCACAAAAGAGGCACACAAAGCACATACAGATTATAAAGAAGGTATTCTAACTTTTTAAATGCCTTGTCCTAAGTTTATTCCTGTATCATCATTAGACAGCCTTTGATCATCCCTCCTCCAGGAAGCAGGGGTGTTAGGAATCACAAAGCTTCATCTGACAGCTTTCTACCTGTCCATGATAACTAACCCTTCTTATTTTCAACTCATTGCAAAGTTTTGACTTTGTGGTGACAGACATGGGATGGCACATGGTATTCCACGCAATTCAACTTTTCCCTCCTTTTGTTGTTAAAGTTTCTTCATTAGTGAGCTCACAACATTCTGATAGTCACTCTTCTTCCCCAGATGTAGCTGTTTGCTGGTTAATCTTGGAAGGACCTCTGAAGACACATGATTTAAGAAAAAGAAACAAAACCATCTTTCTCTAAGTCAGCTGATTTAACTCACAGACATTCTGTGAGCATCCTTTAGAGAGCTGTCTGAAAGGAAACCATGGTGACCTCAGGAAAGGAGTAGTTTCAAAGTTTCATACCTTCTTCTGCTTTATATGCTTTATACTTTCTATATGACTTTGTAGTGTTCTTGTGAAGGTGGAGAGCTAGAAGTTGAATCATGGAAATTCCTGTAAAAAGGGTGTTTACGAGTGCTGACTGTTTCTCCCTAAATACAACTTAACCAATTTGAAATATAAAGAGCTGACAAGTCAGATGAGGGTCAGATGAAGCAGTTGTACAAGCAAACCTGTAAACCACTAAGTACAGGTATAATCTCAATATTAAAGGAACAGTTCTGATACAAAGAAGATGGTAAAATCTTTGAAATCAAGGTCTTTGTTTTAGACTCAGTACCTCTGATAAGTCAACCTATGCTGCTTTGTTTATTTCAGCTTTTTTCCCGTCTAACAAAATACGAAAAAAGAAATGCTTCTCAGAGCTATCCAAAGAATCAAAAATAGGCACAATTTTCCTGTTTCTGGTTTCATGGTTTTTTTCCAAAACATCAGAGATGCTTCTCATTGGGTAGTATTTAATCAATTCATGCCAGAAGAAAGGAATTTTTCATTAGGAAGGGGAAACTAGGCTGGAAGCCATTCTTTGTGAAAAATACTCTTTAAAGCCTTTAGCAGAAGTGTGGGAAACTGCACAAAAAATTAGAAAGTGGAGAACAGAAACTACAGAAGCAGCACTTACACCATAATGAAACTAAAAATATTCATTGTTCTTAATCAAATGGCCATTATTCTTAATCCAATAATGAAAAACTCAAGGCAATAGAGATCTTCCATCAGCTATCAGGTGAAATCTGATCCAGTACTGCAATGACAGAAGTAAGCAGGAAATAATTCCTTCGAAAAATACCATATAGTCTTTGCCCTGGCACAAGAGAGACTTGGATAGTGATCTAGATGGAAAAAGCCCATGCAGTCATTCTGTATCATCCACAAACAATCTCAATAAAAGAAAAATCTTAAAAAGCAACTATAGGAAAATGCCAAAGATCCTTCAGACCAGCCATCACTCAGGAACATGAGTCTTTCACTGTGAATGATAAGCTCTCAAAAACTACTCTCTGAAAGATAGAATGGGAAACTTCAGTGAAACGAGCAAAGTTCAAAGAAGCAGGAAATGTGTCTCTCCCATTGCCTAAATCCACACTGTCCAGTGTCTCATGGGAAATATCCTTGAAATTATTTTTATTCCTGAAAGAAATCTTGATCTATTAAAATCACAAAGGAAAATATTCCTCAGTTTTAATTAAGCCAATTTTCTTTCACACTTCCTCACAAATGACTTAACACAGTTTAGCATCTAAGCAGGCTGCTCTGATGCTGTCCCTCAGATCTGCTAAGCCACTAACTGGATGAGGCAAAAAGGGCAAAAAAAACCCAAGCAACTGCTTTAAAAAGTCTAATAACAGGCTGGAGGAAAAATACCACCTCTTCCTTAAGTCAGCAGTAGTTCTGGCAGCAGCACAGACATAGGCATGATGGAAGTTAAAAGGCTCCCAAAGACATATTGCTGTTTAGCAGAGCTCTTGTGGTTTTTGTGCTTGTGGGAGCACAAAATGCAGATCCTTCCTTGAGCAAGCAGCTTGGGAACCCAGCTTACATTTTGGCAGGGAGAAAATAGGAAGAGCTCTGAAGGATGTTAGTGGTGACAGATCTGGTCAGTCATCCAGCTTGGCAAGTGGTAACACAGCTTCACCATACACCAGCTATTTCCTATGTACAGAGATTTCTGTGGATAACAGATTTCTACTGTTTCTTTTGTGTCTGGTTTCCAACCCAGAGACTCTTCTTGTGATTCAGTATAGACTTTCTCATTATTGTCTGGTCATTGTGCACTGGAATTACTGAGTTCGCTGGAATTCTGCAGGGGCCAGTCCTTTTCACTGTCTCTTGTAAGCTAGCATGTCCAGTTTTGCAGACGTTGTGCAGTCCTGTAAAACTTGACCTAGTCCATAAATACAGACTTTTGTGGATGTAGCTGAAAAATTAATAGATTATGCAGCAGGCTGCCTACAATCCTATTTAATTTGGGGTCCTGGTGGCCTGCTTTCTACTCCAAGTTTTCTCTTGCACAGCTGACTATACTTTCTCCTCCCACCCCTATGCTTTTCTGGCTCACATTGAGATCCCCAAGACAGCTCTCCTGCTTGCCTATATTTTTTTCCCCCCACCATCACACTCAAATGACATGTGTTTTAAATACCACTGATTCATGAAGATGTTTGTAGCTGCTGAAGCTGTCGATGTCTGAAAGGACATGGACAAAGCACATTAGAAAGGACAAAGGAGAGGCTTAGCACCTCAGATCTGGGTTTTCCTATGCAGAAAGCACACTTTCCCTAACCCAGTTCAGTCATATGCTTCTAGCAAATCATCTCTTCTGTACAGCATAAGGGTAGGAAAGCAGTGACAGTCAGAGCATCCTCTCAGCAGCAGAGCTGTGGCTACATCCTGTGAAGGATAAGCAAAGGAACACAGAAAAGGATAAGCGGACTGAAGTTTGGCAGGAAAATCTCCAAGCAAAGGGTTTTGAATGACCAAAGTACTAGAAGCAAAAACATGACATGCAGACATGTGATTTCAGGGAGAAGAATAAACAGTCCTGAACGAAAATCTGGAAAAAGCCTTTGCATTTGTTTAACATGGGTTTTTTGAGCACTTTGAAACTAAGAATCTTACATTTCTAACTGGGTCCTTTTCTTACTGCAGAATCTTCTGCAACATTTCTCAAAGGTCAAAACTGAAACCTAACTCATTTTTTTTGCAGTGGGATCTATGTTTTGGGGAGGAGAGATAGAGTCTTTGTCATGAAAAGTATTAATTGATTATGGAGAATTGGACAGTAAGAACAATTCATATTAATGTATTGAAGAGAGGGACATCCCTGTAGTTCTCAGGTTTTAATATTTTTGATCTGTTTTGCTACAGAGATCAGACACAAAAAGAAATATATTATTTTTCTCCTCCCAAAAAGGCCTCAGAATTAGCTCATTTCAAGCAACCATAGCAAAGACAAACCATACCATGAAGAAGAATTACAATGAATATTGTTTTCTAAAGCACTGAAGATAGCACAAGGGGAGGAAGACTGTGAAATAATTGGGGATTTCCTGTGGGTTCAAAGCAGGTTTATCCTACCACACGGAGCAACCAAAATCAGAAAATTCTTTCATGACATCTTGTCTTTCTACCTGACAGGACAAATGTTAGGGACATCACAGAGAGAGATTATATCTAAATAAAAAATGAGAAAATTGTTTGACCCCTCATTATTTACTTTACAAATGTCACCATTACATTTATTTTCTTTATCTGAAACCAATATCTTTTGGGGCTTCTTTTGGTCTTGTACCCTTGAATTTCCTCTGTTCATTTCTGGTGTTGAAAAAAAAAAATGAAATATGTGACCATATTCTGAGAAGCAGCTTCCACATATCTATACAATTTTTAGCCTACTGTCAGTTCCACTTGATGAGAAGATCTGACCAATGATGAAAATTATAACAGATCTCACTGTCTCCACTGCATTCTTTCCTTGCACTACACCCAAACCAAGCCTGAAGGAAAGTTTTTTAGCTGACTATATCAGAGGAAAGAGAAGCAGATCCCTTTCTTGTACTTTGAGTATGGAAATATCATAATACCACTGTTCCTGACTAGATGAAGACTATTCCCTGCTTTATTGCAGTAGCAAATATCCATGAGCTATGAAAATCCATGCACTATCCAGACTGTAAAGAAAGAGCCATAGTACTGAGAGACACGGATATAAAAATTCAAATGCAAAGTTTGAATCCGAAGAATTCTAACACATCCAAAGCTGGCAGAACATACAGACAGTCCTTTCTAATATCAGCTCAAACTATGTAGCCATAATATAACAAACTCAGGAAAGGAATATGTTGCAGTAAAAAATTAATGGGCTGGCACTGCCCAGCTGTGAATATAAAATCAGCTTTCTTGAATCAAATACCATTACTTGGGCATCCTGTCCCCACTTGCAGCCTACAATAGCTGTGTAAGTGAAGGGCAAAGTGACTATTTTATTATACATCCTAAACCTCTGCCAAGAGAAGCCTTAAAAATCTTCCCACACTGAAATATCTGGACTATCATAATACGTTTGTTAAAGTATTATAAAATATGCTTACTCCTGGGCACCCAGGAACAAAGAGTTTTCAACCCCATTCTGACACATCTTACAATTCTGACAAAATCCTATGACAGTGAGTTCCACAACAGAAATATGAATTATAATCATTCCTTAGACACAGGTGGCTTTCATTTAATCGCCACAGAAAAAGAGTAAGTAGATTAACTTTTAGAAATATAGAATTTGCTGACTTAGCACTAACCTTACTAATGCTAAGAAAAGGCAAAAAAAAAGTACTTGTAGTTGATAGAAACTAACTGCATATTTCCACATTCAGTTCAGTGGAATTTCCTCACATTTCTCAAAGTCAAGCTGTCGTCCTGAAAATGTTCATTGTGTTCGCTAATAAAGCTGTGTGAACAAGCTCCAAAGAGAATCACAATGTCTTCCTTGATAGGAATTTCTCCCTGTAGCTGCAAGTACTCCCAAATATTGGTACCCCAATGCAGAACAGCCACAGCATCTACATGGAGTCATCAGTTCTGACTGAAAGCAGAACAATTAACAGTGTCATGGTACCAATGCTAGGGAAGTTTCTTACAGTGGTGCCTTATCCAATGTCAGGTGTACATTTGCATGTCATTGTCCTTGCTGTTGTTTAGACAAAGCCCAAAATACTTGGACTAATACAGCAAAGATGTGGAGAAGGGGAGGAGGAGTCTTCAGTAGAGCTGGTTTTAGCACATATTTACTTTCTTGAGAGACTTCTGAGACATTTCCTCTGTGTCTCCTCCATGAGAACGGGAAATACAGTTCTTCTGGATGTCTGCTCTGCAAACCAACAGCTCACAGCTGCAAGATCCTGTAGACAGCAGACCCCAGAGCCCACTGCTGCCTGGGTACATGTTCAAGCCAGGCTTGGCAGGCTTCTGTCACCTCCGTGGGCATTCAGCAGCATGGCAGGCCAAGACCCTTGTCTGGGACTGCCCAACTGGACTAGCAAGCATCGTGTTAGGGGCCAGGGTCAGAGACAGCTTTCAAAGGCCAGAAACAGGAACATCACAAGGTGCCAGAAACAATGACACGACAGGAGCTCCACACTGTCTGCCAGTCTTCTGCTCAGGGTACAGGATGTTCTGTGGCAGTCAGTGGTAGGGCAGATGGTATGTACATAATAGAGTCTGAAGGACTGTGAGAAATGTACCATTAGCAAGGATTGATTCCTCACTGTTTTGGGAGGAGAGGACAGTACCTGTGTGTACATGAGCTAGGCTGCCAGGCCTTAGAGGTATCTTTTATTTAGAGACATAGTCCAAAACTCCTCCAGAAATGAGGATCTGTCTCTTTATGGAAAATACAGGCAAAACAATTGGAAATGACCATACAAGATGGTCTCTAAGATGCTGAAAGCTTCTTGGAATAAATCATTTTCCATTACAAATGTGTGTCCTATTGAAGGAGTGGTTGGGAATAGCAATGGCTAAAGTAATTAATCTGATATATTAGAGGTTTGCCTGTAATAAATAAAAGGGAACAGCTAAGAATCTATCAGAACAAAAAGAAACATTTCGCTTCTTCAAACAAATTGATAAATAAGGGGAAACATGCATTTGAGAGTTTTAAAAAGTGCCTAAGAGCGAGTAATACTTGTCACTGCAGTATTTCAAGTAACTCCAACTTAGGAAACAGTGGTTTGGGGTGGGTTTGTTTTAACATTGTGCAGAACTCACCAGCAGAGAAGAAAATTAACAAATTTACTGTCTCAGTTTCAGATGCAGATGTGAAATTTGGATACTCAAATGACATATCAGTGAAAGGCATGGAAAGTTTTTTTGGTTCAACACTAAGGACTTCTTAGTTCTGGTACACCTGAATGATATCTTTCTCACACACTAATGTGATGTAGCCACATGATAGGAAGTCATTGTATATTGGATAAATAATCTCTCTACACTACATGGCACATTTATTTCCAGTAGGGCATCCAAGCCAGTTTTGGAGTTTCAGCCCTGGCTCAGAGCTTGGCTAACAACCCACACCACCTGAAAATCAGACAGTCCTAAAGTATCCCTGAAAACTGCTAGTGCAAGTGCACTTGGAGTCCCAAAGAGCATATAAGACTTTTCCTTTGGCAAAGAGTTAAAGTGGACCCTCCATGAAACATCAAATTGTGTCTGTCCTGGCCAGGTACCTGGGTAGGTATCTCTAGAACACTTAAGCACTCAGAGAAAGAGAATGCAATTTCTACCAAAGCCTGGACACTTGCTTTGAGGAGTCTGCTTTGTTACGTTTTGAGGAAGAAGTAAAATCCAAGGTATTCCTGGTTCCATGTGTTGACAGCAGCACCCTGAGTCAGGTAACATTGCTAGTCTTCAGAAATTCATACTGTAATATTCAGCTGCCACAGTAAAAGATGTCCTCCACCACACTCTCCCTTACTTTTTGTCCTGCTGTCTGTCTCTCTTTTCTGAATGCTTTTTTTTCCTCCCCTTTTTTGTCTTTGAATATCAGTTTTATGCTTTGCTCCAGCTTGTGCCCAAACTCCACACCACTCCCCTACTACCCAATTTTTAACTTCCACCCTCCAGCACCAGTCAAGGAATAACCAAGCTGAAGAGGCTTATATTTTGGTTGATATGGGATGGAAAACAACAGCTCCTCAACGTTGTTCTACATTCTTCCCTATCCAAAATTACAGCAAGGAAAACCCGAGTCAATTATTTTCCTGGAGCACTTAATATTACCTCTGCTTGTTTCTCAAAAATCTCCAATCTTCTTCTATTATTCTCTCCCTTGAAATTTAATCTTGTCAAAGATCTAATTAAGTTAGAAGTTGTGCAGGAGACTTACTACTCCTGTTCATCTCTGCTCAATCTAATTAGTTTGTGCATATACTTCTTTCCAGTATTTCTCATTGTACGTGGAAGTTTATGTTTTGAAAACATATTCAAAGAACAAAGGAGAAATTTTGACTAGTCTGCCTTAAGGCTACGAGATTAATTAAACATGTTAGGCAATGAAGTTGCTATCTAAGCCATATTTTCCTCTTCCATTTACAGATTTATTATCAATTACTAGTTTTTTAAATACTTGGACATTTTAACAATTTTTATAACAAACAGGTCCATGTATCTCTCCATAGACTCTCCATAATCTTTGGAGAACTAAAAGCTTTTGCTCAAGTTTTGTCGGGGAAAATGGTGTCTGTTTTGACTTTCTTTACATTGCCAAGAGTATTTGATGCAGGTGTCCAAGTTCTGGCAGCAGTGGGCTGTAACATGGTCAGTGAGAGGAGAGACCATGGCTGCCCTGTCACAGTCTTGGGTGCTTTCAAGCAGCTCCAAAAGACCCACTCTAGGACACAGGTCAAGGAATGAAGGTGAGCCAGGGAAAGGAAGGAAGACTAGAGTTTTCCCCAGTCTGGTAAATGCTTATTTTTTACGTTTGTTTTCCAATGGCCAAATCAACAATTCCATAATTGTATATTTATATATTTATTTATACATAATTTTATTCTAGTAGCCATGTTATAGTCAAATACTCATATATACAACAGAGTTGCATGAGGTATGTGTTTTCATATTTATAAAAAGACTTAGCTATATAAATTATTTCTAGCTTACCTATCAATATAAATATTGCAGGTATGTGCATGTAAAAACCAAACAAATCTATTTCAGTGGCAATCAATTAAGCTCATTTTCCCAGATCAAGCTGTTTTTTTGCATAATGGTAACTGATAAGCACTACCCCTGTTTTTACCTCACTCATGAGCTTCACTTCCATTCTTCCTACTCTCTTCTTTTCCAGTTGGGTGGTGGGAGTGAGCAAGTGGTTCCGTGGGTGTTTGGCTCCTGTACCAACCCACTACACAGCTAATGAAAACTAATATTAGTCATGCCTTTACTGCCTCAAGAAAAATGTGTGTCTTAAAGGACTGAAACTTAACTAGCTTCTGCTGTATTTTCACTTAAAAATAGATTTTCCTTGTGGAAGTTTGAGCAGTATTAATTTTCTTCCAATTGTCTTCCTTCCTTCAGCTCTTATAACATCAGGGGAACAATAATAAATTCATTTTCTCTAGATCCAGAGGGTGCATTTTCCCTCATTGGTTAGATGAATCAAAGGGAAAAAACTAGTATTTTGCCTATTTTGTAGACAGCATAAAATCCAACAGGTTTTACCCATAGCTATTCTTAGAATGTCAACAGCAGAAAATCGTTCTTTCAGTAAGCAGAAGATTGCTAAAAATACATTCTACAAGAGGAGGATCAAGCATTCCCAAGAAGTTACTTTCAGCTTAAACTTACTCAGATATAGTCTTACTATTTTTCTAATAATAGAATAAACAGAGATTATTTCTGTGTCCATTTGTCTATCAAATCTTCCTCCTGCCTGTTCATTTTGGAGACAGGCAGTTCACTTCAGATTTATCTCTGAGTGATGCAATAGCCAAGAAGGAAAACACTACCCAAAGCTTTTATGAAAATATGTATGTTTGATAGAGAAGAACATCAACATTTTGTGGACAAATGCTGATCCCATAGTAAAGAGATCTAGAAGGACACCACGACACCACAACAGAGCTGGACAAAAAAGTGGTGTCTAAGCTTTACTGTAGGCAAATATAATGTAACACTTCATCTCTAGCGAAAGGTAATCCAGACCCAGACTCACAACTGTCCATGGCTGTACAAGAGCACTTTTGGGTTCCTATTGGCACTGATGTCCCACGTACAAGAGCCCTGATGACGCTTACCTGTCCTTCGGAGACCGTGGTGACAAGAGTTCCAGGCAGCCAGGTCCCTTGCCAGCCAGGTCTCACAGGCATAACACCACCCCTTAACTACTCTGATGTGGGACTGCCTCTGCCTGGAGGTGGCAAGTCACTATGAAAGCATCAGGAAGAGCTCTGACCAAAAAAAGAAGTGTAATCTACTTACAAATCCAACCATGGTCACCTTTCCATACAGTTCTAACTGAACATTCCTGCATCCCTTTGTGACTTAAGAACATGCCAACTACCTCTTTCTTTCTTTCTTTCTCTTTCTTTCTTTC
>VZSE01014020.1:52762-112281 GCA_013398275.1 Promerops cafer
CTTTCTTTCTTTCTTTCTTTCTTTCTTTCTTTCTTTCTTTCTTTCTTTCTTTCTTTCTTTCTCTCTCTCGTTCTCTTTCTCTCGTTCTCTCTCTCATTCTCTCTCTCGTTCTCTCTCTCTTTCTCTCTTTCTCCCTTTCTCTCTTTCTCTCTTTCCCTCCCTCCCTCCCTCCCTTCCTTCATGGAATCCTTCCTTCCTGGAATCCTTCCCTTTCTCCCTACCCCTTTACCCAAAACCCACTGCCATGTGCTTATATAGGACATCAGGGACTAACTTATACAAATTTCCATTCCAAGTCCATCACTTACTGATAAAACTTAGTGAGCTTTTGCAGACCCTCTGACTTCTGTTGGTCGTTTCAACCACAAGCATCTGCAAGTCCTAAGTGGTCCCTTTCCCTTGAGGGTGGGACACCACACTCCTGAAGACAGTGCAGCCTTGGACATCTATGGATTGATTACTCAAACTCTGCACTCTGACAAGTAGATTACTCCAGCATAATCCTGTTGTTACCTAGCACCTGAAAGAGATGGCAAGGCCCTGAGCAACATATCCCTGAGGCTGCTTTCAAGCTTACTGAAGGAGGAAGGAGGAAGCAAAAGGCTGTACTGTCCCATTCCTAGGGTATTATTCAAGTACTAAATACCTGACATTTCCCATTGTGACTGAGTAGACCATGTGTTTCATCTAGAAAATGCAAAGTCTTTATGTGCCGATTTCAGCACCTGGGAGTCGGGCTGGTTTTGGTCTTGAAGCATCATAATGCCAGTGGAAATGCTTCACCTTCTGTACTCTCCAAAGCCCCTTAGCAAGCAAGGAAAAGATTGCACTAGCAGCCTTTTCTGCAAATGTCTTCCCCTTCCCAGGCATGATATGAGGAAGCTGCCTTGAGAATTTGGAAATCTCATCTTAGTGAAGTATGAACCGATTCTACTCCTGTAGTAAGAGATCCAAGAAACCAGGCATCAGTATCATTATTACTTCCTAAGCTACAAAAAGAAGATTAGCATATACCTTGCAAAAGTGAAATAATTTCTTCTCCTTAGCCTTTATTCTGTGAGAACAAGGTGAGAAAAATTCTGCCTAATTATTAGCTGACAAAAACAAAAGGCCAATTCAAACACTGAGGAAAATTAGTTGCTCCCAAAGGACAGAGTTTGTCTTGGCATTCTACCATGTGGTTCAAACATCAATGTAAAACATGGCTATCTTAGCTCATAGCTACTGGTTTTTGTCACCTCGTCAAGACTTGCTGTGAAAAGCCAGCCTTTCAGCTACATCCCAGATTGAAGAGGGTAAAAAACAGGATGCAGAGATGAGGTCTTCTTACTTCACAGGAAACAAAGTCTGCAGATTTAAGTGGATGGCTGAGGGAGACCACAAACCCCTTCCCACTTCACTTGAGAGATCACAATGACACTCAATATTCAAGTAGATACACTCGAGGCAAGAAGGAAACAACAGGAATGTTTTAATCCGTTCACCAAGCCCTGGGCACAGTCTCTGTTTCTCTGTTCTCACAGGGTAGTAACACACAGACATCTGGATGTATTGGAGCTGGTTTGCATTCTAAAAGCAGCTGCAATATTAGTGCAGAGATAGAAGTATTTAGTGTCAGACTTGCAACATGGGCTGCAAAAAGACCTTTATGAAAGAGATTTCAAATATAAAGAGAGCATTATGAGTGGGCTTGCGTAAGTTTCTCATTGATGTGCTGGAACACAGCTAGAATTATAGTGCACAGCTGGTTTGACCATACTGTGCTTTGCAGCTAGCCAGAGCAGGCCAATCTGTCTCCTAAGAAAGCTGTTTGCTGTGCATGGCATGCTTTTGTCTGCAGCAGCCTGGGAGCAGCAGTGAGCCACGACAAGAAATGGGCCCACACCAGCAGGTGAAGCATGGGCACCACTTGGCAGTGTCCAAAGAGATTTAATGACTTTCATTTGTTCATCCCATAAATTATACATTGCATTCAGCACCTCATGCATGGACACAAGGACCGGAAGTGTACAATGAAATGGAAGACTTTTAGGAAAATATTTGTGTGTTTTCAGCTTGTCAAGCTTTTGTGGTTGGGTTTTGGTTTCATGGGGTTTTTTGTTGAAGAGAGGTAGCATAAAAATATAAGACAAAATTATTTTTTTAACATCAGAAAGGCATTTTGTACATACATTTTAATCAGAAAACAAATAAATAAGAAACTCCAATATGATTAATAAGAAAAGGGGAGAAGAGGATCTTATATGTTAAAGTGGATGAACTCAGAGACACCACACCTTCCCTACTCACTGGAGAGACACAACATTTATCACTTACCTGTAACTTCTGCTGTTACCTGTTAAATGTTGATCTGTAACTTTTATTGTTTATTTATGAAATACAGATATTTCTGAATAAGATGGCAGAAAGAAAAACAGAAAAAATTATCTCCAACAAAAATATTCACAAAAACATTTTTTGGCTGGTCCTCTTGCAGTCATGACAAAATGAACTATGTATTTTTAGTTTCAGATACTAATTTGTCCTTAAAAACATCATCAAGATAAAGGAGAAGAGTGACTAGAATTCAACAGCCCAGATCACATCCACACATCTTTACAAGGATCAGAACTAGTTCTAGTAGGAACTGTGAGGTGGTGATTGCTGGTCCCAACACTTGGGACCAGAGCATATGTCAAGCCACAACAGTCCTCTTGCAGTCAGCAATAAAAATTTTTGATGGTAGGAATCTGCAGCTTTATTTACCTCAAACAGGTTTACTTTGAGAGTCATTTAAGCAGTGAGTCTTTCCCTCATTTCGGATACTTTTTCTACTTATTACCATCTTCAAGGCAGGAAAATCATGGGCTGTATTATTGAGGACACAGTCCAAAAGCAAGTCTGTTCTGCCTGAGAGAATTCTACATCTACACTTGAACAGAAACTGTTCCACACTTGAATAGAAACTTCTCCACAGTGCTCCTGGAAACATACTGTGGCCAGCACTGGGCGGTGGCAAGCATCATCCTTTCTCTTTGCTGCATAGGGTCCAATACCTGAGCTATCATAAAAGTCTGGATATTGTCCCATGATAATATCCCTGGATATTGTCACATGATCTCATTTCATGCTGAATTTTACAGGTAGCGGGATTCAGGGCAATACAAGCACTGGCTTTTGTAAGAATATATCTGACAAAGTATGTCTATAATACCTACTTGATTTTGACAATCCACATTGCGTTAACATCTGGAGAAGAGGTGTTTACAAAGCAGCAACTTGAAATTCTGTGTAGGTGGAGGCGTCACCTTAATTGACAGTGAGTATTGGAATAATTTTAGTATTACTGCTCCTGGTGAAAATTTTTCTTCTGTCAGGATTTATGACACATCATCAACTTCACAATGTTTACTGCTCCTTTCTCTGACCCAGATTCTAGATTCCTGAAACCATATGAGACTATGTACTTCCATTTGACAAAGGTTATTTCTAGCCCTGAGAGTCCTGGGGTGGTTAACAGAACAGCACGGAAATGCATGCTTTGAAAAGGATAACTTTGCCAGTAATTTTTAAAATTAACTAATACATCCTTTTCTTGGTTTTGAACAGTGACCTGCTATTTTCTGGTGACCTTGCCTATGATCTGGAAGCAAATGGGGTCAGTTCCATTGTGTTATCCATCCCACCAATGCTGTACCCTGCCAATCAACCTGGCCTGTGTGGAAATCATACTAGCCCACAGGTGACTTATTAAAGATGTCAATGTTATATGTCACCTTGCCCATATGAAATCCCTGTCAATAACTGTTAAAAGCCCCATTCTCACCACCCTCTTTAGTATCCACATACTCATTTGCACAAGATTTTCATACTCAATATTTTTTTTTGTTTTATTTCAAATCCTCCTGCAAGTAGAACATCTCAACAATCTTTGTCCCCATCCTGCTTGTCATTATCCACAGAGAGAGCCAAATCCTTCTCTCTTTTCCCAGCAGTTTTCTGCTGCAACATTTTTCTTTTACTACCAAATTTCATTGGAAGCATCTGCTGACTTTCAGGAAGGTGCTTTATTGGTCATGCTGTAGTGGGTTCCACGTAGGAAGACTTTCATCTGCTTCTACTAAAAACATCCTCTCTCTTAAAGATACGAAGCACATGGCCACTTCTCAAATCAGAATATAATTTCTCGTAAGGAATCACGTGTCCTGAATTTCTCCCAGGCAATGCAGGAGAGCAAGTTGTTTAGTATCTGCATGTCTGAGTAACAGATGGACTGTTGTAGAGCTGTGACCATACGAATAAATGAGCATAATTAGCTCCAAGGGAATAATGAGGATAGAAGAGGCACCATTCACTGGCAGCGAGGGCCAATACAATGAGGTGCATCCATCTTTTATGTCTGGACTGTGATGGCTCAGACTATGCCAAGATTCACAGATGCAGAACAATTTCCGTTCACTCTAGATCAGAGCCAAGGACCAAAAAACGTAGTATGGATAATGCAAGGTGTTATTGCTAAGAGAAAAAAAACATTATGTGAATCAGGATATATCCAGTGTTATTCATTGCCTACGTCAGAAGACAAAACAGTCATCCTGATTTCCATTTCTTTTTGATCTTCTACTAGGTTTGACAACTGCTATTGAATTGAGGGACGTTCAGTCATTTTTAAGCTAAGAACTGAAGCTAAAAATGTTCTTGTTTCCTGATTCTGGGAGTGGTGTGATACAGGTTGTCCTAAAAATTCAACAGCTATAAAAAGTCACCCTAGTTTGTCTTTCCCATTGAGCCTCACTAACTGATAACTAAGCAGGTCATTACAAAAACTGGAAAAAGGGCAAAACCAATCTCCCCACTCTGGGGAGTCTTAGAGAGAATGATGAAAGTCAACATAATTTGTAAGAACCTATGGCAGTGTAAACAGCCATAGCCATGTTGTACCAAAGAGGAGATATCTGTGGGCATAAATGTCTGAGAATGGTGGGGACCTGATTGGGGTACAATGTAGATTTGTAAGGAATATATATTCAACAAGTCATACTGTCTTGCCTCAAGTCAATGCTCAGTCACCCAAATAAGAAAGCTGGGATTTGCATCAGGCAGTGGTGATTTGACCACTGGGATTCAGCAATTGTTACTGCAGGTCACCAGCATTATCATACCACAAAACTATCAGGAAAACTGCATTCTACTGCTATTTTGTTGTCTCTCTGAAGCACTGGCATGTGCTAAAAAACATTTTTCATGTTCTTTTGGAATTTCTTTTTTTCTCTTATTTCCACAGGACGATACATCTGAAGCCATGAGGATGGACAGCAGAACAAGGACAAACCTGGTGTTTATAACAGTGAACTCTAAAGTGACTTTGACCTAGTTCCACAGCAATTAGCCCTGCTCTTCATATTGTAAATGTTCCAGATGAGACCACATGATTTAATTTTTAAATAAATAACTGTATTATTTTAATAAAATATATANTTGGTCTGAGGTTTATCTGGAAGCTTCATACTCAAGAATATGGATTCATATCTTTGTTCAGCCACGTTCTTTGGTATTTATCTTTCTGGTCCAGATTTCAACTGGGAAGAAATCCCCTGGGCAAGCTGAAAACCTGTCCTTCTCTTGCAAGAAGATAATTTGATCTTGGAAGAATGTAGCAAGAGAAGTTGGCAGTCAGTGCCTATCCAGTCCTTCGGGGAAGTCATGACAGATCATTCACTGTAATCACAATGCTCCTAGATTCCTGATGGATCACTTTGCCCAGTAATACCCATGGAGAGAAATCAGATTACCACCCACCAAGTTCCTTTTCCTAGTGTCCCAGGAACAGCCTGCATTCAACTGCCAGCATACTGGCTGACACAGTTGTTTCTCTCAGAGGGGCTCAGTTTTGCTTGTGAAGAACATGGAATTTAGCTGCTCTGGCAGTGGATAACACCAAAGACCTTCTACGGAGAGCACAGCGCTCCTGTGTCTCGGTTTGGGAGGAAGTGAGTTTTTTTGGGAAGTTTTAGGTAAACCAATCAGTGGTCAGATTCGAATATTGACACCTGGTGTGCCCACTGAAGACGTGAGTCACCTCTGAAGACACACGGGGTTAAAAGCAGAGATTTCCCAGAGTTCGCTCTCTTTCGCCCGTGGTAGCCCAGGGAGCGGCACCATCTCTTCCCCGCCCGGCCACATGGCTGGGTGGGGGAGGGAGCCATGGAGGCCCAGGCTGAGGTAGGCCGGAGCCCCGGAGAGAGAGAAGGTGGAAGGGAATGGAACCGGGCCAGCTCCTGCAGGACCGAGGGGTGGAAAAAACACCGAGGTATCTTTTGTTCCCTCCCCCAACTCCCAGAAGGAGAGCGAGCGAGCCTGTGCCGGCAGAGGAGGCGGCAGGGGGGGTGATGCCCAGCATGTGGGAGTGCCACCGTGAGATCTCAGTGCCCTGAGGGCAGCGGAGCTCGGACTTTTAACCCTTTCCTGGGTGAAGGAAACTTTGTGAAACATTAGTCCTCCTGGCTGGTGGTTGGAGAGAGAAGAGAGACAGTCTGGGACCTGAGATGTTAAGAAGATGTGGAAAAGCTGAAGTGGGAGGAGATGATGGAGTGGCTTTTTCAGCTGGACTTTTCTTGTATAGCCATAGACTGAACCAAGCTACCTGTAATACATGAGACTGCATTTGGGTGGATGCTATAGCCTGAGCCAAGAGACTGACCTGCTGTAATGATATTATATAAAGGAGTGAACAGAGGAAGATGAAGAGGGCGTGGTGGTGCCTTCCATCTTCAGGGAGAAGAGCTCTGTTCTTGAGAAAACCCTCGGCCCCAGGGGATGAGAAAATGGGGGGGACTGTTGTCCCAAAAATGAGAAAACCCTCGGCCCCAGGGGATGAGAAAATGGGGGGGACTGTTGTCCCAAAAATGAGACACGGTTGGTTTTTGGCACTTGGCAAAGCATCCTTGAAGAGCCCTGAGCAGTTTCGGTCCATGGACGGTGGTGAGAGCACTGTACATGGAAGGAGCATGTCACGATGGCAGAGTTTCTCCGGGCGGTGCCATGTGTGACAAAGAAACATGGGGAGTTTCAACCCTGTTTCGTGGGGAGGACTGTGGTACAAGAGAGACTCCTCTCTCCCCTGATAGACTGAGAATTGATTACTTGAGTGAGGATAACTTGATCAGGACTCCAAGATTTTTTTTTGTCACACAGTGCTTTGGTGAATTTGGGTAGGAGGAGGAGGAATGGTTTAAAAGGTTTTCATTCTGTTTTCCTGTGTGTTTTTGATTTTAGTTTGTAGTTTAATAAAGTTTTTGTTTTTCTCTCTTTTTCTAAGTTTAAGCCTGCTCTCCTCTGTTCCTGGTCACATCTCACAGCAGTTAGTTAAAGAAAAATGCATTTTTTCATGGGGGTACTGGCGTTGGGCCAGTCTCAAACCCTGACATCCTGTCAAGGGAGAACATTGATCACCTCTGATTCTGCTTATCAGCAGCTGAAGGACAAAGAGGAGAGCTGGAGGCTGACAGTAGCTAGGACTTTATGATATTGTTGTGAATGGCCTTTGTGGAGGCAGAATGTCCAAGGTCCAAGTGCCCTGTGATTTCCCCTGATAACAGCAGCAACCATAAAAGCCAGAAAACCCACTTCTATAGCTGTCTAACGACTGACAAGGGAACCATTTTGACTCAAGGGTGCCTGGAGGGAATATATTCTACATGGCAATAGAGTCTTCCAGAGCTAGGAGACATGGTGGAAGCAACATAAAAGGGGAGAGGCTGACAACACCCCCAGTTGAAGCACCTTAGTGGCTTTTATCCAGGTGTGCTGCCCTTTGCTTCATGCACTTGATAGGTTGATGCATTGTGGTTAAATCCGTATAAATTTGCCAGTACCACCAGGGATCATGAACTACATCCTGGCCACAGAACTCCAAGTAATTCTTCCCTTTAACAGATTATATGCTGTTTAACAGATTATATACTGTTTACCATCGTGTCTGATGTTTCTGTAGCTTGTATAAAGCAATTACTTTCTTCATATCACATTATAAAATACAATTCACAATCCATGGGTTTTTACAGCAGTCATATTATACTCTTCAGTATATATTAAGTTAGCTTTCACTATCTGACATAACATACGGTTTCTCTCTTAAGAAAAAAAGCAAAATAGACAAGGAGTGTAACTTCATCCATTTCCACATCTCTCATTTTGCATGATTTAATGCTTTTCCTTTGAATCGATTTGAAAAGAAGATTCTTCATGCAGGCATATATACAAATCTCCTATGAATTCCAGTTCGACTAATATGACTACAATCACTCCACATGGATTTTCCTTCTCTTACTTCATTTTTTCTTCTTTCTCTCTCTATAAAAGCAAAAAGCACAATATTTCAAAACAAATAAGCCAGTATTATTCAAAACTTTCCTAAATAAAGACCATATACAGAATGCAAAACATCCCTCATTTCACATTTCTTCTTTAGAAGAGAATAGACACTCTCAATTCTCCCTCTGACATCATTTAGAAACATTTGAGAATAGATAAGCTCTGGACAGGGGTGACATTTTTTGCAGAATATTTCAGTTCTGCCTGGGGAAGGGCCTTAAGTGAATGGTATACTCCAAATTGGTTCTTGAAGCCCACTGTTGCAGCGGGGAATGCTGCAGCCCACAAAGCTGCATCTTTGTCCCTTTACAAAGCATTATTTTACACCTGTGTCTGCTGATAAATTTGTCTCTAAATTTGAACATCTAAACAGTCAAATAATTAAATGTAATCACCTAGTGATTTTCATAGCTGAGATCTCAGATCTATGGAACAGACACATCATCAACTCTTCCAGGGACTCATTCCTCTTATGCTATATGTAAACACTTGATTTGTATTATCTCATGTAAGAGGTCACATTAATTCTGTTGGTGCAGAAGTGGTTGGATTTCTTTATGGCTTTGTAAGAGACAGCACTGCCAAAAACCAAGCAGTGATAAGGAATGGGTGCTGGTTTATTTGAGACACAAAGCATTCAAAGTCTTGAATGACAGGCTCCTCAGGGAAGGTGGGAATAATGTGGAAAGGACACCAACTGCAGTGCTGGTGTCAAGGTGAGGTCAGATGGACAGGCCATTCCAAAGCTCCTTCCAAGGAAACACCCTTCCCAACATTTTGGAGTGCCAAAGCCATGTTTGCATACCAAGGCGTCACAGAGCAAAAGATTTTCCCTTAAGGACATAGAGGGAATAGTTTATTATTTATAGTTTTATTGTTCTCATTGAGGCGATGCATTATCGAGCAAGGATGTGATGCTGCAGATTTATAGCTGACTCGTGGGGTTACACCCCTCTCCCTGCCTCACCTGCTGGACGTCCTTGTGTCCGTTCAGTGCTGTGCTGAGGCCCTGTTCTTGCACTGTAAACCACAGTTCAGTCACAATTTACAGCAATGCTGATGATTCCAGGTTCCCTTCTAAGGTCAGAGAGCACAGAGTACATCTGGGCAAGAATTTGTAAAGAGAGAATTTACTGCAAAGTACACTCTTAGAGATACAAAGCTTTTCTGAGTATTTTTTTAAGTAAAGCTTGAAATTACATCATAATTCTGGTTGAAAATTATAATAGCATTAACATACTCTTTTTGTAAAGGAGACATTCCAGATATTGATTCTGAGCAAGCATTTTTGCTTTTAAAATAAATCTGAATGGAGAAAGAGATACAGGAAAATACAGTAGAATACTCTGAAAAAGGGAATAGAATAGTAAGTAGACTTCGTGAAAAGAAAATGTATATGGCACCCAGAAAATAATTATTTTTCAATGCTTCTGTGTTTGCCACTAGAACAAAATAATCCATTAGTTCCAGAGGTGTAAAACTCATCAATTTAGAGAAGTTTAATGCTGAATACTGCAATAAAAGTTAAGATTATTACTTGGGGGGAAAAAAAAGAAATCTAATTAATTTTAAAGAGAATGTGTGTTTTTAGTGAGAATCTTGGCCTAAGAAAATTGATCTTGACAATAGATTTTTCTGTAGACCAGTTAGCTGGAAAACATCCCTATGCTTTCTGTGAGTGGTAGATGGGCTTTTAATTTCTCAGCTCTTCATTATGTGTTTCATTTTTTTGGTTGCTTTTCTTTAAAGTCCCAGCTGATCTATTAATGGGATTAAGTGAGAATCTAACCTTGTTGTGTTTAAAAATACAAATTTTTCTTTTTGCACTGTTGGACAAAATTGGAAATACATCTCAAGAAAATAAAGATAAGGATACCTGCTCATCAGAATTTATACATCTCAAGGATAGAGCCAGATTATTACTTTCAGTCCAGTTATGAGTAAAAGATTTCACTGAAGAAGCTTCTAGAGAGCAAGGATGACTACATTAGAAAGCAAGACCCAGTGAAAACAAGAGCCTCCAGAAGACAACAGGCCCACAGAGACCTTCAGCATCGCACACAGGGCTGTTCCCACAGTGCTGCCCAGCAGTGTCCAAGTATGTGGAATATCATCACAAGTATCAAGCTCCCCTCTGGTGTCAGCCTAGCCTGGGCTGGAGAGGACAGCACCTACACAGTTGTGTGTGTGTCTAGGACAGAATAGCAGTCCCAAGAAGAGAAATTGCTAACAACCTCCTTTTTGCATCCTATATAAAAATCTAAAGTATGTGTCACTGATGGTGTGGTTTTGTTCTTGTGGTTACCTCACACTTAAATGTCCAGAGACGGACAATCCGTCTCCTTCTAGACAGAGGGATGGACACAGGACAGGCACATTGTGCTGTTATTCTCTATCCCATCTCTGATGGAAGGCAGACACTTTGAAAGTAAATTACCCCTTCATGAGGCCTGCACATAAGGACAGCTTGCATTTCCTTCAGTAAAAAATCTCTCATTTTCTATCCTCATTCAGCAATTAGCTTTTTTATTGGTAAAAGTTTTTTAACAGTAGATAATTAAGTGGAATACTCTTACAGAAGAATAACCTACACCTTCCTACCCAAACATTTCAGACTTTATATACCTTTTCAATCTGATAGTTAATTAAGCATTGTAAGTACCCAAGAACAATTTACAATGGTAATTAAGAGGCAAAACTAAAGTAAGCATTTTATAACAGAGCAAAGACACTGCAAAGAGTCTTAACATGAACATACCCCTAGGAAAAAGTTGCTCAACACTTCACCAGGATTTGCCAAGCTCATCATTTGTTGTGTCTTGTCCATTGCTCAGCTTTCTTCCTTCACATTTTCAGCAAAATGTGAAAGTGAAGGCAGGATTTTAAAGTGAAATACCAAAACCTTTGAGTATTTTTCCACCTTGGGGTTTCAGATGGGAACTGTTTCTCTGTTGATAGGGATGTTTCTACTTCTCCTCTGTCTCCCCCTTTCACCTCAGACTGACATGACAATAAGTGGTGGACAAACTCTCTGAAATGGTGAGTAGAACCAGCACAGCTGCTCAGAGTTCTCAAAGAAGGGACAGTGCCTGACCTGTCTGGCACAAGGCAGCTTCCTCTACCAAGCACAGACTCAAAACGGAAGTTGCCTAGGGAAGAAAGTGCATTGGGAAGAAAACACTTTCTTGTCAAGGCATTGATTCCCCTATTCAACTCCCACACTTGTTCCCTGACTTGTAAAATGGGTGCAATACAACTACAGGCTTCCAGTCTGGAAGTGCCTGAATGAGCTGCCTGAATGAGATTCTTTGCTTGAAAGGCACAAACAACAATCATTATTGAGCTATTGCTATCCACAGACCCTTCCTTCACCAAGAAGTTAACAGTAAATCAAGGGCAAGGATGAGCAGGCAGGCGTGTCTGCTGGCTACCAGCAACTAGCAAGAACAAGTAACAAAAGAAGTAGCTTTGCTCTTCAGGGTAAACAAAACTTCAGGTGACACCTCTTGAGCCAGCGGGTTGCCTGGCAAGAGGTGGTAGAGTTCAACCATTTGACATCTCAACAGGCCGATAGTTTATGTGTGATATTGATGAAGGAGGCTAAATGGGAGCAGTGCCCTTGCCTTTACTTCAGCCAACAAGCTGCTCAGGAATTTTGCCAGGGGCACTGCAATTCAATCTGTCGAAATGGCTACAATCCCTGGCTCTACAACCAACTTCCAAGATGACCTTGATAAGTCACTTAATTTCTGCATGCGTTTTTGTTCACATATTGCTTACTTGAGCTTGAATTGAGAAGTCTTTGCTACACCATTTTTAGGCCTGAAGCAGTCTGTGCTGGGACAGTAATGAAATAATTCATATTTCAGCCTGGAAAAGACCTCTAAGCTTGAATGTTTCAGTCTGCTAGTTGTAGGGTATGTCTACATTGCATGGACTTTGCAGCATGTCTCAGAGCCCTGACTTCCTCATTGTCCAAAGCATGAACACTGTTGCTTCTCTCCATGGCACACACCTCTTTGGACAGTCTGGGTCCCTGATTTAAATATTACATAAAATAATCTATTAAATTACATAAAGTTACTTTTTGGGGGGTAACTGTTAAAGCTTCAAAGATCCACCAAAAGCCAAATTTGCTGCATTTAAAACAGGAAAACCCAGCTCCTATTTTCAACTAAAATTGTTGTATTTCACCATTTACATAAGCATAAGCATGTAAGGCAATATCAGTTCTGAAGCTAGGACCTAAAATTATTGAAGGTACCAGTTTAAAAAATAGCAAAACAAGAAGGAGAACTATACATCTACTTTTAAATATTTCTTTCCCTTCTGTGGTGGGTTTAGGGATAATTGCTAAGTGATCCCTCCTTGTCTTTGTCTTGACACACAAGATTTTTTATTTTATTTTCTCCTTCTGTCCTCTTGAGATGGAAGAGTGGGAGAGTGTTTTTGTGGGCATCTGGCAGCCAGTCAAATCTAACTCCCCAAACCTCCAATTTTATTTCTTCACGAAACCATTAATGATTTTTTGATTGATTTTGCAATCTATCCATAAATGACCAAGTTAATTCACAATCAATCTGTTTCAGTGTTAGAACTTAACTAAAGAAACAGCATTAGTACAAAATAATGTTGTTTCTGCTGAACTTCTTCTTTTAAAGGATCATCAGTTCTATGATATGAATATTAACTGATGAAAAGGGGAATGTAGCTAAGTTCACCTAAGAAAGCTAGCAGTATTCCTAGATATATGATACAATATTTAACTAGTTCCTTTCCACCCCAGTGACTTCAGGAATACACAGTCTGTTAAATGCACATTTAAACGTACTGTAAGTGGTCTTGTATCTGCACATAAGCCATTCCTACTGTATGTCCTACAGACATGCAACAGAACACACAAATGAAGATCAAAACCAAATTGAAATCAATGACATTATCAGGTATACAGCTTGGTATTCCTTGCAAGTTTTGCCTGACTAAATACATTTGTATAGAGGTGGTGGGAGTCAATAGTTTCTGCATTTTATCCCTCATAAATCCTATATTGTCAAACTGACCTTTTCAACATGGTAACAAGCACAATGTTATGCACAGAATTAAGCAGAACTAATGACGCCTTGATACACTCTGCAGTGCAGCTACACAGGACAGAGTTATTGCCAGGTCTGGCCTGGGAAGCAAAAAGCCTACTCAAGAAGGAAATTAGAAAAGCCTGTTGAACAGAAAAGATTATTTCAGTGTATAGCATCATAAATCACAGCAGTAAAAATTTAAGTGAGACCCCCATCTGAGGAACAACCCTGTGTCTAAAATTTATTTCTGATGGTCTGTATTCCATATAAAAAGGCAGTTTCTGAACACCAAGACTTAGAGAACTGTCCAGGTCCATGCCAAGACATGGACAGATACAACCCTCCTTAGCCCTCCCTATTTTCCAAAGGCCCACAGCATTCTCTGGTAAGATTCTTGATATAGACAATGCTAGGCAAGACCACAATGACAACTGCCAGCCTCTGCATTTGAGATTTCATACAAGGATTTTCTGATAGTGAAAGTCAAGGATCCAATACTCATGGTAGAATCCAGGATGTCATGAAGGGAGACAGGGATCTCAGTGTTGGATGGTAAGCCAAGTGCACAGTTGCCTGGAGTTCATAAGAGCAGATCTGACATATTTTCACTCCCTTGTCCCATGAGACAGAGAATCATTACACATGGACACAGACAGTCCCCATACATTATACAGTAAAAAACCAAGGTTCTTTAAAAAAATAGGACTCTTCCACTTCCCATTGTCCAGCTAAAGGTTTAACTGCTCTGACTTCAGAACTATCTGAAAATGTGACTAACATCTCATCCTCTCTGTAAACAAGAGGAGAAAAACTCCCTGATTGCTACACTTTTAAAGTTGGTACTGTACCTCTCAGAAGTTTTAGTTTTGATTAATTCTAATGTATTTCAAGGAGCCATTAAAAGAAGATTATTTCAAAATTACACCAATGAGATTACTGTAAAACTGAAGGCTCAGAGAAAATGTTTGTGGAGATTCAAATGTTTCTACCAGGGCTCAGAGAACCAGATAAGATGGCTTTGAGCCAGACGAGTTCTAAATAAGCCTTGAGTAAAAATTCATTCTGGTCATAATTTAAGATCACTATAGCAACACAATCACACTTACCAAGTGTGCAACATTATAAAATTACAACAGACTTTGAAAAAAAAATAAAATCTGTTTTCTAGCCATTTTTTAAAATAGATTTAAAACTGTATTATGAAGGTGGCAACAGTTGTTCAGGATCAAGATCTTATTTTATTCTGGATGGTTAAGAAAAAGCTATGTCATATGCTAATTAAATTTACAGCAGGTATCTCCTGGAATATGGAGCCAGAGTCTTCTAAGAGATCTGTGAAATTTTTACATCTCAGAAACAGATGGTACAGTAAAAGGAGGATTAAAGGAATGATGCAAGGAATCTCTGTAAAGTCCACTGTGCAGTGGGAAAGAAGACTGAGAAGTAAGGTGTGCTAAGGCACATCCTTGCTCACACACTTTCAGCCGTTTGTGCTCCAAGGGAAGGCATACCTTTTGCACAAGAGCAGAAATTACAGCACAGTTCATCTCACTACAGAGCTGAGATGCCAGATAGAGCAGCAACCTTGACCTGTGCTCTGTGATGTACACCACCCAACACCTGAACTACAGATTAAGCTTCTCAGCTCATTTCTTCCCTATAATTTAAGCACAGATGTGTTCCTGGAGAAAGAACTACAAACAGTTCAGCCACATCCTTATTAATTTTGACAGCAGCAAAGATCCATGCTCCTCAGTGGGAACACTGCTAGGAGGATCCCATGCACACGAGGCAGTGCAGACTTCATGTTAAATGCAGCACTCTAACTGGGGCTGGCACACTCAGCTTCCTTGCACCAGAATTCTACTGGTTTTATGTAACAGCCTTGCTGCAGCTTTGCAGGCATCTACAGTCACTAAACACATCTACCTGGCCTTCTGTCAAACATAAGGATCATCTGGAACCAATGGCAGATTTGAGAACATCCTGCAGACTCAACCACGCCTGCAATTGGGATTTAAAGGTGTACAGATACATGTATTTACAGAAGTTTTAGGGAGTTCTTAATCTGGGATGCTCAAATGAAGAGGAGGGGGTCCCAACTTTCTTCTCTTCTCTAAGGAAAGTTCACTCCCTAACAGCCACAGAACAGCATAAAACAGCCAGATTGTTTTGTACTCTGTATCTTCCATCACAATTTCTCTGCCACACAAATGACATGGTGTGTACAACAGTCTTTGGCAGCTCTCAAAAAAACCTGGCCTTCTCTTGCAGAATAAGCATTTGGGATGGAAAGTCCAGAAGGCTGGATGAGGCACAGAAAATTGTTTGCAATGTCACTTGCTCCTGCAGGGCAGTGAAGTGGGGGAATTGGCTTGGGGAAGCTGCAGGTAAGCCTTCCAGCATGTTTTCAGCATCGCTTCTAAGAAAGGGAGAAATAAAATGCCTCCTCCTCCCATCCCATTGATGCTTTGCAGCAACAGACATACCTGGATTTAAGAGAAGCCATGAAAATCTTCCTGAGCCTTTTCTTCCTGAAAAGGTTTTACAGGAAGACTCGAAAGGGGCCTTTACAGGGGCTCGAGAGGACACATTGTGACAGAACAAGGTGGAAGGGTTTTAAACTAAAAGATATTAGGTTTAGATTAGAGGTTAGGAAGAAATTTTGTACTCTAAGGTTGGTGAGACATTGAACAGATTGCACAAAGAGGCTGGTGACTCTCTATTCTTTCAGATGTTCAAGGCTGGGTTTGATGGGGGCTCTGAGTAACCTGGATTAGTGGACAGTGTCTCTGCCCATGGTGGGGGAATTGGAACTAGATGATCTTTAAGGTCTCTTACTGTGCACTGATTCTAGGATTCTGTGATCTATCTTACTCTCTATGGGATTTCATAATCCTTCAATCTGGAGACAATTGTCCTGCAGTCAGCCTAAACACCACTATCTGGATTCAACCATCCTGCATGTTCTTTAAATTATGCTGGGTTCATTTTTAACTCAAATACCTTTGATTAAGCAGTGATCTTAATTATCCTGAATATCAAGACAGTTCAAGGTGTACTTAGTCAACCTTCCTCCACACTCCTAAGTATGCTCATTGGCATTTCTCTCTTAACACCAACACTAAAAGTATGAGTTTCCTGTGGCCCTGCTGCACAGCTCTGTGGTGCAGAGCTCACCTGAACAGCTGCAGTTATAAGAGACACTGATTCAGCATCCATCATTACCCTGATTTTTGTCTTCCATGCTGAAAGGGCTCTTTCACTTCCCTCAACACTCACAGCTTGCTGGGATCCCTTGGAATCAAGTGAGATCATCCCCTAAGAACTTCTATTTTACTACTATTCTCTCTCATGATTTTACAAGGAGCAATGGATAGAAACAAGAAGGAAGGCAGAGATTTCTTATTAAGATTTCCCCAGGTTTGGTAATTATGTGAATAACTTCCCTTGTTATTCAACAGTCTGATCTTTCCATAGGCTGACTCCCTTAAGCTACAGGTCTGCTTGAAAGCTTTTCCCATGAGCATCTTCCTCTCAGCCTCACTAGAAGACAGCTGGTCTGCCCCATCCAGCTGCAGGAAGGCAGAGAGCAGCACTTGCTCTGACAAACTTCAACCCATTCAACCAAGAGGCAGCTGCTCACCTTGTCTGCTGAGAGTGGAATCCTGGAGACAAGCAGCAACTAGGTGTTCTCCACATGAAGAACAGTCATGGTTGTGTGCAGTTTTGGGTGCCACAGTATAAGAAAGAAAATAAGCCATTAGAGAGCATCCAAAGGAGGGTGACAAGAAGGGTGAGGGGCCTTGAGGGGAAGCTGTATGAGGAGCTGCTGAGGTCACTTGGTCTGTTCAGCCTGGAGAAGAGAAGACTGAGGGGGGACCTCATGGCAGTCTACAGCGTCCTCATGAAGCAAAGAGGAGGAGCAAAGACGGATCTCTTCTCTGTGGTGACCAATGACAGGACCCAAGGGAATGGCCTGAAGTTGTGTCAGGGGAGTTTTAGACTGGGTATTAGGAAAAGGTTCTTCCCCCAATGGGTAGCTGGTCCCTGGAACAGGCTCCCCAGGAAGTGATCATAGCCTCAAGCCTGACAGAGTTCAGGAAGCATTTGAACAATAATCTCAAGCACATGGTATGACTCTTGGGGATGGTGATGTGCAGGAGCTGAACTCAATGAACCTTGTGGGTCCCTTGCAATGCAGCATATTCTGCGATTCTGTTCTGATCAAAATATATGCTCTCAGAGATGCAGGTGTTCTGATGCAGCCATTTTTCTGCTTGAGACCTAGCAGGACCCTGAAGATATTCCAGTATGTGGTTGCATACAAAATGCTAAAAATAAAATCATTTTACTCTTAAACCTAAAGACCTGAATAATATGAATTCTATTAAATAGCTCAACTGTGCCACTTAAAGTGATACGTATTTAAACCTTCTTCATGGGGGACCTGAGACCTTTCAGCAGGATATTGAAAAAGGCTCTCAACTGCCATTATCAGTACAATTTTATGGACATCAACAGGCTAGATGACCCAAATAATCCTCTTCATAGTGAAGTGTATACCTCCTCTACCTCCTACTTGTATTCTTATGCTGATGAGCATTTCTTTGCTGTCCTACCAAAGAAAACAAAAAGTGATGTTTTATTTAGTTGAAAATACATCAAAAATATTCCTCTTTTTGCCTCGGCATTTTCTCTCATTCTTAGAAGTCTGTACTCAAGCAAGTAAGATTGCATTGTCCTCTTAAATCTGACTAATTTCAAAATGACTTAATTGGTGACAAATGCTTTGTACAGTCAGATACTTCAAAATGACCATCATGAAATTTTGTCCAACATGAAAAATTTCTGTATGTATCCATAGTCAAAAGATAGATTATCTACTGTGAAAACTCCCTCCTTTCTCTGCAAGGAGGGTTGAAATGTGCTAAAATATTTATGTTGTATTAGGAAGCATATTGAAAATATTCTCCCTAATGTATCACAGCTGTGGAGGACAGGTTATGAGAGAGAACATGAAAAATTCAGCAGACTGCTGCTTCTGCTGATGCACTTTTTTGATCTTCATTCAGAAACACAGAAAGCACAGAAACTATGTTATATTTGGACAACTAATTTTGGGCATCCTGAGTAGCCTCAACAGCAGCAGCACAAAGTCCTAGAGATGACACAAAAACTGAGGCAGAAACAGGACTCCAAGGCAGCACTTCAGAGTAGTTGGATATGCTACAACACACCCATGGTCATGTGTTGGACTATGACACATCCTTCATGGCAATCCAGCACCAAGATCTAAGTTTTCATGACAGACAGAGAGAGGGGAGTGGAAGACTGCAATGGCTCCTGTTAGCATTTCTGAACAAGATAGCTTACTACAGTTGAATAAGATTGGCACAAACAATATTCTTAAATCTCTGTTTGTTCCACATTCACTTGTGCATAGTGGATGATGTCTGCACGTGTATTTTATATAATTCAGGATATTAGTTCTGAGTACCAAACACTTCACTATCAAGAAACCTCTGATTTTTAATAAGAATACTGTTGTTTGCTGGCATGTCTGTCTCCATTGAACTGTATATCTCTTTTCTCCTCTCAAAGAAATTACTTTTAAACAATCAAAAGACAAGGAGGAACTTCACAATGGAGAAGGAGAAAAGTTTTACACATGGTATACATTTCATTTCATCTCACAGTTTACAAAATCTGTCTGACTAAGCATTGGTGTCAGCCACACCCCAGACAGACCTCAGTGAAGAACAGATGTTAAAAGAACATGACCAAATGGACTGCGTGCTGATGGGACAGGATGGGGATACACAAGAATTTGCACACATGGATTTCAAAGTGCCAGCAGACAAATGAGAGCAGGGAGGCAAGAGAAGCCATTTTCCCAGTTCTAAGATAAAGACAGTTCTGTCTCAGCACAGGAAGAAGAGGAGGCTGGTAACGTGTTTGTAGATCCAATGTCTCCCCTACAGCAAAGTTTATCCCTTCTGTCAATATCCCAAAAGCTAGAGACATTCAGGTGCTACAATGACCCTGAATGGATATTTTAGCTGGGTCAGCTGTGATACCACAGATCGTTGTAAGGAACATCAGCAAGCCTCCTTCAGCAGAATGAGAGTCAGAGGATCTGTTAACTATGCTTCTAGCAAAAATCAGAGTCATCTCCTCCATTAATGGCCCTGTTGCTTTTGTGACATCAAGACTATGCTTTCTCAGGAACTGATTCTGGCAGACACATACCTGGACCAGAACAAATCTGTGGATTCTGCTGATGCCTCCTCGATTGATGTTATCAAATCCTTTAAGCTTGCAAATTCTCTGGAGGACCCAGCACTATGGACATGACAAATGGATTACAGTAGTAATCCACCATCTCCTTCCAGCATTTTACCTGTGTGTGCTTGCATGTACCACCCATATTTGAAACCAGCTCACTGTTACTCTTCAGTGGCCAGAGACCTATTTTGGGCCTGATACTTTTCTCCAGCCTCAGAGCCAGTAGCTTTGTATATCCATCTTTCATTTTGGCATAGCGTGTCCATCTCGGCATGTCAGCAGCTGACTGTGGTGCCCCACAGAGCACAGGCACGTCGGGTGTCACACACAGGCAGCAGGGCGAGGGCCTGCCTGCCGGGCAGCACTGACAGCAAGCCCCACAGTCTCTGAGGCTGTGACAAACCGCAAAGTTTGAGAAAAGATTTTTACTCTGTTGTTCAGCACTGACATTAACTAAAGTCTTGGTTTTGTCAAGGAATTATGTACCAGTATGTATGTCTTTTTCATCACCACTATTTTGCTAAGTGCTAAAACAAGTAGGCTTTTCTGTTGCTATTAAATGTGTTATTTTTCTGTCAAATTACTTTTTAGATTCATGACTCAGGTATAATTTTGTTGACACAATGATGGTCCGTTTTGAACTTCATGTACTGTTCTTCTCACCACAGCTATAATTCTATTAAATCAAGTACAGACTGATTATTCTACAAATAACAAGAGATATCCTAGATGAAAATTGCTCTTCAATACAAAATATTTTTTTATTTGCCGCAAGGAGAATCTGTCAAATATATTATTTCAATTTTTTAAATATTGCATTACTTTCAGTGCAACATCAAGAATACCAATGACCCTTTAGAGCACAGTTAACTCTATTAAAGCATATTAATGTCATTGCAGTAATGTCATTGTAACCACTCTTAGTTAATCGGTTCCCAGAAAAATATTTCCCTTAGTGATAATATTTCAACAAACCCCAATTTTAACACACAGAAATGGCTCTTGCTGCTTTCAGTAATGATTTATGTCTAAATGGTGTTTGTGGACAGTTATGTCTCGTTGAGTGGTTTGTGGGCTTGGCCTGAGATGTTCAGAAGGGAGCTGGTTTGTACATTGAGTGAGGATAGCCAAGAAGATTTAAAAGGAGCAGCTTGCCTACAAATGTGTTTATCGAGCCAGATCTATGCCTCTGACCATGACACTAGCCCAAAATTTTGGTTCATTAAATTCTCTTTTCTTACAAGGCAAGGATCAGATCTCAGTCACCAGGAAGGATAGGATGGCATTCAGAGGCACATGCTGCACAAAGTCCTAGTAGTGTGCCCTCACAACAGTCTCACACTTTCCTGGAAGGATCTGCAGTGCAGAGAGGACAAATCACTGTCAGTCAGCATCCAACTGGGTGCAGGCTTCAGCTGCTAAACGACCCTCAGCTTTATCCTGCCTGCTCAAATAGGAGCCTATTGACCATGAGATCACAAGTCAGGGAAATGCCTGTGCAGGAGGGAAGTGACACAAGCCTGCTGCAGCCAAGAACAAAAATTCAGCCAGGAGAACAACCCCTGTCTTCCCTTCCCTTCTGAGCAATGCATTGCTAGGACCAGCCACAACATGGTCTCTGTCCTACCTCCTCACAGCAAACAGAGCAAGTCAGAAAATCCTATCTGGCACATCACAGTGGCCACAGACGAGGCAAGAATCTAGGATGCTGATCTGCACAGGCTTCTGTTGTACCTTCAGGGCAACAAAACAGAAGTTAGTTGTGGATATCCCACTGAGATTTCTGAGTCAAATTTCCTGTAATAGAGTGTGCACAAAGGTTTCTTTTCTGGTGCTGAGGAAAACAGCACAAAACTGATTACGTTGTGCTCTGGGAATTGGTAACATAGTAGGTAGGAACAGTTCTACTCCATTGACCTCAGACACACAAAAGTAAAGAGGCATAATAATCAGTAGCAGTGTTGGCAAGACTGAAAAAGAGAACTGTGGTGAGGCCCCACAAAGTGTTGTGTTCTTCTGGACATGTGATCATAGAGATTAGCATGCAGATCTCTTGATAGTTAAGGCTGAGAGCTGCTGTGAACTGTTCCTTACCAAATAGACATGACTCTCCCAAGAAACCAGAGAGTTTATATTGCATGAGCCACTGGAAGACACAGAGATGAAAATAAAATTAAAAAAAAAGTAAGCTGGGAACCTTGAGCATTGTATGCTGAATGTCTGGCACTCCAGAACACTTGCAAATATCCCTAAGGACCAGTGAGAATAAATAATTTTGTACTGACCTTAGTGAAGTAAGGCCATCTCTGAGTGTCTATAATGAAATAATTCTTGCAGTACTAGTGTTATAATATGAAGAAAGGCTAAGGGGATAAAATTTATTCTGCTAATGAAGGACTTCCTTTCCAGGAACTGGAAACCTGAGCCTGTTTTCCTGACCTCTCTGCTACAGTTACCTGCTTGCACAGATATATCAACCAAACAGAGGATGTGACTTCAGTGTCCTTCTAAAGACCAGTCAAGGCAGCTGGATTTTGTACCATGCAATTACAGAGATTAAGGTTTCTTAGGGGTCACTCAATTGTTCTTGTTTTGATGGAAAAAAGAGAGTTCTGGATTAACTCACAGATCTGAAGACTACAGCTGACAGCTACAGAGGTCAGCATACTAGTTCTTAAATACAAAAGCCTTTGTCCAAATTTGAACAACTGTTGGTGATCCTAGTGTCTTTGAATCCAAGGGGACAGGTGCATATACGCATCATATACGCACCCAAAACAACCAAATCCAATGACACAAAACAGGAATTCTCACCTTTGCTCTTCATATTTTCCATTCCTCTGTCTTTAATGACAAGAGATATTCTCACTTTATCTATAAGTAATATCCATGCAACATGCTGAAGGGTAAAATCTCCAGTATAAGATCAGGTGGTCTTCTCCAAAGGCTTTGTCATTATGCTTTAGTTCCTATTCTCATTGGCTTGCTGAATCCAAAAAAGAAGATATATCAGAAGAATTTTTTTTAAAGGCAGAAGCTTGATATTTAAAATACATTTTTCCATAAGCTCTGGAGTCTCTCTGCATAAAGAGAGAGCACAAAGTGTCCCCCCACTGCAGGCTGCTGTAGACAAGGTACAGTTTCACACAAGAAAATTGTTCTACAGAGTTGAACAACATACCCACTTAACTTGCTGAATACTTTAAATACAGATAACACTACAAACACCACAAAAACCAGGCTTTATTTGCCAAGTCACAGTTTCTTTGACAGAGACTGTGATGGACAATGAAAGCCCAGAAAGTTCAAGCTGACCATCTGAATTCTGTATTGCTTTAAATCTTACACATACTACCCAGGGGGAAAAAAAAAAAAAAAAAGGTTTCTGGAGATATTAGTTACTCAATCATTGTTCAGCTTAAATTAATTGTTAATTAACACTTGTTTTCTTGCATCATAATACAAATAGCAGGAGAAATGCAGAACCTATCTACAGCAGAAGTTTTCAACTCCTTTACTACAGTCCTATAAAAAGAAAGTTGCTAATGATAAAAAGTTTTAAATTTTAAAAAAGTTTTAAATCTCACCAGGTGAAAATGCAGGCAGGTGTATTCCAGTGTTTATAAGCTTGAGGTTCTCCTTGTAAAAGGTATATGTTACTTATTATAATTCATAACCAATATCTTTTTTGCTCCAATATCTTAACAAAATGAAATTCTGTAATTGAGACAATCTCTGTGGGACTGCATTGTTCCTCACAGACACAGGGCAGAGAAAGGATTCCTGTTACTGCCAGCAAAATGTTAGAGAATTCCTTTTAAAAGTGATTGCAAAGTGAGCAGAAGTAAAGTGGTTGGGAGGACCTGAGAATGAACTGACCAGAGTCCACAGGTACCAAAGAGACTGACTTCACCCTCAATTATGAACAAAAATAGCAGACCAGACAGGAGGAGAATTTCAAAGACACAATCAATAGTGAGTCTAGAGTTTTAGACTGTATTGATTTTTTGATACATTCAAAGTTTGCCCTTGCAAAGCAGGCTATCTAGCCGATGGGAAAACTAAGGAACAGGTGGATCTTCACCCTGCCTCTCTTTTCTCATTGTGGTCACCCAGCAATAAACTGCAAAGCTGTCTACTCACGTCAAGGTCTCAGAAGAAGCTGTAGTTGCTGACCCAGGAATCAACACTTTCAAGCTTACTGCTTCATTCATCTCCAGCTGCCTATTGACCACATTTTGGAAACACGGTACTAGAAGTTCTTGGAGTGATGAACTGGAAACCTGAGCCTGTTTTCCTGACCTCTCTGCTACAGTTACCTGCTTGCACAGATATATCAACCAAACAGAGGATGTGACTTCAGTGTCCTTCTAAAGACCAGTCAAGGCAGCTGGATTTTGTACCATGCAATTACAGAGATTAAGGTTTCTTAGGGGTCACTCAATTCTTCTTGTTTTGATGGAGAATTCCAATCAGGATTTGCAGGCTCCCCTTCAAAAATTCTTTCTTGAAATCTAGTACATTTCTTGGGAAAAAAAATGGCATTTTCACATACACACACTCTGAAATGTCTTCTTTGAACTGGTCTATTTACATGAGCACACTAGTTAGCAGTAAACAAAATACATCTTAAGGAAACTTCAGATTCTTATTCACCAACAGTTTGAGGGTTACTTTTTTAATTGCTGCTTCAGCTGGGCTGGAGACCAGCTGTAATCTAAACAGAGCACTAGACAGAGTTCCAGAAGAAAAAAAATGCCATGGACCTCAGTTTCAGGCATATAAAGGCATTTGCAGCCTGCAAAAATAGGCAGCCCTCAGCTACACTGCCCTAGGAGCAAGGGCATATGGCAAGGATATAAGGTCTCATCTGCCCGTTGTGCTCTACTCTGCTGCCTGCTACATCAAGTAAAATTAGCCTGGGATGCTCTACCATCTCCCAATATTTAATCAAGATTCTAAACACTTATGGTTTTATTTGCTGGTGAATACGCCTCACGTGTATTCTCTAGCTTTGATCTTCTCTTAAGCTGAGATGGAGAACAAGAAACAAACTTCAGCAGAAGTCAAGACTGACATTGTGAATAAGACATTGACAAGAAAGGAGATTTTTTTCCTTCATTCCCTTCTCTCCCTTTCATCTACTCCCTTGACTCATCACCTATTACTAGCAACATGTTGTATTTACATTTTCTCTCTTGGATGGAAGTAAAAAATACATAAGTTGAAACTTCCTTATAGACTTGAGTGCTCATCACACGAACACTGCATGTTTGCTTTCATTGCTGTCCAATAAATATTTTATGCTTTTCTGACCTAGCAAGCAGTTTTCCAGAGCACACTGTAGGCAATGCTAATCAATTTTGCAAAGCTGTGAAACATCTGGTATGGCTGTAACATGTTGGCAGTGCTATCCAGGCTACTCAGCTCTCAATGAGAATTTTTTTTCCCTGTGTGCCAAATTGGAGTTGCAGTGAGCTTTGGGAAGACTGAACCTTTCCCTAGCAGGACATGAAATGTCATCAGGCCTAAATGAATCTTTGTATTTTATGGATCACATGTTTAGTAGTCTCACTGAATACATTTTCACATCCGAAAAAAAAGCAAGGATAACATTTTGGTGATTCTGTTAGCCATAGACATGATTTTGCTTGGATTCAGCCTCACCTGTAGTCCTCCCTTCTCCCTCAATAGATCCCATTCCTCCCTGGCAGAAAGAATACATATAAGTTAATCTCTATGATACATCTAAAGACACACCTCTTCTGTCATGGCTGGAGCACTTAGCCTCTTAGGATCTTATGATCCCTGTGCTTCATATAGCCAGACCCCACTCACATGATGCTGTGGTTTCTCACTTGCATTCCAAGTTTCTGCATCAAGTGAGAGGTAAGGATGTTGGCAGCAACATCCAGTCACAGAACAGGAGAAAATATGAGACTTCGCAAAGCATTTAGAGATGGTGTCTTCTTGGTTTCCTGTGACAGTGCCACAGTTTGGTGTCAGAAAAAAAAGGCCTTTTTTCAGGCCTCTTGGGAGCGTACCTAATCTTTCCAACAGCTCAAAGCTGAAAACATGAAAGCAGCCCAGGCTGTCAGCAACACAAAGAGCCAGCAGATAGCAGCCTTTTCACCTTCAACAGAATGCCACACCTTAGAAGGATTTACAGAGCCAGCAAAAGTTTTGAGTAAGGCCAGCTCTGCAAAGAGCAACAGCAGATTTGTGAAGTCTTCTGCTTTTTCCAGCTTGCCACTAAGAAGATCTTGGGCAGAGAGAGCACACATGAGACAGACAGTTTATTTAAGTATCGCCTTTGCTAATACTTGATGCTTTCAATCCCAGTAATGTCTTCTGCTACACAACTCAGTGCTGAATAGCAAAGGCTTAAAAAGGAGAAAAAGCATAGGGACAAACATCATCGCTGTCTTAGTCATCACAACCCGGTAGGGAAAATTCTACCTTATGAATCTGGTGAGCTGTTTCTTCCTCTTACTGCCCTGTCTCTGTCACTAGTAACATACAGGTGTTTTCAGTGCTGCTGGAGTAGCCAAGACAGACAGGAGATGAAAGGAGGACTATGTGTCTCTTACTGTCTAATCAGTAAGATGAAAGTTAGGAATAGCACATGTCACCTGATCCCAACTGCCCTTACATCCTGGATTTGCTTTGACTTTGATGTCGTTTCTATCGTTTCATCAGACAAATAATTTAATTTCTCCCACTCTGGAAGTGAGGCTGGGATGTGGGAATATGACTTCCTTGAGAAAAGGTGGTGCTTCAGACCTAGATTTTAAAGTCAACTCTGCATCATCCCACTTCTTGTGCTTCAGTAAGGTCACTGCCCTTAAACTGCTCAGCACCCAGCCTCTCAACCGGGCTCTAGACAAAGGAGAAAATATCCCCAATACCAAGGATCAGGCATTCTCTCCCACTCTTCCAGAGCCTTAGCTATATCCTAGGCCACAAAAATTAATCTGCAGTAAAGATCATGTCCCAGCATTCTGCTCTGCTTTACTGCCAATTTCCACCCAGGCAGTTTCCATTAACACTGATCTGCTGCCTACACAGGTGATTGCTGCCCATCCAGCAAGCTTGGATACAAGCGGGCAAGCCTTCACTGTCAAACATGCAGCCAGGTTCTCCTCTGCTCACTCTGAGTCCATTTACACCAGTATCTGGCCAATTGCTGTCATAACCTGTGTGCCCCAAGTCACTTAACAGCCACGGCACAGAAAATTACAGACTGAAAGCACAATCTTTAGGCATAAATCCATGGGCTTTTCCCAAATGCTTCTCAGCTGATTCTTATCAGCCACAAGCCTAAATCAAAAAACAGGCACTAAGACCACCCCAGTCCTGTTACAAAGCTCTCTCCATGCCATAGAGATGCTTTTGGTGTCTCTAATATTTATTACCTGTCACCAGAGACCAACCTTCCTGCACAGCACCCCAGTCAAAGGTATAGTTACAGCTATTTCTAAAAGGAGTCTGCAGCCTTACTTTAGTTCTCTCCCCTAGCTTTAGACCCCTTAACACAAAGTTTCAGCCTTCACACCTGTGTGTTAGTATGCTCCTATGGAGCCAAAGCAGAAGAGGAAAATAGGTGGTAAACCATCAATACTCAGAGGTTAGCTTAATTTGAATTCAGATGTAAGAAATTACATTTCAGGCTGAAAAAATTGATCCATGGGCTTTTCCTAAATACATCACATCATTTTTTAGCTTAAGAAAATTGCATTAACTCTTATTTGCAAGGTGTAGAAGACTGCTAACATGAACATGTTGTGAATTCAGTTGTCAAGACCAAGGAACAAATATAAGAAGGTAGGTCTGTAAGTATGAAGTTTAGTACAAGTCTGTGTGGAATTTATAGACAAATCTCCTGTGACACAAAATGCTTTTACAAATTTGACTTGGACTCACACTGTTCTTCATATTTTAAAACAGACTTTTTCAAAGCATTTTCTTAAACTAGTTTGTATTTAAAGGTACCTCTTTATTCCTGAAAAAAAAAAAAAAAATTAAATAGATTCCATGGGCAATTCAATCTGAATTTTTAACTCCCGTTTTATTTATCAAAAAGTAAAATGTTTTGGAAATGTGAAACACTTACCTGGATTTGTCTCACCCAGCAATTCTGTTTCCATTTCCTCATCATTTTACTCAGCTGGAGCTTTCAATTTTCTTCTGTGGAGATAAAAGATCACCCTGCTTCCTGCAGCTACCTATTGACTATTGTTTGTTAGCAGGCAGAAAAACAGAGGAGCAGTTAGAAAAATAGGTTCCCCCTCATCAATCTAACCCCTCAAGGCTTAGGTCTGTTTACTTCCAGAAAGGAATTAAGTGTTTCTAACAATTGCATAAATAACAGAAAGCTGCAAGATAAGGGCCACATCCTCTGCACTAGTCTTGCCAGAAACATTCAGCAGGAAGTGGATATTCCCTCGATCATTTCTACCAAGAAAAAGGGGCTCATTGGTACAGCTCAGTGCAGATGTGGAGCAAACCCCAGCCACCTCAAACCACAAGGCTTTAATGTTGATGAGGAAAGTCTTCATGCTTTCTGAAACCTCAAGGGTTAATGGCTTTTTGGAGTTAGTAAAGGAGAAGGATCTGCCTCCAAGCATTGGGTAGTGGGTGTAATAAATGAGTTAAATGTATGATAAGAAGATTTCATGGAAGATTAGCTGTAAAAACAAAGTCACATGTTTGTCTTATAGAAAGAAATATCTGAAGAAGGGGTAAATATTTGTCTTTTTGTACTTCTCTTCCTCTATCTAGGTTTTTGTCTTACACAAACAAGCACTATGTACACAAAATACTTTGTGAATAATGTTTATAAACAACAACTGTATAGGGGAGGTAGAAATGCCAAGATCAGTCTTCATGTCAGTCAGCATCACAGGTGCAAGCCTCTGCTTCTGTTGGTGTACAGCATGACCAGCATCTGCTTATGAAAACTGCAGCTCTTCACCAGGTCTCCTCAGAATAACATGTGGCATAAGAGAATCAAAGCAGGATTTGAACTGACTGGACTGTCTCCATTTTCCCATCCCTCGTCTGTGTTTCAGTGAAGGAGTTTAACATAAAGGCATACCTAGCACATTACTAACAGGGTGTGAAGCAGTAGAAATATCCAGTAAGATAGGCTTCCTTCTGTGGTAAACTTACTTACCTACCTTTAAAAAGGGTGATTGACTACCTTCAGTGCAGCTACAGGAGCATGAAATACAATTAATCTTTCCATGACTGATTTTCTTTATTCTCACAGCTGTTTTGCCATTATGGAACAAGTAATGCGATTCTTTAGGAGGGGCTTTTGGAACACATAGCATTAAAAAGAGTAAGAATTTCTTCTTGTGTCGGTGGAAAACAGGGTAAAAGAACATTTCTTGTAGTATACTACTTTGCATGTATTGAGTTGGCTTTATCCAAAACAAAACCCTCTTGAAATGTTGCTTTAATTTCTTGAAATATTTTTTTCCAAGTGGTTATTAAGAGAAACATGGCATTATATAAACCTGTATGAAATGCAGAGATTCAAAAATCCCTCCCACCAGAAAGTCCATCATTCTAAACTATTCCCATCTTCCATAAATAGCTAATTCTTTTGCAGTGTTTTTTGCCTATAAATCTCAAAGAACATCTATAAGCAAGAGACCCTATTCTCAGCCAGGTGACATTTGTCAACTCATTGAATGTAGTGCAATTACTTCACAGCAGAGTAACAGCTGCAGGAGTTTACTAAACTGGCCATGTAAAGAGCAGTAAGTACCTTATCATCTGCTCTCCTGATTGAGGCATCATCAGGACCTCTCCGTGGTGAGAAGTAATTCATCAAGATCTATGCCATGAATAGAAAAAAAAACAGTACGAAGGTCTGAGTGCTGAGGAGCACCCACCCAAATGTTTCTTAGAGCTTTAACTAGATGTTTTATACAGCAGAGGTCTCTCCCCACAAAATATGCCACAAGTTTACATGTTCTCTGCACAAAAAATCTTCTTATTTAGGCAATTCTTCCCACTAATTACTTCCAGCAATTATGTAAATACACAGGGACACAGATATAAAAAGAATCACATGTGATGTCAGCTTCCCATATATTTAGAGTTTCACTTTTTATCTAAAGGAAGGAGAGGTAAACAAGTAGTCCAGCACAAACCACCAAGGGATCATCAAACATAATGAACACAGCACAACACAGCTGAGGCAGATATATGTTTGAAAATACAAGCCATCCAAATGGAAAACATCAGCTATTTAAATTCTCTTTAACTACCTTTGCTTCTCTTTTTCTCTGTTAAATCAAGTCATGGTTTGGAGCTTTAACAAAAAAGGGTTTAATCAGCCTGTATCTGATGTAGGGAGTAGGTTGAAGTAATGATAGCAGACTGGAAAGATGTCTTCTGTTGCCTAGCATTGTTGTGCCAAATATAGACACCATGTGTTACATTCCAGCCCAAGTGATCCCAAAGCATCTTCTTCCCTAAAGTCCCTTTTGCTTTGGGAAGTCAACACCTAAACACACAGCCAGCTGAGAGAGAATAGAATTTCAATTCCATTGAATATAGTGAGTAACTGCCTACCTAAATTATTCTTCTCTGAAAGAAGTCTGTTGAGAAAAGGAGGTGTACACAGTGTTGGAAAGTTAAAAAAATAAAATAAATTGTAAAGTATTTTTGTTTTTCAAAAGAAAAAAAACCTACATTTATTTTTAAAAGCCAGAAACAAAATGTCAGTTCATTTTTCTCTCAAGTATAAAATAAATAACAGCTTCATAATAAGCTCTCAGAGGATGAAAACATTTGCACTGAAATGTTTACTAGCATAGGGAGTGAAATTTTCGTTTAACTGATAATGTAGGAACAGTATGCTCCTGGAAAGTTCAAAGAACATAACAGTCAAGCAAGAGGTGGTAGCTTGTTTCTGAACTCACAAAGAAGCATTCACACATATAAACAAACTTGGAAAGATACTGGAGGCTGTCTGTCCCTCAGTAACTGCTCCCTGATTTTGAATAACTCCAGGTCCACACTCACCCTACCATCAGTCTTTGAAGAGTAAAATCCTTTTGTTATTCAAAACAGAGTGCAGTAGAACATGAAACAGCATTCTTTTTTCTTTAGTAGTTCATAAGACACATTGCCAGTTATTGACCTATAGCAGGTTCTTACAGATGTCTTTGCTACTTTCTAGTGCAAAAGATATTTTGGCGTACATTTAAAAAACTGAGGTCTCTGTCTTTCCTTGGATTGTGTTTAACTGATAAAGCCCAGATACTGAGCATGATTGTGATGAGAAATAATCTAAATTAATAGGAGAAGGCTTGGGTAGGCTTAACACAATACTTGTAAACATCTACGAAATTTACAGAGATTCTCATTTTTGATGGAACAAAGTTCAGATCAACTCCCAGGTAACTTCTGGGGTGGAAGAGAAGAAGGAGAGAAGGCAAAACCAAAATTGAGATCCCCTTATTATTGTAAACACAGTAAAACAAACAAAAAGCTTGTTTGTTTTAAAAATAGTTACAAAATCCTCATTTGATGCACAAATCCAAATTCAGAATCCTCCCAAGCTATTCCAAACTGGAGCTGATTCTTCCACCCCCATCTGATCTACAATGAGTCAATCACAGCATCAGGAAACTTTACATGTTTTATAGCTGTCTTGTAAAACAGACATCTCTCTGGCTTGTTACACTTGAAATTTAGGGTGAAATTTGTGCCTCTAAAAAAAATTAAGTTTTAGTTCCCAGGCAGCATAAATTGATAAAAGCTTTCATGTCAATCCACTGATTTTTCCCCACAGAATAGCTGATCCTTACCTTCTGCCTCTGTCATATGCAGCAGAACAGAGAAGTCAAAATATCCCAAATATGCTCACATCCTTTCCATGATTGGCTTTTGATTCAACAATATAGACAGGTACATAACAAACACAGCCCTGCTACTCCAGACTTTTCCTAATGCAGCCACAGAGACCAGAGGATTTACTATTGCTTTATTAAGAACTAATCACATCCTCTTACAATGGAAGGAGGCAATAGCTGATAAGATTCCTGCATCACAGGAAGCATCTTCTTGAGTCAGGTACATGGGATGCTTTGGTTACAAGACTCCAGCATTGTTCCTGTGCTTCTGTCTGAGTGTACAGGGCAGTGGCCTGGGCTCCAGGAGTCTGCAGGGCAGTTCTGTCCTGCTGGTGACCTCACTGGGGTCACTTACTGCATGCTGCTATATTGCCACAGTGACATGGCAATAAAGGAGTCCCGTTTTTCGCAAACTGTATTTAGATTTAGAGGCATGGATTTCTATTCAGGGCATAGGGATTATTCTCATTCATACTACAGGCTTGGCTTCTGAAGTGATAAACAAGCTTCACAGCCAAGGTAAATACATTTCCTGCTCTCTTTCAGTTCTCCTTCTGATCTTCTTATCTTGTAATTGTAAAAAATGGGGAATAAGCCTACAAGCTACTATTTTTTATGTTTAATCATAATTATTATGAGAAAAGTTAGATTACACCTGGACAAAGGACACAAAAATATTTCTTCTTGCTAGCAGGATGAAACTTGAAAATTCTAGTTCTGTAGTTAGAAGATGGAATTTATTTCAGGATGAGATAAGAATTAGCAGGATCTAGAGCATTGATAGGGCACACACTTCTGATTTCTTATTCATGCAGACACCTTCAGGGCAGCTGGGAGCTGGCATTTCCCAAGATATTTTAAGAGACCATGAAAGCACATTGTTTTTCTTGCTGTGACAGCAAAGCACTGTTCACAGGCTTTATTTGATCCGGAACCAGGGGGAAAAAAACACAGTCCAATCTCTAAGCCTGGAAGCACTTCTTTTAAAGGTGTAGGACCCAACAAGACCCCAGTGATAGCAGCTGAATGCAAGTGATAGGCTCCTCTGGTCAGCCTGCTGGTCTGGGAGTTTGGGTCTTGAGTTTGGTTGACATCAGTTTTTGGTGCTGGCTGTTCTCAGACCAGTGGCTTAATCAAGCATCACCCAATGCAGCAATCAATCCATCAGAGGGCAATAAGAACAAAAAAAAGGATTGTACTACAGAACCAGATTTATTAAAAGCTCTATCATTTGTAACACCAGGAAAAACAATAGTTCCAGTTTGCAGCAGTCTTTTAAACATAAACTGTGCTGACCATTGTCTCAAAAACAATAGAAAACAAGGTAATCAATGAGACAGAAAAAGAGTGGAAAACCCTGCTCTGAGAAGCCATAAACACTACAGTTAGTCGTATGTGAGTATTAGTAGGAAATTAGTTTGTTTATTCAGGAAAACCTGCTGATATTAATTACAGGTGAAAGTCTGATATAACCTGTTGTATTTCAGATCACGTTCCCAAGAAAGATATATGCCTTCCCTAAACAGTAATTCTGTATGTTGTATGTGGTAGAGGCACCACTCAAATTAATACGGTTTATTCACGTGGTTTCCTAGCATGGGAAATAGGCTGGGATCACAGTGTGAAATCCAATTTGTTGGCTAGAGAGGTGAACTCTTTCATAGAGGAGCACAGCAGCAATATGAAAATCTGTAGTTGCTTAATCTCCACTCAGATCATGACCAGTATCTCAGCATACTCTTGATCTTCCTTGCTGGAGTGCTGGGATGAATGCCCAGTGCCTGAGCCAGGGACTTTGGCAAAAGCAATGTGAATATGACCAACATACCAAAGCATCTAGGCTAAACCCTGAACAAGTTGCTTGCAAAGTAATCCCACTGATAGATCGTGTGCTTACATAGAAGAAGCACTTTTTTCTCTTTTTATGGAAATCTCTGCAATTTTGTCTTGGCATCCAAAAAAGCAGAGGACAGTCTTTTATTTTCATTCAAAGACTGAAATCTTTTCAGACTTGCCATTGTTGAGCTACCATTACAACAAGATGGCATGATATAAAAATACATGTACTTTATTTCCAATGGAAAATATCTCATGAGCACTCCAGAATATTAAATTTCATAACAAATTTTGCTGAACAAAGCATTGCTCTGACTTCTTAAAAAAAACCTGTTTTCTTCCAGAATCTCATGCCTTCATTCCACACATGAATTCAACCCCACAGATATTTCAAATATCTCCCATGACATCATAGGTATATTTTTTCCTACAGCTATTAAAAAAAAAAGGAACAGAACAAGCAAACACAAAGAATTTTCTTCCCAAATTGTCAGTTCTCTCTCAGCTTGAGGCCTCTGCCTCACATCACACTCTATCTACAGGTGGTTATTTCCAGTTCTCAGACACATAATGCAAATAATTTTGCAGGGACAACACTACTTGCTATTTGGGTTTGGGGTTTTTTTTGTTCCCTTAGGATATGTCCATGCTATAGTCTGGCTCTCTTCCTTCTAAGCAGCAAATTTATGCTCTGTGACAAGAGGTGGCTTGAGTAGAGCAGACACCCCTGGAGACTGAAAACTTTCACATCTCCCCAGGCCATACTGCACCTTACTGCCTGCAGCTTCTGGCAGTGAATGTGTCATACAGTGTGACCACCATTTGAGGGAGAGGAAATCACTCTGTCAGTAAGAGAAAAGCCAGCTGGCTGGCTGGCTATGGAGTCATGGACATTGGACCTCAGCAGAAAAGCTGACCTGCTGTTAGAACACTGAAATTTAAGAGGAAATGTTCCTTCCACATCATGCAAAATTTAACTCTTATATTTATTGATAGCTCTTGAGAGTCATCTGTCTTGAAAACATTCTGGAAAGTCACTGAATAGAAGGAGGACAGAAGACATGGTACTGATCTGTTCACATTTCACTTTTAACTGTTGGATTTCCTTACTTCAGGATTCACTTTTGCTGTTTGTGTTATGCAAATAGATACGATGGATTACTTTGACAGACCTACCATGGGAACATACTATTGCAGATTTCCTTGAATGTTTTATATTAGAACCCTCAACGTTCTACAATAAAAGGTTTGAGGGCTACAACTTTACACCAACAGCTTCCTCAAACAAAACAGGAAAACAAGTGAAGTAGGAGAGAAAGTAATTTCCCATAGTTGTGCTCAAGGTATGGACTGTAGCTCAGATTCTTCCAGCCTCATCTGACCTTGCCAGACCACTTGCATTCTCCCACAGAAAACAGACTGGGCAGAAAGTTAAAGGTCTAGTGTTTTACAGGAATATGTCTGAGAAAGAAAACACCTGCTGCAATCAATGGGAGCTTCTCCAGGTACTTCAGTAAGCTGTGGGAAGGCCAAGAGGACAAGCAGTAGCAACTGAGGCACAGAAAGTTCTACCCAAATATGAGGAAGACAGAATAAGAGTAACTTCTTAACTGTGCTGGTGACCATACACTGGTTGTCCAGAGAGGATGTGGAGTCTTCCTCACTGGAGATATTTAAGAACTGTCTGGATGAAATCCTGTGCCATATGCTCTAGGGTGACCCTGCTTATGCAGGGAGGTTGGACCAGATGACCCACTGTGGTCCCTTCCAACCTGACCCGTTCTGTAGTACTGTTAACTCAGTGAAAGATCTGCTGTATTCCTTCTGGCACCAGGGAAGAAACACACAATCTGCTGCTTCCTAAACCCTCATTTTCTGTACTATATGGGCTTACTATGTTTACACTTTTGCTGTCTCAGAAATGTCAAGCTCATCAAGAATTTCGAAAGCCTCATCACCTGGATGTGTGTGATTACATGGGAAATTCAGCTCACCCAACTTCTAGACAGCACAACAGCAGGCACAAAACACACCTCAGAAGCCAGCCAACCTCACACTACTAATATTGACATCTACATTGGTTGGACTTGATGATCTCAAGGGTCTTTTCCAACCTAGTAGATTCTGTGATTCTGCGACTGAAACTTAAAGCCTCTACATTGACATTTGAATCCTGTCATTAAACACATCTCGGTGTCCATGTGAGGGTCTGAAGTGCACCACTGGCCTGTCTGATGTTGCCTGGCCCCTCAGGGCTCCTCCTGCCTGCCCATGAGTGCTGATGGTGTTGTTCCTGCCAGAACCCAGCCCTACAGCCCCTGAGAGCGCTCAGCTCCCACCATGCCCAGACAGTCTGCACAGGGAGGCAGGATGACTGTCTCCTTGCTCTACTGGTCTGGCACTTGCAACACCTGAATTCTGTGCTGACTCAGCTCCTGGGCAGCCTGTGACATGCCCCTGCATCCACATGGAGGAAAACAGCCTGGTCTCCTTGTCTTCTCTCCAAAATGTTCCAAGTTTTATGTCGGGAAGAGGCAGGCATTAGTTATTACCAGCTCCCTCCTCTGGAGCAGACAGAACAAACTGCTCTTGTCTTGCAACTGTGAGTCACCCCTTTGGATGGTGGCAAAAGGAAGACAGGGGTGATGATGTAATACCTAACTCTTTCGGGTTCCCCATCTGCCAAGGAGGAAAAAGCAGACTGTACTGCCAGGCAAAGCTTACAGACCATTTGTTCAGGAAGGTATCGTGAGGGCAATGGGCACAGATCTGTGGCTGAGCAGCCAAGAAGGTAGAAGACAGATGAGCATTGGGAGAGCAGGCAGACCTAGAGCTCTCCCATGCAGTACTGGGGATACAAGAGCAATCTCTGCCTGCTTAGAGTAAGGCACTCCCAACTCCCCTTTCTCACCAGTTTCTTCAGCTGTGGAAAAGGACATAAATAAACCAGGGGCACATTTTTCCCTAAAAATCCTTTCAAGAGGCATCTTGTCTCCCAGACACAGAGGAGAAAAAAGGTAATTGTAAAAAGAGGAGCCTTTACTATTTTCATAAGTTGTGCTTAAAGGCTCAAGTCCTTTGAACATCCCACTCCCATTACTGGCAGCTAAAGGCCAGTATCTGTCAAGTATATCATGCTGTCCCTAGCATGTGTTTCTGGATATGCACTTTTGTAGCCCTGTGAGATAAGAAGACAGTCTGTCCAAGGAATTCAGGGATTTCTTTGAAGTTCTTGCCATTCCTGGTCCAGTGCCCTAAATTAACTAACATCTTTGGCTAGGAACATGATAGTGAAATCAGAAGAAGAACAGAAGAAGTCACTCTTCCCAGCAACTTGGACTTCTCTTCCAAAATAAGAAATCTGTACTTGCAACAGAACCCTCAGAGTTTACATATTCAATAGATAACTGAGATAAATAATTATTTGAAGTTTTAAAAGTAATTTATTTAAATAGTCCATCTATTTAAAGAGCCCATCTGTTATTTAAATTATCTACAACCATTTGTTATTAAAAAAAATTGAACATATGTGGTTTTAATCTTTGTTTGGGATTTAATCAAGCCTCCCAACCTTGCCAAGAGTATTTTAAATAAAACTTCTTTTTGTAAATAGAGATTTTAATGAAATATTACTAGCTGCCAGTATAATTCTTTTAATAATCAGAGACAGGGTTCTGTGTCACTTCAGAAAAGCTAGGCAAAAATTGGTCTAAATTACTCTTCAAAGCAGCCCTGAAATATCTTCAGAATCTGCTAAGCATGTCTGAGTTCATTTCAGGAAGATGCCAAGGTAATCTATGTAGTGAAAAGAATAATGAAACTGACAGCTCAAAATACAAAATGGAGAAAAAATTGTCCCTGAATGCTGCCTTTGTCCCAAGCTGTGACCCTCAACATCACTAGTCAGGATAATAGGCCATTCATTGGAAACCCTTTTCCCTCACCCACATATCAGTGCCAGACATGGGAAGCAGACAGTCCTCCTCTGGGAGACACCATAGGGCTGCAGGTGACACAACAGTACCTAATTTTATACTTCTGCCTTGTTTCCCAGGCAAAATGTCCCAGAGCTTCACTGGCTAGGTGGTCAGCTCTTTCCACACCACAACACTCTGAAGTGCTTTTTGTGCTTCACAGGCAACACTCTGAAGTGCTTTTTGCTGCTGTATTTCATGTGGGAATCTCCAGTCCTATCACTTCTATCCAGACTCAGGAACACATTAGCCTGTACAGCTTGCTGTGTCCTGGCAGCCTGCTCTCTGATGCTGACTTCCACTTATCTTTCTTTTTACCAGTCTCTGCTCACATTGAAAGAGACTCAGATACAAATACTCTCATGTATCCATGAATCCAAGTGGTGGATCTGCATTCAAGACTTGGAAGACATTTTACTATGGTACACAGCACTCTTTAACACTTCCCAAACCTTGTAAATGCTGGTATCAGCAGTTCTATTCTCATTCTTATCCCCTTGCATCACGAGCTTTTATTACAACAGGCTTGAGGAATCCGAGTGACTCCCCTCTCCCTTTGTATATTGGGAAAAATCCTGGCAAAATAGTTTTTTCAGATCAGCTAGCCAAAGAAGGTTGTGTGAACCTCTCAGTACATGAGACGCCTAGAGGGCTTGAGTTTTCTGCATACTTCTAGAGGGTTTAAACTGTTGTTTCTGATTACTGCTGCCCTTCTGCTACTACTGCACTTCCCCAGCCATATTGAACCGTAGATTTCTCTGTCGCACAGCAAGCCAGCCTCTCAGTGTTCCAAAACTGGGAGGTCTAGGTACATTTTAGAACATTGTGTAGTAGGTACACAGTTCTAACAAAAAGCCATGCTTCAGCATGCTACCTGCTGGGACACAGTTACCTAAATACATTGTACAGTGTACAGTGCATAGTGGCAATACTATACCATAAAATGCCAATCTTCACACATTTTAGGTGTCTTTAAGTCACTTATATGGGCCCGGGAGACCTGACAAAGGACTAAGGGCAACAGTCATCTTTCTAGACCTTCGAGAACAGAAGATGGCTGTTTTGAAGGGACGGAGCCCAATAAACACAGAATCAAAGCCGTGTTTCTTCAATGAAATGTGACTCAAGCCCCAGTCTTGAGTGCTAGAATCAAAATTAGCCAAGAATGCTCTGTGGTCATTCCTCATCCGCCTCATCTACACGAGATGAAATCCAGTATTGCCTAGTTTCTATTATTATTCCATGAGAACCCCAATGTGAGCCCCTCCAGAACAAATCTTCCTGGTATCCCTGCTGTCTGTTTGCACCCACTTATGTGTGGCTGCAGTAGCTCCCAGTTCCAGAATATTCTCTGCTGATCCACCAAGCCTTCTTGGTGCTTGGCTATTCAAGCTCTATTGAAATAGCATCATACTTTATGCCACTTGACTTGCCTCACTTTTTTTCTGACATATTTTCGGTCTGTTTTTTTATCCCCTTCATTCTCTTCATTGCCAAGTTAAGTGTGCCTTTTGACCACACTGGTTACAGGAATCTCAGATAATCCCTGTATTTTCTATTCTGCATATCTCATGCACCTTTGTTCAGAAAGGCTGTGCTAGAAAAAACTATCCACTATCTCTGTGTTCTGTTCTGCACAGTAGTGAAAAGCAGGTGACTGTGTAAGAACAGCAGAATAGATCAGGCCCTATGGGTTACTGCCCTTCAGTACTTCCACAATTTCCAACAGTTTATAGCCCAGACAAATCATAAACTACAGCCAATGACTACTGAATAACCCTCTAAACATTTGCCTTCCTTCACCTGTCCAATATCCTTCTTGAAACCACATACATTTCCAGCATCTTTGATATCCTACAGAATGGATGTCCACACCCAACTGCAAACTAAATGGAGAACCATCTGCTTCATTTGTATTAGAGCTGGTAGCAAATACTTTCATAACATTACCCTGGATTCTGCACTAGAGAAGACAATGAGCAGTCAACTCCTATTCATCTTCTGGATGCAACCATTTATTGCTTTCCCCTAGGTTCATCTAGTATTTCAACAAAATCTTGGTACAATTTTCATTTCACTTCAGTCATAGCAGTTTCTGTGGTTTTACTATTTTTCCCTAGTTCTTGTCACTATCTGTGAAGTACACTTGAAGCAGAATGGATAGAATCAGAAAAAAAAAATGTAAAGTTAATACCATGTAACAGTTGTTAATAACCTAAACCATGATAACACAGAGATATGATCTTCAGCATTAAATGCTGCATATGCAAAGATGAGAAGAAAATATTAGAAATTTTCATTCTGCACAGCTGTTCTAGCCTGTGAGTGAACAGTCTGAATTCTGATTTCTGATTCTCTGAAATCTCAATTCCTGTGACGAATGCCACATGTCACCTATAGATAGTATCAAAACTGGGGCCAGACCTCATCCACTGCTGGAAATGGGCATGCCTGAAGCATGATGTGCCTGCATCCCTAAGTTTCTTGTGAAGCAAGATTCTTCTGTCACACAACAGACAATGTTAGTGAAACAAAGAAAATTAAACTTTTTCTTTGAATCAAAAGAGAAAAATCAAAGAAATTTTCTGAAGTAGGCAGAAGCCATCAGGCTTTGAAAGCAAATCACCTTCAGTTCCCCAACAATTTGCCTCAAAAGGACTTGTTGAACAAGGGGCAGGCAGAATACTTGAACTATTTTCCCATGTTCTTTTCCCTACATATGTACTGGGTTTCATGAGAAAAGTGAAAGACTGTGGTGGTCACTCTCTAAACTTTTGAACTCATATATAGGATTTAATTTCCAGCTCCCGCCGAGATAGTAGACTAGTCATTTTAATATACTGCTTAGGAGGTTACTTAATTGACATTTCCACAGAGAAGACACTGTTACATCCTCATTGCAACCTTGTTCTTCAAGTTATTAATAGTTACCAAAGAGGCAGAGCGTGTAGTTATGGAAAACCTTTCAAAGCTGAGGAAATAATGTCACTTTTATTCAGTAATAAAATTAATAGAATTATAAAATTAGACTTGTGCATAATTCAGGTTATTCCTAATATAACTTGGTCATTTTTAGCCACCTGTAAAAAGAGAGGGCTGCAGTTTAATTGGAAAACTTTCTCCTTCTGTTTTTCTCTTTGTGTATTTGCACTGTAGGCAAATGTGCTCTACTAAACAGAGATTAAACCTACTTTCAGTTGTAGCAAAATACAAAAGTATGAAATTACTACTTGCTTAGTTTTGATGTCACACTAGAAAATTCCCTTCTCTGGGCCATAAGGAAGAGAGTGGGAAGAAAACAATTCTTCAAGTAGCAAGCTGAGAAACTCAATTGGAGAAAAATCTTCCCAGTCCTTCCAAGAACAGAGGTTTTTATTATTAAGTGGGAAAGGCAGCACAAGAAAAGATACCCAGAGAAATTAGCCTGGAGAGGGGGAAAGAAGCCCAGGGAATGGTGTATGTAATCCCAAACAAGCACTGACTGCTCAGAGTAATGCTCAGCAGCTCAAGAGGTGTTTCCCAGTTGCTTTCAGGAGTGATGGTGGAAGAAGACCTGCCCAAGACAAATGTCTTTATCATTGTAGCACTCATATGTTTGTGAGTCAGCATTTAAGGTATTCTACTGATCTGGAGGCCACCAAGGTAATACAGAAATTTAGCTGAGTCCTTTTGTCTCTCAGAATTGCAGAAACAGGTCCAGATATACAGAAAGAAAAATACTCACCTGATGCAGTCTTGCAAAGCCAGAGTGGTGATTTGAGCTAGCAGGTATATTGAGGAAGCCACATGAGCCTAGTAGCTGCTAATATGCTGGGATTTGGTGTGAAGCTGTCAAAGTGCTCACAAAACCAGGCATCTTTAGACTGAATAACCAAATGATGGTCAGCACCCCTTTTTTCACTGTTCCTCACAGACCAAGCAATCACTCCTCCTTTAAAGAAGGGGATTTTCAAAAGTGCATAGAAGCCAAAGAGTTTCCACACTGACAGAAGCTTGTGTTAAGAGATAGAAATTGAGACCTTTCTTCTCTATTGCAATTTCTTAATCTTTTCAGAAAAATTCAACACACTAAAAGAGACACCTAAGCTACATTTTTGAGGCAGATTTCCTGATTCCTTAAGTAGACAAGGATCCACCTAGCTGTCTATCTCAACTTATTTCAGCCATGGGCAAATCCAATATATAAAATTTCTACAGGTTTCTTGAAAATAAGTAGCTTTTTGGGGAGTTGAAAATTAGAGCTCCCATTGCTATAAGACACGAGGCATAATTCTAGGAATTTGTTGATCTGTGAATCAGCCCATCAGCCTGTGTTGGTTTGCCAGCCAGGCAGAACAGGAGCTTCCACTATCCCTGCTGGACAGAAAAGATCATCCTTGCTCTCAGTAAAAACAATAAATCACACTGGCACAGAAGGTTAGATGTTTCTCATGTTAAAGACATAGAAGGGAAGGAAAGATGTGCAGCTAATTGGAAAATGACAATCAGGAACCTGAGCTCACTGATAGATTCTGCAATCTCTTGCTATCCAGTGGTTTGGCTGCCTGTGTGAAAATCCAGCTCTGCCATGGTACAGGCTTTTTACTTGGACCTGCCAGAAGCTGGATGAAAGGGGCTGTGACAAGCCCCATGTGGTATTTCCAGCTGCACAGCCTTCACCCCTCGGCTTGGGAGCAACCCTGATCCTTGCCTAAGCTACTCAGTGGTACACCTGTGCCCTGACCGTGTATCTGGCTAGACTTGAGACCTGCCTAGGCACTGTGAATTTGTCTGCCCATCAAGGGATTCTGGTTGGACCCTGGCTACTGCTCTCCTTCTTCAGGGGCTCCCTGCCAGGGAGATTCCTGCCTGTGCTGTGCTCACCCTTAGCTCCTGGATTTCCTTCCCTTGTGAAACCATCCCCCTCTTGCTGCTCTTTCAACAACAAAAGAGCAAGAGACATCATGAAACTTTCCTCTTTTCACCTCCTTTATAGTTTCATTTTGCCAATATCCTCCTCACATCAGTCTCTCTGGTTTTCTCAACATTTCCCTTAAGCATACTAGTCTTCTTTGTGTATACACAGTAGAAAATTTATTCACTTAAAAAAACCTTAATGTCCATAGAAATATGTAATAAAATGGGGAAAACAACATTGTTTTCGTGATGCTTAAAGCTGAAATCACAGGTTAGGTGTTAGTGGGGCTCATTGCTCAAGGATTCTGTGAGTCATAAAAGTTGGCATATATTTAAAGGAAGAATAGTTAGGTATTTGCCTGAGACTAAATGGAAAAACTCCATCATGTTCATGGATTTTCCTGAGCAAAAAATAGCAGGAAGAGGGGAAATCTCAAGGGAAAAATCAGATATTTGCTCAGCTTTGCTCAGCTTTCTACAGGTTTAGAGACAGGCTGCTCAGCTATGGGGGGGCTTTCATCTGAGGTAGCAGTGATACACCTATGTTCTTATATCATTATACTTAGATTTGCAACTGAGAAATTGAATTGGTCTGCAGAGAGTAGACACATCTAGTAAAACTAAATCAATTACCGTCAAAAAAAGAACAAAACAAAACAATTTTTTGTGCTAAATCGGTATTGCAGTGGAAAAATTCTGATCAGTTTTAACAGCTTGAAGACACATCAGCAGACGGCAACCACAGCTTAGCAACTGTGCTTGTCTTTCAGCTTCCCCCTGAGGATAAAAAAGTATGTAAATAAGACCAAGTTATTAGTCATGGCTAAATTACATAAACTGTTATTGGACTACCCATTGTCCCTTCTAGGAAGAGAGTAATTCCTGCTAAACTGAAAAACCTGTTAAAGTAGTAGGAACCAATGGAAGGCAGAATATCACTCTGTCACCAACTCTCCTCATCACTGGCAAACTGAATTGGCCATTGCTGTCCTGATATAAGCCTGAGGCTCCTATATCACTGCTCTCTGCTGTCTGTGCATCTAGTAAACACCTGCAATTAAAAGCAATATGAAGATTCAAAAGAATAATAATTTAGCCTTCAACTGTCATGTAATGTCCGTTTTTCACAACTGAGTTTCATTTCTAATGTATCCCACTCACAAAAGCTCATGGAAAAACACAGTGGTCACATAATTATTTGTGGTATTCTCCTGTGGGTTCATCATAACTCTCCTTAGCAGCAGGTGGAGCATTATGGCAGGTCACCACCCACTAGGAATTCCTGAGTGGATGCTGATCCTGGACAAGGTACCAGCTCCCAACTGAGGGACTGAAACTAGCAGACAGTTTGCAGAGCACTCACTGAAGTCTCCCAGCGCAGGAGTTGCTTATCAATGCTGAGTCCAGCTCTGTTCTGTTAAGCAATATTTCTCTTTCTGGCCCTGCTCCAAGGTCACTTGAAAGTCAAGCAGGGAAACAGATCCCATGGTGGCACCTCCTGCTCTGCCTTTTCCCTGACCCCAAGATCTGCTCCACCTTACTAAGTCCAAACAATATTAGAAAGAATACAGCACCCAGTCTTCATTTAACTTGCTGTGTGATTTCAGTTGCCATGGAACACCATGAGGATTACTTCCTTGGAGAAAGCAGACAAAAAAGAAGATAGAGTGTTTCAAGACAGGTAGCAAGACTAAAAAGCACAGTTTAAAGGTCTAAGAATTTAATACCTTTTATCCTCTAGGATTCCCCATAGGGGCTCTGTCTTCTGTGATAGTGCACAAACACCCTCAAAAAATAAGTATGGGAGTAAACAAAATCACAGTAGCAACTTCTATGTCAATGAAGGACAAAGAAGAAAATTGTCCACAGTTCTTCCAACCTGAATTAGTTATCAGTTAATAACTTACACTTGCTGCTTATTGCATAAAAGTGTACAGATATCCTCTCTGTTATAGGCTCAGGTATGATACTGTGTCATGGACAACAACTTTCTAATGGATGGCTCTTGTTTAGTTACCATGCAGATGTATTTGCACATGAAGGACAAAGGAGCAGACCAGCAATTTCCATACGAAAACCCATTGTACTCACTTGCACACTCTACCTGAATGGCTTCACTTCCCAAATTTATCTTTTTAGGAAGCGACATGGATATATGTGAGTGGGCTTGTGGGTGTTTTTGTGTGTGGATATACCAATACACACCTAACTGAAAAGATGCAAGAGCACAAGATTTGGTAGGTGGCTGCACAGGTGCTCAGCTGACTTATCAGTACACATTCCTGACATAAATTTTCAGAGGAAAACTCTTTGGCCCCGTTGTGCCAACCACTTTTTTTTTTGCCTTTTTGGTCATTTGAGATTAGCTCAATTGGTTAGAGCATGGTGCTAACAATGCCAAGGTTATGGGTCAGAGCCCCATATGGGCTATTCACTTAGGAGTTGGACTCAGTGAACCTTGTGGGTCCCTTCCAACTCAAAATATTAGTGAGATATAACATCATTTTCTTACGAGAAAACAATACTATTGGTAAAAGCTCTTCTCATGAGAACTTATGCTGCTCTGCTAAAAGCAAGGCCATGCAGGTGTAGCCATCAGTGGTGCCTGCAGTTGCAATGAGCTGGCTGAATTTATCCTGCAGCCAAGGGACTGTGCAGCACAACACGTGTGCTCAGGTTAGCTGTATCACTACCTCCACAACACGCTGTGGTCCTCTGGATTAATACATCCTGCCCCTTGCTTCAGATACAGTTCACCTTCCTCAAAGGTTTGATGACTTACGGATTATGTTAGCAATCTCTTCAGCTGGTAGTCTCCTGACAGGCTCAGACCTCTGTCACAGCACCTCTGTCACAGTGTCCACTCCCAGTGCAGCACTGGGCCTTGCTGCAGGTTCCCATACAGCAGCTACTCAAGCTGGCATGTGGTCCCTCGTGCCTTAAGGCCGGGGCCAAATGGCCTGTTCCAGATCACTAATTCAACAAACACAATGCCTTTTGCAGGGTTCCCAGCACACCATCCAATCCCTATGTTCAGCTCTCCAGGTTCACCTGCCTTCCTACTCTCACACACTTTCCTACTCCCAGTCCATGACTGATGGTGCCAAAATTGAATTACAACACTATATTTCTATAATACTAAATTACAATATTATATTTCTAATCAAGCCTACCTGCCCAATATCAAATAAACTCACATCATTGCATCTTTTGTTTATTAGAAATATCTTCATTTTTAGCTTCCATAGAGATGTAAAAGTAATTCAGTTGTTCTGCTTTAAAACTCCTGAAAACATCTTGATTTCTATTCTCAGATGAAGGCAAGCCCATTTTCTGGGGTTCTTTTTTCTTCATAGAATATTAGAATCTAAGATGTTCTTAGTGACTTCTTTCTTTCTTCCTTCCCTTCCCTTTCCTTTCTTCCTTCCCTTTCCTTCCTTCCTTNTCCTTCCTTCCTTCCTTCCTTCCTTCCTTCCTTCCTTCCTTCCTTCTTGGAAGGGGCTGGAGCTATTGGTGGCCTAGAGCCATCTGACACTAAGGCTGACCCATATTGATCCAGTTTGCCACTGACCTCACCCACCCCCAGACTTTTCCCTCTGTTAGCCCTTCACTACAGGTCCCAACACAGCCCTGCCATATGGCAGTGGCCCCTGCAGCACTGTCAGGCAATGACACTTGGAAGGATATTCCTGCCTAGTATGTTGTCCAAGTTTCGTTCTAGTGGGAACTGGAAATCTAAACAGGAGCTAAACTCCTACATACAGGCCTCAGTGTTTATCGGACTTTTTCTCACTGGCCATGTTCTCTCTTCAAACAGTAGTCTGGAGAAAAATGTGCTTTGCTAAACAAAAGCAGAAACAATACAACTAAAGCATCTGACTCCAGACACCAAGGGATTGTCTTTGACAGATCAGGACTCTGAAGCACCTGCAAGTGGCCTTGACTACAGTGTTCATGGAAGTCTTTCTGTAAGGTCTTATAAAACACTCTTTTTTTTTTTGAGATGAAACTATTTTCTTGTGATCGTGATTGAGATCGAAACCCAGCAGAAACATAAGCCCTAAATGATTCAGAGTGGGAAGAAAACCCAAACAAAACAAAACAAAACTAAAACCAAAATACCCTATCATGTAAGCAAAAACAACAAACACACACATGTACACATACACACACACAAACACAGAAAGGATTCACCCTGTGTGCTGCAACTGCACAATGACAGAGCTTTACTAGACTAGGGGAAGGATTTTCTAATGGTAATAACGGAGAGTCAAACACTGCCTGCCTGGTAAAGGATGATTCCCATTAGAAAAGGTAGAAAGAGAACATTAAACAAACAGCTGTCAGCACTGCTTTAGAAAGAATCAATTCTGCCTTGAAAAGCTACAGGCTAAATCAGCTCTTGTCTGAACTTATAGAGCAAATATCAGTCATCCCATCCACATGTCTTTTGACATCATAAGTTAGACCAGGAGCTGCATTTCACACTGGGATGGCTGCCAGATGAGATCTTAATGTTTGTAAGCATGTCCTGTGTATACACATGCAGGAGCCAAGTGCTTTCACAGCAGACCAGCCCAGACAATAAAGCCCTGATGCAGCCTCATCTTGTGGCACTGTGGGACTACAGCTTGATTTGTGTAGCCGGCATCAAGCCAGACACTCTCAGGCTTCCCTCCACAGTGCTTGCCTTGCCTCTGGGGCCTCCTGTGTCAAACTTGGGGGGCAGAGCACATGGGTGTGGTATCTCCACTGTCAGCCCCATACCCTGTCTCTTATCATCCCATGCCTGTAGTCCTCCTCTTCACAACATCCTCTGTCTCCATTCCCCAAGGGTTCTGCTGTCATACCAAATATGGTTTTCTCTGCACTACATCATCATATTAGTGATTAAACCACACAAAGCTAAGAAAAAGCAAAAAAAAAAAAAAAAAAAATTAGCATCTGGTAAATCAGAAAAACTCCTGTTACAACTGAATTGAGTGAAATAAACTGCAGGTAGACTGCTTTAAGTTGAGGTGAAGTAAGCCTGGCTGTAACTTATGACCAATGGCTAGTAGAAATGGCAGACCAGATTATAGAACTACTCAGTAAAAGAGTACAGCATAATACCTCAATACAGCTCTTCGATCAGAAGGTCATCTGTCCCGGGGTCTCATCTCACATGATGGCCAGAAATGGATACTGCAGAACAGTTCAAAACCAAAAGAAATAAGAAGCCATCCTTTTCCAGAATATTCTTCCAGTCCCTAAACTGTATGTGCCTGGGTTTCCAGCAACAAAATCTACATTTTATTTCCAACAATAAAATCTACATGTCCTAAGGCTGCTGGCATGAACATTAGGCTTCATCTTTCAGTGGAGGGGAGACGATAGCCAAGGAGCAATCTCAAATTTGACACTTATATTTCCTTCAGGAGTGGAAAATAATAACAGCTGTGTCACTTTCCTGTGCCAGGGAGGTCATCAAAAGTGGATCTATTTGGAGTTCTTCTACCAATTTTTTCTTTGTTGTTATATATATGTTTATTTATACATAGATATATATATATACACCTAGGCAGTGCCAGAAGCAACACACAGGCTCTTTGCTGGATTTAACCCATGTGCAGTTTGAGGACAGTGTTCCCAACAGGAAGCAACACCTCAGCAGAGAAGACAAGCAGAAATAGCCAGGGCCTATACTTTGCTGTTAATCTGCAGATGTTTGCAGACAGAATAACCGATGTCTTTGAAGATCCCAAGCTGCTGAAGTCCCAATCTCCCCTCTTTTTTCGAAGTACATTCAATGTTTCAAAATCTGCTTTCAGAAGGAATCTCTCTGTGTGACTCAAATCACAAATGACCCGAATGTCTCTCATTTTGTATCTTTGTTCTCAGGCAACAAATTATGTCCTGGGAGGAACACAATTTTAGTTCTTATAAAAGCAGCTTGACACAGTCCATGAATGAGGTGGTTTATATCCAAAGGAATTTCACATATCAACCCAAGTATCAAAAATCAAAACCGTAGCAGGATGTTAATGCCCTCAATATAAAAATACAATAAGGTGTGGTGGTTGTCATGGTGACTTTCCATCACACTGGGCACTTGCAGCAACTTGAGAATAATGATTCAGAAGTTGAAATCTAAGGTGCCGTTTCAGAGGAAGATAATCTTAAAAACCACTTTTTCTTTGTGTTAAATAAATTCCTTTTTGTCAGATTGTCTGTTCTGATTTACTATTGTGGCTTAAAAATAATAGAATGAATGTACTTGAATCCCAATCCCTTTTTTTGTAAAGAAGAAAATCCCCTCTTTATGCTTCCTGCCAACAGATCTCATCTCCCTGAATCTATGAGTTTTCACGAAGTTCGCCGTGTCAAAAGACTTCAGGGACCTCTTGTATTTCTTGCACGCAACATAAAAATTTATTGCATAGTTCTGTTGAAGAATACTAAAGCATAACAAATAATTGTTCCTTTTGAAAGAATTGTCAAGATTTTTTCAGTTGAAAAAGTAAGAGGGACCCTCGGGACAAACTATTCTTTCCCTTCAGAGAAAAGACAGGTATTCATGTACAGTGGTGTTAGGAATCAATCGTACCGATTTCGACTGTACTATAAGGGGGACCTCAGGACTAATGGAGATTTCTGTAATGATGCAATTCCTTGAAGGATTCACAAAGTTGTTAAATGTCCTCTAAACAATTTCACTGAAGATATGTGTCTTCCTGTGTTACCAGCACTCTCGAAGGTGTGACTTTGTTTCCTGACTGGCCACTGCGGGATGACCAAAGCTATTGTTGCAGGAGAGGCTCCTGCCAAATGCAAGTTTGCTTAGCTGTGGCCATAACAGCTGTATGTTTGTCTGACATTCACCAGCATGGAGGAAGCTGCTACCAGGAACACAAATACAGCATAGAAATCTCTCACTGAATATAGGATTTAGGATCACTACTTGCAGGCTGTTGAGGAACATATTTAGTGCAGGTAGCTTGGAGTACAGCTGCAGTGGGAGCTGCAGGTTGAGCTCGGGGAGGAAGCCCAAGGCAAGAGATCAGGAACTGCTAACCCTTGGCACAACAAACAGCCCAAGAACCTGTGACCCAGCCAGGAAACCAGACACAGAGGCACTGCAGGAGCTGAGGACTCAGGAAAATGGCAGACTTTCACACAGAGAGACTGTAAGGTATAAAAGCTCAGGGTTTCCTTTGTTCAGTGTCCCTTCTTGGATGCACCAGTTTGAGCTGTGATTCTTTTTCTGCACAAGGATTAAATTCAGAATCCAGAGGTCTGAGACTCTGCTGTGGGAAACGTGGGGTCAAGCCAGTAAGGAAATTGTGTCTAGCTGTATGAGTGTGGGGGGTGTAAGGAGTCAAATAAGGCACCTATTGTGTCACTGGAACCACCCATTGCAAAAGCGCCTCGCTTCCAGCTCAGGTGGTCAAAGCATGACTGCCAGATGGTCCATGGATGGTCAGATAGGGAAGTTTCCTTTAAAAAGACAGTGCTAATCTGATGCTCTATGTCCCAACAGTTCTGTATAAAAAGCTAACCTTTCCTGTGGTGTGGTTAGATGAGTGGGAAAAGGAGGGTGTCACCTTGTGCTGTTTCACCCAATGCTGGGTGACCAGGGCAGAGATGAAAGGAAAGATGAGGCTGAGTCCTTCACAGAGTTGTTATTCTGTTCCTGAAGACATCTTCAATACCCATGTCCTTTCCTGGCAGGGATGAACTCAGGGACATACAACAGGTTGTCGGCATGTGTGGGAGCAGCTGTTTCCCAAAATATACCCAAAACTGAAATATTCACGCTTAAGTTGCCTTGGCACTTGACTTGTCAAGATGCAATCATCCAGGGAGATTATTCAGGTTCCTCACAGGAAGGGGGAAATAAACCTATCCTGTTGCAAAGGGGATCACCCTCCCACAAACAAATATCTTGCAGCAGCAACAGAGTCAGATGGAAGGAAAATAGGTCACCCCACAATTTCCATATTGTTTTGAGCCCTGGCTCAAAGCACTGACTATTTTACCAGTAGCAAAGTCACAAACTGGTGTCAGGATTGCACTTCCTTGGGGAGTGATTTGCCAGTTTCAGCACTTTGCTCTGGCTAGTGCCTGGAGAAGAAGCAGTGGGGACGCAAGCCTGCCAGGAGCCAGCCTCAGTTAGAGATCACAAGACCACCACTGCAGAAAAAAGCTTCCAATTCGGTAGGAATTGCACAGTGACCAGTACTACAGAATCACAGAATCACCAAGGTTGGAAGAGATCTTCAAGATAATCTGTCCAATCATCCACCTAGCATTACCATAATCATCCCAAGCCACACTCAAGTGCCAGAAGTGCCATATCCAGATGCCACTTGAACACTTACAGAGAAAGTAGCACCACCACCTCCCTGGGCAATCTATTCCAGCACCTAACCACCTTTTCCATGAAAAAAAATTCTAGTATCTAATCTGAACCTCCTCTGGTGAAACTTAAGACCATTTCCTCTTGCCCTTTCACTTGAGACTCGGCAGAAGAGACTGACACCCTTGCCCCAACCTCTTTTCAGATAGTTGTAGAGAGCAGTAAAGTACCCCCTCAGCCTCCTCCAGGCAAAACACTCTCAGGTCCCTCAGCTGCTCCTCATGAAACATATTCCCTAGATTCTTTACCATCTTTGTTGCCCTTCTGTGGACATGCTCCAGAACCTCAATGTCCTTCTCAAAGTTAAGGTCCCAGAACTGGACACAGACTTGAGGTGGCCTCACCAGTGCTGAGTACAGGTGGGCAATCAGCCCCGGTCCCACTGGCCACACTATTGCTGATATAGGCCACCATGCCACTGGCCTTCTTGGCCCCCTGGGCACACTGCTGGCTCATATTCAGGACCTGGAAATTCACCCTGTTGAACATCATACCATTGGCCTTAGCCCATCAATCCAGCCTGTCCAGATCCCTCTGAAGAGCCTTCCTGCCCTCCGGCAGAGCAACACTTCCACACAACTTGGTGTCACCTGCAAACTGACTGAGGGGGCACTCAATCCCTTCATCCAGATCATCAGTAAAGATATTAAACTGGACTGGCCCAGATACTGAGCCCTGAGGAACACCAGTAGTGACCAGCCTAAACCAGAAGGATTTAGTTCCATTCACCGCCACTCTCTGGGCCTGGACTTCCAGCCAGTGTTTCACCCAGAGAAGAGTGCACCCATCCAAGCCACGGACAGACAGTTTCNCCTGCAAACTGACTGAGGGGGCACTCAATCCCTTCATCCAGATCATCAGTAAAGATATTAAACTGGACTGGCCCAGATACTGAGCCCTGAGGAACACCAGTAGTGACCAGCCTAAACCAGAAGGATTTAGTTCCATTCACCGCCACTCTCTGGGCCTGGACTTCCAGCCAGTGTTTCACCCAGAGAAGAGTGCACCCATCCAAGCCACGGACAGACAGTTTCTCCAGGAAAATGCTGGGGGAGACAGTATCAAAGGCTCTACTGAATTCCACACAGAGAGCATACACAGCCTTTCCCTCATCCACTAAGTGGGTCACTTTGTCATAGAATGAGTCCAGGTTGGTCAGGTAGGACCTGCCTTTCCTAAATCCCATGGGCCCTCTTCTCAAGCTTGTTCAGGTCCCTCTAGATGGCATTCTGTCCTTTAGGATTGTCAACCACATCACTCAGCTTGGTTCTGCCTGCAAATCTGCTGAGGATGCGCTCAATTCCTTTGCCTATGCTGTCAGTGAAGATATTAAATAACACTGGTGCCAGGATGGATCCCTGAGGGACCTTAAATGAGGCCAGGTCTCTGCAGGTGTACCTTCCAGGGCTACAGGAACAAGACATAAAAGGGCATTTCTCAGATCACCAAAATCAATCCAGCCATGAGAAAACATACAACTGAATCCTTTTCTAGTTCAATGGAAGGGAAATGAGTTTTATGTCATCTTTCACCACTTGCTTAGCCCTGATCACAGTATCTAAGAACTGAGAAACTAACTGTCACAAGACATTGCAGAGAGGACAGAGTAGCTTGGTTCAAGACTTACGTCACAGTCAAAATGATCAGAGTATGGAATTAAATCTGATCATGAGGTCATGTGTCAGAATTTGGGCTTAAAGGAAAATGCCCATTTACTTCTTACTTTCCACTACCATCACAAAAACTGACTCCTTTGTTGTCAAAGCAAAAAGCATGCTTTCAAACACAAAGAGAATTAGAATCAGGAGGGTGGTCTGGGTTAGTGTCTTGGACAACCACTTCAGCTTTGAGTCCCAGTCTGTACCAGCTTAATGCACTTGTGAAATCACAGCCAGCATCTCAATGGTTTATCTAATATAAGAAAAGTCCGTACAAGGAAGACAGGGGGAAAAAGACAGAATTAGAGTGTCTATAATAGGTAGATCTCAAAACATCAATTCACTTCACAAATTCAAGTGCCAGTTTCAGACAACTCTGAGCTCAAAGCTGTGTGAGGAAGCACAAATCTGAACAAGGCTATCACAAAGGCTGTGAATGTCATCTAAACAACTACTTAGATCATTACCAAGATTCTCAATCTGCTGTGTTTAGCTTATCCAAACTCTACCTTCACATGGAAAGTGAGAGCAAGGGATCATACAACAAAGGTTTTGAGAAACTCTTTCTTGGACTTCATAAATTTTGATAACTCTTCAGTCATGTAAACTACATGCAGCAGTTCTAACCATGTATCCTTAGCCTCTACAAATAAGTTTACACTAGTTCATAAGTGTGTCATGAAATGACTTTTCAACACACTGCTTTTTAGCTTTATCAGATAGTCTATACTAAAGAAAGAGATCCTTTTCTTCTCAAAGTCCATTTTGTCATGGCAGTTTTCATGAAACAATTTAATTCAGCTGTAGCATTGTGCTCCTGAGTATCCCTTGCTTGCTGGGAATTTTCCCTTTAATGCAGGTAGCTTGACTGAAATAGTTGTTTCTGACTTTCCTGTAGGTTTAAAATATCTGTGACTAGTGGTTTTGTTACATTGCACTTAGGCAGAATACATGAGGAGAAAAAAAAATACCTTTGATTAGACCACAATACTGCCGGAAAGGGAAGGTTTTGGGACAAGTCCTTATTCACATTTCAACAGTCATTCAAGAGATGGAACACAACAGAGACAAGAAAAGGAGAGACAGAGAGGGGCAAGGGGTGTCGGTAAGAGGAGAAAGAGAATGGAAAGATGAGGGGCCAAAGAGTCTGTGATAGACTAACAGAGGAAGATAGAAACACAGGTTAGAAAGAGTGAAAAAGTGAAGAGAGAAAGACAGGCTCTGAAGGAAGAGAAAGGCAGACAGCAGACAGAGAAATCCAGCCTGGGAGAGAGGGTGAGAGAGAAAATTAATACACCACAGCAAATACTTTGGTGTTCCCTTTTTATCAAGTCGTATCATCTCTGTAATTTTCTCACATACCTTCACAAATGCCTGAGAGTTTATTTGTTATTCTAATTATTTCTCTATATTTCAGCAATTTTCTACAACACATTTTGTGTAAGCCTATTAAAGTTCAACCTATTTTTCCATAAATAAATAAATTTTTCCATACTCCTGATCAGCCTTCAAAATCCGTTTATGGAGATTAATTTTTACTCCTATATATAATGATCTATTTTTAGATCTCTTTCTTTTCAGAGATCAAGCATGCATATAATCTGAAATTCTCATAAACTCTACTAACTATTTCAGCCACCCGAGAAAAAACCCAAATATTCCTATTGGGCCTTCAGGACTGATCAAAGAGGGCTGTAAATATCTACAGTGAATCAAGATTAGGTACAGAAAATTCAGAAGCACATGTCAAAATAGTGAGGTTTTCATTATCACTTTGCAGATAATTCATAAACTAGAGTGGGGAGGAAATGAGTTTATTATATAGATTTTACACCATAAGTAGCTACTCGTATCTGGAAAATACAGTTCTGGCAAGGAGAAATGACAGGCAGATATTAAAGAGCTTTAGAAGGAATATCAGCTCCCTCTATGGAGCACAGCCAATAATTCAAAGTAAATATTATAGTGGATGAAATTTATTTTCTTTTTCTGTTTGCAAATTGCTTTGAACAGCTTATAGATAATTACAGTTAAAGTCATGTTCTGCCCATCTAGCCTGGTATATAGTGATGGCTTTTCAGGCCTGAGATTTTTCTTCTTTTCTTTTTTCCATGGTAAACAGAGATATTGAGGAATATGGTTGTGGGCTGGGTTTTTTTTCAAAACATAATCTTATTATATTTTTTTAACTATTTTAGGCTGCAAAACCATATATTCAAGAAATATTTTAATCTGCCAGGGTAACTAACCTGAAGCACGTCAGGAGTGACTACAGACCTCTGAGGCAAGGGTCAAGAGCTGTCTTTGTAAGCAGACTTGCCAACCTAGGGAGGGGTGCTTTAAACCAGCCGGGCCTAGGAGGGTTAACCTGAAGGGAAAAGGGGGCACAAGGGGCTGACAAATGGGGCACAGCATGACAGGGGAAGCTGTCAGGCATTTCCACTGGAAAAGCAGTATGACTTGCAGCCTATCACAAATGCTTGTACACTAATGCATAAAGCATGAAGCAAGGGGAAGTGGAAGTCCCTTCCAATACACAGCATGGTGCTAATAATGCCAAGGTTGTGGGTTCCTGTATGTGCCTTTCACTAAAGAGTTGGACTTGATGATTCTTGTGGGTTCCTTCCAGCTGAGAATATTCTATGATTCTGTGAAATCAGCAAGTGTGATACTGTAGTAGGTGTCTGCTATCATTTGATCAGGAAAAGGAGACAGATGAAACATCATTTAGGCAGCTCCAGAAAGCTTCACCATCAAAGATTCTTGATACCGATGGATGACTTCAACCTCCCTGATGTGTGCTTAAGCAGCAATGTAGCTGGTGGTAAGAAATCACAATATATACAAAATGTGCTGAAGGAAAATTCTGACGCATGTGGCCAACGACCTGATGTGAAAAAATGCCCTGTTCAACCTGCAACTTCCTAACAAGGTTAAACAAGTTACAGGTAAGGAGTTTGAGGGCATTCTTAGGCTGCAGCATACAAGGTCCTAAGAGGAATGAACAAGACAAAGAGCAGAATCACAATCCTGGACATCAGAAAAACAGAATTTGAACTGTTCAGGGACCTGCTTGGAAGAATCCCAAAGGAAGTTGCCCTGGCAGTTAAAGGAGCCTGGGAGAATTGTTTGAGAGTTGCTCCCAGGAAGGCCTTAGGCCAAAAGCACACCCCAGCATCTCAGTCCTTTCTCTTCCTCCTTCTGGTATTCACACAGAAGGGGTAAGGATGGAAGGAACCACAATGGGCCATCTGGTCCAACCTCCCTGTAAAGATTCAAAGAGGGTCATCCTAGAGGACATTGTGCAGGATTTCTTCCAGACAGTTCTTGAATATTTCTGGTGAGGGAGACTCCAGAACCCCTCTGGGAAGCCTTGTCCAGTGCACTGTCACCTGCTAAGTAAGGAACTTCTTCCTCATGTTCAAGTGGAACTTCCTATGCATGAGTTTCTGCCTCTTGCCTCTTGTCTTATTGCTTGGCAGCTCTGAGAAGAGGCTGGCTCCATCCTCATGGCACCCTCCCTTCAGATACTGACAGACATTGATGAGATCCTCTCTCAGTCATCTTTTCTGGAGGCTGAACAGGCCCAGCTCCCTCAGCCTTTCCATCATAAGAGAGATGCTCCATCCTTTAATCATCTTTGTTGCCCTCAGCTGGACCCACTCCAGGAGCTCCACGTCTCTCCTGTACTGAGGAGCCCAAAACTGGACACAGAGTGAAGATGGACATTTATTGCACTTAAGATCTGTCTGATGACTCTGTGGCTCTATGTAGAAATATGGATGAATAGATATCATTTTCCTTATGATTTAAGCGAAAACAAGAAGAAAGAAACAAGTTTGCGTGTTGCTTCTCTACACCAGTAAGTGATAAACTATTTATTGTTCCTTGTAATATAAAACCAGAAGAAAATGTCATCTCGACCCTAAAGACGATTTAAGCCTGAGGCAGGAAACAGCCTGGGGGGCAGCAACAAAATATTTTTAGATAGTGAGTTTCAACAGCTGGGGTGTCAGTAAACCACCAGCCTCATCAGTGTTAAAAGTATTCATTTCAGCTTCCTCTCAAGCAGTGAGAAACTCCTCTCTGTGGATGACTAGGAACAGGAGGAATTGTGACCAAAGAAGAAGATACATATGATACATGATCATGCAGGGGTGGGAATAGAAAAGCCAAAGGCTATCTGGAGTTGAATTTGATCAAGAATATGAGGGGCAACAAGATGGGATTATGCAAGTATATAAATGAAAGAAAGACAAAGAAAATGTGGGCTTGTCACTAGATGGAGCAGAGACCATGGTACAAAAGGAAAAGGCCAAGGTACACAAAGCCTCTCTTGCTTCAGCCTTTACTGGTAAAACCAGCATTCAGGAACCCTAGATTTCTGAGACCAGAAAGAAAATTTGAGCGGGGAAGACTTTAGGAAACAGACAAATTGGATGTGCAGCAGTCTGTGAGACCTGACAGCTTGCAATCACAAATGCTGAGGGAAGCTGGAGATATTGGAAGACCACTCTTGGTTGTATTTGGAGGGCAGATGGGACAGTTTCTGAGGTTTGGCAGAGAAATAAATGTCAATCTTACCTTCAAGAAGGGAGAGAAGAATAAGTCAGAGAAGCCCAGGCCAGACCAGTTCTCCTCAGTCCCTGGGAGGTGATGGAAACCATCTCTAGACATGTAAAGGATGAAAAGGTGATCAGGAGTAGTCAGCATTGACTTACAGAGTGGAAGTCATGTTTAACTAATTTGATAGGCTTCTCCAACAAGTTGAATAGCTTGGTGGATGAGGGGAGCACAGTAAAAATTGTTTATCTTGTCTTAGGTTGGTTTTTGACACAGTTTCCCACAACATTCTAAAAGAGAAACTAGAAAAAAAAAACCAACCAGTTTTTTTTAAATAAGTGGGTACTGAAGAACAGTAAAATCTGGTCAAAGACCTGGTCAAAGACCTGGCCAAGAGGGTTGTGGACAAAGTCTATCTGGATGCTGATCATCACTCATGTATCCCCTGGGTGGGTAAAATTGCTGGGCCAATACTGTTTTATATCTTCATTAATGCTCTAGACAATTAGGTAGACTGCACCTGCATGAAGTTTTCAGAAGAGACAGAAGTGTGAGAAGTAGCTAATACATCAGATGGCTTTGCTGCCATACGGAAGGACATAGACAGACTGGAGAAACAGGACAGCAAAAACCTCGTGAAGCTCAACCGAGGGAAACACGAGGTTCTGCATCAGACACGGAGTAACCCTGGACACCTGAGCATGTGGAAGGAGGTGATTCTTCCACCCCTACCTAGCACTGGTGATGCCACACCTGGAGTACTCTATCCTCCTCTGGGCTACACAGTACAAGACATGGACATACTGGAAAGAGTTCAAAAAGGTCCACTAAGGCAATTTAGGAACCGGGTCATGTGTAATGTGAGGGAAGTCTGAACAGACTGGGACTGTTCAGCCTGGAGAAGACAAGGTTTGGGGATCTTATCAATGTGAATAAATACCTCATGAGGGGACTAGAGATGACAGAGCAAAGCTCTATTCAGTGATGCTGATAGGACAAAAGACAATGGACACAATTTAAAACACATTGCATTCTACTGCACACAGGAGCATAATTTTTAGCTGTGAGGTGGCTCAACCACTGGGACAGGTTGTCCAGAGAAGTTTAGAATCTCAGGCCCTGAAGCTCTTCAAAATCTCACTGGACACAGTCCTGGAAAACCTGCTTCAACTGACCCTGCTTAGGCAGATGTGTTGGAGTGGAAGTGATATGTGACAGCCTCAACAGTTCCTTGAACAGGTGTAGACTAGGGAAACTGCATAGAATCTGCCAGCTTAGACTGTGATTTTGTAGAAAGGTGTTCTCTTGCTTGGACATAACAATTTTCTCAAAGTGAAAAGGAGAAGGGATAAAACCTACTGATGATCAGACAATTTGTGGTTAAATACTTGCCTGCTAATGAAAGGATAAGTTGGGCTGTATACAGCACAGTGTAGCGCCTGTCCTCCTCAAGGTTTGCCAAAATGTTCTGCAGTACATTGCTACAAATTGCCACCATTTCAATCTTCTGCTTCTTGCTGGGGATTATAAACTGTGTACAGCTAGTTTAGGGGAGTCACTCCCTTTGCACACACCCTGTTGCTCAGATCTGATCTTTCATCTTCCAGAGATGTTTTATTCTCATACAGCCTACAGCAAGCACTTGATTCCTCAGTTCCCAGGCGACCAAAGAAATTTGTTGCTCACAGTTTGTCTTCAATAGCTGAGAGAGGTGACAAGGAGCTGAAGGAGCTTGCGAGTGTCATGTAGCTGCACCCTGTATTTAATGTACCTGCTAATGCACCAAGGGAGGGAAGGCAGGTGGAATTCACCGGGGTGGAATTCACCTGGGAAATGTTTTCCGAATTTATTTAATGGCCACCAGGTGTCAGTGCTACTCCACCAGAGATGATCGCCTGCGCAGCAGCCAGGATGGGTAATTCCAGTCTGGAAATTCAGCTGTGCTCATGTTGTCACCGTCACAAAGAACAAGAAACAGGCAGTTCAGGGACTTCTGCGCTTGCTGAAAGAAGATACTGTGGTGTATCAGCGTGCAAAGCACAGTCCCCAGACGGCGATAAAGCCAGAAACATTTATTAGAAAAGCATCCAGGTTTTATAATATTTTTACCATCAGATTAAAATAACATGCCTCTAGACAGCCAATAGAATAAATGATTCAAGCATCAGACCATTTCTTTCAAAACAAGTGTTTTGTTATAACTTATTGCAAACTACTGTGGTTCTATCTGTTATATTTTAGAAACTTTGTTACATCTTCTCCCCAGCTCAGTGGAATAAGCTTCTTTTATTTAACCAAGCAGTCTTTGTTCTTTTTTACTAAGCCTCCTTTGTTTTCTCACCCTACCTATCCCCATTTTTTTACTTATTAACCATTGTAAAGCCATTACAGTCTGTGTATGCATTAGCATTACTTGCTTTACATTTTGATTGATAAGTTGTTGAATTTAAGAAAAGATACATGGCAAACACCGCATGATCATCGAAAGTGCTACAATTCCCATTATTGCTGTGGCAACTACATGTTTAACCTAAGGTTCAAAATTGAAACTTCCCAGCCAAGAAAACAAGCTGAAAGTATCTAATCCCTGGTTTTGCTGCAGTTCT
>VZSE01014023.1:0-15185 GCA_013398275.1 Promerops cafer
ATGAAAGAAAGAAAAAAGAAAAGTATTAATAATAATATTAAAATGTTGCTACTAGCCTAGGTTTCTATTTTCAGTCAGAATGAACTGATTACTTTTTCTTGGCACACATTTCAAAATATTTCTTTTAAAAGAAATGTTACTTTGTTCATTTCTCTATAAATGTGTCTTACTTTGTTCCTTCTCTGTGATTCTGATCTTCTGTTGCAGAAATTAATGGAAGCTCAGCTATAAGTGTCAATAGCTATAGTCTCAAATACAGGGTTTAGACAATACCTATCTCTGTGGCTACAGAAAGTACTCAGAATCGATTTTAACTCCTTTCTTGTCCCTCTGAGCCTCAGACATTCACTTTATTTAACAATTCTGCCAGGTTTTCCCCACAATGTTCCTTGTTTTACTGTCTGAAGGCATATGCAGGACTTGAATTATAAAAGCAGCTTGGGTGACTAATATTAGAGAGCAGACATTGATTTATGGCTGATATGGAATTATACACCAAATGATACATGAGACAGGTGAACAATGGGATTTAGACAAATAGGATGGCTTAGTGATAGGGACTAATGTCAACAGAAATGGTCAGGAGCTGGTATAGATGTCAATCAGCAACAGGTCAGAGACACTCATGCAAACACTCACCACATCTTGCACTAACAAAATAAAATTTTCCTTTTATTTTTTATTATTTTTATTATTTTATTTTTATTTATTATTATTATTATTACTTTTAAGTATTTCCTATTTTTTACCTCCTTGCAATTTAACTCATTTCCACACAATGTCTGCAGAAGATTATTTTGAAAATAATTCCTCCATACAGACTCTCATCCTCAATGCTCCCATCAGTTGATCTGTACTTGTTTAACTTAGCCTTCTATCCCTCTCCTTCACACTTCTCCTTTCCTTTGGGGAATCTCCTACATCCTACATCCTAAATACAAAAAAAAAAAATCTATATTTTTACTGCAAGACATCCTTAAGGTACTTCTTGGGTGTCTTTCACAAGCATTTTTTTCTGTCATCTCTTCTTTGTATCTATAAAATGACTGGAAGAATGGGAGGGCAATGAGAACTCTTTGCCAGCCTAAAAATTAAGCATCTCCTAAACTGACTGCCTTTTTTATCAATACCAAATCTGCTCTTTGATGGAGGATGTTCACTGCTTTGCTGTGAGGAGCACCACACAGCTTTCACACAGGCCCAGAGCTCTGCTGACATAAATCATGTTGCAGGGTCAGGGCATATGATCTTTTTCTGGCTTCTACCACCAACAGTCATGCTGAGCAGAGGTCTTCTACAAAGTCATCCAAATGAGACTATGTCCACACTGAGGAACTTATTGGTCTAAATTGAATCTATCCCTAATTATATTTAACTTTGATAAGTCAAATTTATATTTTTTTAAAAACCAATGAGTTAAAGTTTGGTTTTAATAGACTGTGTGTGCTTTGCCTCACAAAAAACACACCTCTGAAGTGTGACAAAAACCAAAGCTCTCAGGGGTATGAAGCCAAAGACTGCAAAATTATTCGCAGGGGTACAGAGCCAAAGAGCTGAAAAATTCTCCCAAATTCTTTTTGGGTGTTTCCTATAACCAGACTGTCCAAAGGCTTTAACATCTCATACTGCTCCATCTGATGGGATATCACTGTCAGAAAAGGAAAATTGCTGCAGTCTGAAACTTATATGGAGTAAACACACCCTCCGTTTTAGTTTAACATGAGGGAGAGTATACACAAGTGTTTATGCACAGGCAACAGGCAAAACTGGAAAAAAAGGAATTTTTACATATGCTCCTGCTTTGGCACCATGCATGTAATTTGCATTTCTTCAACAGCTGATTTAAATTGCAGTATGAGAGTTTATAGCAGCATTCTGAGCAAGCTCTTCTGTTGTTTTATTTATTATTTAGGACTAATACTTTATCAGACATAGTAAATAGTGCAAGAAGAAATAGCAGTTCTGATATGATAGTTTCATAGCCTGAGACATAGACATAAAAACAACACACATCTGGAGTGTTGAGGCAGCCTAACATAATGAGTATCGATCTGGTAAATTTTAATCCTAGGTTTTCCCTGACTAATTATGTCAGTTTAAGGAAAGCATTTAGCCATTTCTCAGATATATTTCCCCAAGGACAAAAGCAAGGGAGATAACCTGTAGTTGTGTTCCTGGGGTGGAGGAGCAATGAGTTTGTCCGTGCAGTGTGAATCAATTGAGTGTTGGTTACCATTCTTTAATGGAGAGTGCCAATTCAGCTAGTCACAGCTGTGCCCAGCTGCTTCTCTGCAGCCCTGGGCTTTGGAGACACAGAAATACACAGGTAGAGGTTTTTAGCTTTTGGAGAAGAGCATCATTCTGCTACTGGGCTTCCCTGGACAGCCCACTGTTTATTACAGCCAAAAAAATCTCAGCCCCATGGCAGGCAGAAGGAGTTGCAGTGGCTGCTGCTTTGCTGCAGAATACCCAGGCCCTTGTGGAAGAGCCACGTGGTCCATGGGGCAGAACGTGATGCTCCAGCTCAGCAGGGTTCTACTTGCAGAGAGCAAGTAATCTGCAACGGGCTCTTTGTGTGCCATCCTGAAACTGTGACTCTCAGCAGGGTTGAGGTACCTCCTTCAGGATCCACTGCTCAGACCACTCTGCACCCGATCAGCATATACAACCTCACACTGAAAAATCAGTCAAGAATTTCAGTCTTTCCCTCTAAAATACATTCATTTTTATGGCCAATAACAAAATATTGAGAGATTTTATGCAGAAAGGGTCATTTCTAAGAGCTTCTTTTCCTGTCTCAGATTGAAGGGATGCTGACTTGCATCTCTTAGACTGCAAGGCTGTGGATTTCTAGGAAAATGGGGTGGGATATCTCTCACTGTCTCTTATTCAGAGGAGGTGGGATTCATCCTAAAGTGCAGCTGTGGTCACTGCTAAAAATACTTCTATCTTAGTGTCCGGGCAATTATCAGGAAATTATCAGAAGTGCTGTTTCTCAAATCCTGTCCTACACAACATTTTCTGTAACAGGCACATCAGTTGCCCCTAAGGTGTACTGGCTACAACAGGCACTTCTGTGCATCTCATCAAAGTGGTGAAGAATAAAGGCTCTCCTTTCTCAGACAAGCAGCAACATTGAAAGGTTGAAAAGTCAAATTCCCTTTGCATTTTTTTCCTGGCTTAGTCAAGTTTGAATTCTTTGCTTCAAAACAGACCTCTCAGAATCATTTATACTCCTTTGGATCAGATAGAGAACTCCTTATGCTGAGGGAAAACTGGACCAGAAAATCCTCTATGTATTGTAGAGCATGGCAGGCCACCCAGAAGACACCATTTGTTTGGGGCTAGCAGCATGGCATGTTAGGTGATTACAGATCCAGACTGAGAGGAATCTTTTTCCTGTGGAATATAAACCAGGCTCTGAGATGCCTGGTCCATGTAGAGAGATGGAGGTGGAGCAGTGCCTCATCAGACAGTCTAAATTTGGATTAGGAGAGAGGTGGGAAGCAGACTGGGGCAGTTCTGTGCACACTTGAGAGCAAAACTGAGAGAATCTGAGGAACCTAAAGTAAAACAGTAATGCACTGCCAAGGGTTACAAAGCAGGTGGACCAGAGATTTCTGGAAAATGGGCATGGGGTTTGCTTGTGGGCTCATATTCCACCTAAGTCCTATTTCAAATGCTTTCTTCTTTTATTGACTCATGAAGTGCTAACATGGAGTTGATGCATCAGGAGTAGTCATCATGTCTTCATACCCTGGCAATACTTGAGGATTGCTGGTAGCTGGCACAGTTCAAATAAGCCCCTAAGCTGCTCTTATTTAACCCTCATAAGTAACTGAATGCTTGGTGAATTACACATCTCTCTCATGTACTGTACGGCTTAGATCTTGTACAGTTTCCAGTATCAGAGCCTTTATATTTCTATAAATATAGAATTTTAATCAAGGAGTTGGTGTTTACAACATTGGCAGGTCACTATTTATGCCATACATGGTGCACCCTTCATCTTAGAGTTCTGCCAGACCCTGTACTACCCTGTCTGCATCATCTGGGATGTTCCTGTCTGCAGACTTAAAATCACACATTTCTGTGAAAGACTGTGAAATGCATATTTGGAAGCTGAGCTATCAAACATACATTTTCTGATGACTTAATCAGAGATTTATATGGACCCATAGTCAAGAACTGCCCCCCCCCAGCACACACAGAGGGAGGGGGCAGTAATGCAGAAGAATGGAAGTTTGGACAGACAAGGGCCTGCAGGAGGACGAGACTTCCCCTGAAGGCTGAGGTGCCGCCACAGAACCACTTCACCATTCTGGAGAGTGAAGAGCAAAGACCTGTCAGATCAGGATTGCTGCTGGAACTGAGTAAGGCAGCTCCATCTGCTCCCTGTGTAACAACCTGGGCAGCTGAGAAAAGGGGACAGTGGGTGACTCTTCCACGAGGTATGGAGGGAGCACCCGTGTGCTCTCAAGAGAGGTGAGCTGCTTACCCTCGTACAGCCCCCTATTACCTGGCTCATGTGGGTGCCAGTGACACAGCCAGCAGCAGCCTGAGGAGTACCAGGAAAGATTAGAGAGCCCCGAGCATGGTGATAAGGCACTCTGCAGTGCAGAAGCCTCCTTCATCAATCCTGCTAGACGTGCAGTCAACAGCTCAACGTCCAAGTCCAACAGCTCGTGTCAGTATTGGCACTGGTGCTGCTTAATATCTTTGTCAGCGACATGGACAGTGGGACTGAGTGCACCCTCAGCAAGTGCTCTCATGACACCCAGCTGCGTGGTGTGGTCAACACACTGGAGGGAAGGGACACCATCCTGAGGGCCCTTGAGAGGCTTGAGAGGTGGGCCTGTGTGAACCTCATGAAGTTTAATGAGGCCAAGTCGTTGGTCCTGTATGTGGGGCAATGCCAAACACCAGTACAGGCTGGGCAGAGAAGGGATTGACAACAGCCCTGAGGAGAAAGACTTGGACATGACCCAGCAAGGTGTGCTCGCAGCCCAGAAAGCCAACCCTGTCCTTGGAGAGGGAGAGGGAGAGGGAGAGGGAGAGGGAGAGGACTGTCCTCCTTTGCTCTGCTCTCATGAGACCCCAGCTGAAATACTGCATCCAGCTCTGGCACCCTCAGCACAGGAAAGACATGGATTAGTTGGAACACGTCCAAAGAAGAGCCACAAAAATGAACAGAGGGCTGGGGCACCTCTTCTACGAGAACAGACTGAGATAGTTGGGGTTGTTCATCCTGCAGAACAGAAGGCTCTGGGGAGACCTTACAACAGCCTTCCAGCCTACCTAAAGTGAGCCTACAAGAAAGATGGAGAGGGGCATTTTACAAGGACATGTAGTGACAGGACAAGAGATAATGTCTTTTAACGGAAAGAGAGTAGGTTTAGACCAGATATTAGAAAGAAATTATTTTCTGTGAGGGTGGTGAGACACTAGAACAGATTGCCCAGAGAAGTTGTGGATGACCCATGCCTGGATGTTCTCAAGGCCAGGTTGGCCTGAGATCTGAGTAATCTTGTCTAGTGGAAGGTGTCCCTTCCTGTGGCAGGGGGGTTGGAACTAGATGATCTTTAAGGTCCCTTCAAATCCAAACCATTCGAGAATTCTGTGGAAATCTACAGAGGAAAAAAGTAAAGTAATGAATCTGTCTAATAAAACTGCATATTTCTGTTTTATGAATTCATTTTTCTAGTAACTGTGTAAAATAGATTTGCAGATTATAAATGTATATACTTATAGTAAATTTAATGTACATGTTTTTATATGTTCTGAATATAAACTGCATGCTTTCTAAAACAGCCAAAACACAACAAGATCCTTAATGAGTGACCCAAGGGCCTTGGCTTCAACTGCATAGAAAATTTAAGTGTGAACATGACACTGGATGGGATAACATTACACATATTAGAATATGATCAAAACAATAGCATCTCCTCCTTTGGTATCAAAGGTCTTTGGCTCTGCTTTGACATCGGCTTTTCATAAATCCCCTTTAGAGTTTATGCAGCAGCAGAATAATATTCCATGATAACAGCCAAATCTATTGATATCTCTTAATTAAATAATTGATTGTGAATAAAGACAACACATCAATACAATACGGATGCCTGTGGCTAAACATTTATATATAAAAGAAGACCTGGACAGATCCTCAGCTTGTATGCCAGGCAGCACTGGTTAGCTTGTGCTTTACCCTGTTGCATGCTCACAGCCTTTCTGGCTTGCCTTGGAAGCAGCTGGCTGTCAGAAGCTCAGAAAGAGATCCAGGGAATGAGCAAAAAGCCAAGAAGCGCAGCTAATCAGAGGTGCCTTGAGCTTGCTGTCTGGCCCCATTTGTCTAGTAGCCTAGACATAACCTAACTAGCCATGCAACTCATCCAGCCCATTCATGTTCTGAGAAAGAAACTGAAATTAAAGTAAAAGAGGAAGAAGTGCAAGGTCCATAGCCCTTTTTTTTCTCCCAAGCAGTTTTAAAAGAAATGCAATTAAAAGGATGCTTCTGCCTGAAAACCTACATATCTAGGGCAGAGACTGAGCATCATTTCCTTAGCTTCATTTTTGCAGTTGAAGAAAAATAAACCAAAACCAAATAAACCCCATATCCTGTGGGTGAGTATCCTTGTGCAGCATCTTACTGTGCAATGAGGTGTGTGCATATGGCTTTATCTGAAAACATTGCAAAGCTTTAGATGTGTTTCAAGACAGAAAATAAACCAGAAGCTTACCTTCCTAATAATATATGCTTGGACATCTCAAGCAGCTAAATTTAGGGAGTGCAACAGTCTGGCCAGATCTGAAAACTGGCCTGATAGTCTCCCTTCTCCTATAAAGAATCTTCATCCCATGCCCTAAAACTTGAATGCACCAATAATGTGCCCGAGCTGCACGCTGCTCTGCCTGAACAAGATTTGAGTCTCCACTGGACTTGGCCCTCTGAGCCTTTGAACTTGGCCCTTTGTGAAGAATAGCCCAGTACAGGATATTCACCACATCTGACTTCAGGGCCAGTAATTATTACCAACTGAAGCATAGTGGGAAGGTTGTTAACCACTAGAGAACAAATTGCTACAGTCCCGCAGCTCAACTTGGGTATGTTTTTCAAATTTTATATGTCTAGATTAAAGTCAACTTTTGCAGACAGATCCTCTTATCATGTGCACAGAAACTGCTTTTATTTATTAAACTTGATGCCACTAATTTCACCCTTAAACATGATTCAGTATTTTCCATTCATGTTTTTTAAACATTTCATTACTGGTCAACTCAGGGGCCAAATAAGTAAGCAATGGGTTTGAACATATGGGAAAACCTGATCCTTGCTGCCAAGGAGTTAAAGTATTAAAGTGCATAAGCCATTTCCTGTAACAGTTGTCAGGCTAATTGTCAGTAAATTACTTGTCCATGTGTTTATTATTCAGATATAAACCCACGGACTCGGCATGAAAATGGCATTACACTGCTGTTATCACAGACTAATCTTTTACAACTATGGCCCTACACCCCCAAACTGCATCTAAAAACACAGCAGCTTTTGAGCAAGTTAATTCACACTGTATTGCACCATCCAGTCATGAGGGTAACATTAAAAGGCACTATTGCTGCACACCTCCATGTAATTCCATAAATATCAGAATAATCTTTAGTAAATAATGATTCAATTGGAAAGACTGAATTTAAAACATGGAATGAAATGCAATACAAAGAAAATCATTATCATTTTCATTGCAAATGTTTTCCATACCTGAAGATAACACACTTCTGCAGTTTGTGGTGACCAACTCCCCTGCTCTGTACCCAGTGCAGGACAGCCAGCCTATCACTTAAAGTATTTGGCATAAGGGACATACCAGTGCCTATAGATAATATTTTTTTTTCTATATGATAATTTCTAGATTGCATTTAGATTTTTAGTGGTGGTAGATGATGGAAGTGCTAAAAAGTTGAGATGATTTAGTAACCTCTGAAGATCAACACCTGCTCGGAAATGTTAAATTCAAGTTGGCGTTCCATTAGCCCCACATCTCATGTCATAATTCAGTTCTAGATTGATCCCTTGTACCTGGCATTACATGCAGCTCCGTTGAGCCTGAGCTGAATGTACACTAAGCTAAGATACCACTTCACCATCTCTGGTTTCTAGCAATGAGAAAGCACATGCTTGGCTGGTTTCATAACAGAGGTGCCCTACACTGCTATTTCTGGCTTTTATTTATGTTTGAAAGTAAAGTGAGCACTGGAGAAAGTAAAAGACATTGCTTCTCTTATGTTTTACCATTAAAAAAATGGAAAATTAATATTAATAAACTAAAAATGTATTGCACAAGCCTCATCTTTTATTATATTTCAGAAACCATGCTCAACTGATGTTATAATTGAAGAAGAAACTGCAAATCGACTCATAGGACCATGGGCATACATTTGCTGTCAAGAGAACGACTCTCAATACTAGATTGCAGTCTTCATATTTACATTTAAAAGTATTCCCCTCTGTGTCCTTACACAAATTATTAGCCTATTCAAATTCAGTGGAAGATAAGGGGAAGATTAAAAAGTATGCATCCAATATCTGACAGAGAGTGATTAAAGAAGGGCAGTTTTGAGAGCTTTCACTCTGGTACTTCCTTCTGGCTTTTCATTAGGGGGATATCCCCTCTTAGTGTCTGAGCATTTTGTATCCAACCACTTGAAACCAAAAAGAAAAAGAAATATATTTCTCTGTGTTGGAATGATTGTATAAGACAGAACAATACAAAAGAAAAAGTATCTTTCATTACACAGTACTGCTGGAAAAAAACAAGCACAAAACCAAAAAACCCACACAAAAAATCAAAACCAAAAAGCCCTCGTTGTTGATGTCTAAATGTTTATATATTCACCTGTTGCTCTCCACTATCTTCCTGAATTTTTTAATTTGCAAGAACAAGATAGGAAAAAGCAGTCACTAATGAAGAAATGCTTTATCTGGATTAAACACCTTGTTGCAGTAAGTAGCATTTTCCTCTCTCTTTAGAGTGCATAGCCTTTATTTCAAAAATTAATCTAATAGCTGCTGTTTTCCAGTAATTCAAACTAGTCATAAAAGTATATTTAGTTATTGTATAATCAGTGGCATAAGATAAATGTGTTCTACTCAGTTGCATTTCCATGAAATCAGACTTTTCTGACACTTTAAAAGCCTGTAGTGGACTCAGAAAAAGCTGTGTAACTGGTCTAAAGCAGAAAAAGCTAGACAAATGCATGAGTAGAATCAGAGAATCACAGAATGAACTGAGTTGGAAGAGATCATCAGGATCTCCAAGCCCAACTCCTGGCCCTGCACAGGAGCCAAGACAATCCCACCATGTGCCCGAGAGCATTGTCCAGATGTTTCTTGAACTCTCTCAGGCTTGGTGCTGTAACCTCCTCTCAGGGAAGCCTGTTCCAGAGCACAACCCCCCTTTGGGTGAAAAATCTTCTTCTGATATTGAACCTAAAGCTCCCCTGACACAGCTTCAGGCCATCCACTCGGGTCCTGTCGCTGGTCACCAGAGACAGAGGATCAGTGCCTGCCCCTCCACTTCCCCTCAGGAGGATGTTGAAGACCACAATGAGGTTTCCCCTCAGCCTCCTCCTCTCCAGGCTGAACAGACCAAGTGCCCTCAGCCACTCCTCAGCAGCTGCCCCTCAAGACCCTACGAGGAGAGGCTGAATAGGGGCACAAATACCTTGATACACAATGTTTTTTTCTGAAACATAGTAAACAAATATTATCCCCAGATTAAAATCAAAATCAGATAGAAGATCCCTAGTTTAAACCATTGCTCTAGTGGCCTCTTTTATGATAAAAAGTTCTTTCCTTAAAATACAAAAAGTGTTATGGATCAGGTACTCATTCAGAATTTCATACATTCTTCCATTTATATGATTTAGAATATTATCTTAAACATTAAATTAATCTTAAAATTATCTTAAACATATTTACAAATGTTAAAAACCAGAAAAATTTATTATGGACGCAGTAAAGACTCAGTAGGAAAAAAATCATACTAACTTCAAGCAAAATACATATATTTTGACTCCTTTGCAGCAGTCCTTATTCTTTAAAAGGAAGAAGTATGCAATATAGAACAATAAGTATTTTAAATTTTTTTTAAACATTAATGCGACTTGGGCGACTAAAACATGGATGTTGACTAATAAACAGGGTTATTAGCTGACAAGGTTTTGACTGGTGATGTGAAGTTCAAAACTGCATGACTTAACTCTCTGAGGTCCAAAATACCATTCAAATGAACAGAGCAAAGAACAAGAACTTTCAGGCCACTCACGAGAAGACTGAGAGCTTTGGGAGAGCTCATAGACCCAAAATTATGGGAAAGCATTGAAAATCTATTTACCAGTTCAAACAGCCACAAAGTAGCATCCTGCTCTGGAGTGTGACTTAATAAAAAAAATCAAAAACCAAAATATGGCTGATGCTTTCCAAGTAAGGTCTCATATGTGTCAACAGGCAGCAACTTCACTTTGGGAATGCAAACAAAATACAGGACTCAAAGGGGAGACGTGTCTGTCAAACAGCTCAGCGTGCACCACACAATACCTGCTCCACATCAGGGGAGCAAAGCTATGATCCTGCCTCCTGTGCTGCTCATGAAATGGCTGTGGACACATCCAGCAACAGACAGCTGTCTCTAAGTCATGTACGTACATGGGACTGTTGCTATTACTGGCTTTTGTGTGAGATACAAGAAGTGAAGATCTTTTAGTGTGCCCCCACCTCTGCCCCCCATTTAAAGAGCAGGAAAATGTTCTAAAGGATTGATACCGTGCTCAATTAATGCAATTTCTGCCTTCATTTACACTCTCTAAAATTTCACTGATACTCACGCAAACATGCAAAATGAATGTAAAACTAATGCAGTATTACCTACTATAAACTGATGTGGACACCAGTTCAGGAACTCAATAAGCACTTTGAAAAATATTCTGAAATTAAGACTATAGACTTCACTGACTCTGTTTTCTTAACTTGTCAGCTTTCAAACCTTTGGATCTGAAATCCATACTGGTTTGCTCCTTGCTCAGGCATAGGAAGCAGTCAAAAAAAGGCACTTTGTTCTAAATCTTGTAATTTGCACATGTGGAACAGAGAGAAGAAACTGATCTTTGATCTAAATTTAATTAAACACTTTTCTCATTGACATGTGAGCTTCTTCTCTCTTTACAGTTCATTCACTGCTAAGAAATTATTATTTTTTCCAGCCATTATCAACTTTCACAGCACTGCTAAAAAGGCTTAATACAGGAAAAAATGCATTTCAGTGGCCAAAGCTAATAGATATGAGTTTCAAATGTACATTGCCATGAGATTTTTTAAGGGAGAAAGCATTCTACCAGTTTTCAAAGTAAAACCATATTCTGAGCTTTAAATTGGCATAGAGGAGATGATTTTGGTGGAATTATAGGAGTCTCCCAAAATGCTAAATATTGGCAATGGAGACTTCTCTTCCAACTCCTTTCATAGAAAGCCACAAGATATTCTGTGCTCTCTTCTATAGGGATTTACAGGACTACAGCAAGGAAAACTTGCTTTGAGTAACAATGTTTGCAAAAGAAGCTTCCAGTACACAGCCTTCTTTGTGCTGGGATGGTGGTGATGATGTTTCACAATTTAGTCCAAACTTTGGAAGAAAAGGGGGCTGTCATGGAAGTACCAAACAAAATACAATTTCTATATTTTATAGGGATCTTGAGACATTGGTTCTTACCAATCATTCAGCATTTGCAGGATAAAATCCTCTGTGTATACTCCTTGAGTTCCCCCTACCTTGGGAAAGAAGCTTTTACTTTCTTCAAGTTGAAAGAAAACATAGATTTTTTTTTCTTCAGACACTGCTATAAAGAAGGCAATATCTCAGCACGGAAGTTTTAATGATACTGTCTTTGTGGCTTAAAAATCTCAGGAACAAGTCATCTCATTTGGTTTTAGTCTGAAGCCCATAATCCTATTCACTACGTTAAATTAGTAAGGTCTTCAGAAGCATTTTCTGACTGCTGAACATTACTGTCATGTCAAAGAGGGTTTTCAAGCTCTGGACCCTTATTACCTATACTGCTCTGTCTCCCAATCCACTCCATGGATCAGCTCTTTTCCACGGCACTATAACACTGGAAAAGTGAAGTTATTGAAACATAATCTAAATCCAGAGGTTAAAAACCCCTCAAAACCTATAATTTATCCCAAACTTTATCAATTAATTAATTAGAAGTCTTAGAAAACTTACCTTTAAAATTTGGTCTGATTCTAGCATCATACCCCGATGTCCTTCCCATCAATTTGTCCAAAAAATCTGAAGGAGACAGGGTCTGTGAGGGGGATTTTCCAGATCTTGAATCATGTTCTTTACAGAAAGTCGTCCTAAATAAATTATTAGCCACCATTAGCTAATATTTAGCTTGTATTCAAGTCATGGAGAAATTACATCACCAAATAAAATTGTCTCAACTCAGTGAAGGTAGAAATTAATATTTTTAAAGAGTGACATAGTCTACCTTTCATCTGAAAACTTTATTCTAGAAATAAAGATGAGTTTCAGGTATCATGCATGAACACAATTTTCTATTCAGAAAAAACCTTAGCTTTAAAAATAAAATCTTTACAGTTTTAAGACTTTAAAAGATTCAATTCACTCTTCACCTTAACATGTAGATCCATCTTAGAGTGATTTTGATATCCTATTTTATTTCATTATTTTAATTGCATGGATGCTGTTAAAATATTATGTTAACACTGGGTTAAGGTGGTCTTAAACTTCCAAACAACAGCCAGCAACACTTAACAAGCAACACAGAAAAATACCGGATTTTTTAATGTTGGGAAAGATACAGATGGAAAAAAAAAATTAATTTATTTTTACAGATTCTACCCAAAAAATATTTAAATCATGCTATTGAGTGTCTGGATTCTTTCCCAACACAGCAAAAAGGGTTCTGGAGTCAGTCACAACTGATCTTAGGGGGGTTTCACCCCCGATCCATGAGCACTGAATAATACAATTTAGTATCACCAGGTGGTATTCATATGCAAGTTCTTTGAACGTGTCTGCTTCAAGGATTTAAGAGAAAACTTCTAGTACCATATCATGTGTGTGAAATGCTGTGTACATAGCACATTAAATATTGCAAACACACAATATATTGCAGAGAAAGACAGTTTAGGAGTTCCCCATGGTTGTTCCCCAGGGAAAAAGAAACTAGAATGAAAACTATCATATTTGGTGTGTAGAGGCACAGATTTAATAATAAAACACTACCTTAAGTCTTAAATAACCATTTTCATTGTGTCTGTTTCCACTTTATCTTTGAGCTAAATTAAAAGTAATTCTGACTCTGACTTCTTAACCACTCTCTGTTTACATATCTGCCCAAAGGGAACCTCTCAGTTTCAGGAGTGTTTCATGGGATATTTCTATGCATCTGCATGCAAGTATAAAAAAATCAGATATACATGTGATCGTGTGAAATGAGAAGCAAATATCAAATCCTTTCTCTTGCTACAAAAGAGAAACAATTCACCAGAATTGTTAAAAGGCAAGGTGATAGTAAATTCTCATGGTGTGATTCCACACATTATTTTCAGGTTCCATTTATAGGAGGCGGTTGCTTTCTTTTGCTTTTGTCAATGACAGGGCACCATTACAAATATTTTTAATATTTAATACACAGTAGATGATATATCCAACTTAAATAATGAAATAATTCAGTTAAGAAAATAAAAACTGGAAAATTAAGACAGTACACTTACGCGTATATAAATTACTTCTGTTTTCACTCAGAGCCCACTAGTTATGAGACGTGCTGTGAACCCAGGCTCACAAATATAAACACTGTTTCACTCTGTCACTATATGTATACCTCCCCACTCTTAGAAAAACACCTTTACCTGTAGATACATTTGTACTTGCAGATGCACAGCAGCATGCAGTCCATTAATGAGTCTCATCTAAAATGCTATTTTGGTTAATAAGACTGACCTGTTTGCTTAGTACCACAAAAAAGTCAATAGCTGAAGCAAAAGCTCATGAAACGTTAAAAAAAAATCAGAAACATTGGGACTTTAGGGGAACACAATACGAGTCTGATCCAGGGTTTTCCCAAAATCAGAGGGCTTGTTCTCTAATTTCAAATAACTACATCCCTGACAAAACCGGTACAATCATTTCCAAAGATTGAAGAGGAGGGAACCAAAGCAACTTCCTAAACAACCTCTGCCAGGAGCAGAGAATTTGCATTTAGGAAGAAAAGCCAAAGAAAATGTTCTTAGCTGTACTGATATACAGTGAAAAAACCCTACATCTTTGCATCAGAAAATGGAAAATAGATCACCCAAACTTGAGATTATTATTTTTTGTATTTGTTACCAAGCAACGAGTCTCTGAGTGTAAAAGGGATAGTCTATATAGAATGAACACAAAACACTCTCAAATACAGAAAACAAACTAGGTTATTGTGACGTAGTATCTTTATAGTTATGATTCTCTCAACCTTTTGACAAATATTATTACAGAGTGGTATCACCTACCTGAAGTGGTTTGTCTCTAAGAAAAATGCAAACAAGGTTGTCAAAATTTTCACTAGCTGCCGGTTCATTCCTCCTGCTTTCTGTGATGATTTGGAAATATCCCAGAAATTATTCCAGAGAGATGCAGGGAAAAAGTAAGCTGCTGCTGCCTAGATTTCCAAATTCAGCAAAAATTTAATTTTCTTGACAATCAGGAAGAGAAGGTCTGGATCTCTACAAAGTGGGGGTAAAAGAGAAGTGCCAGTCCTTGGAATCATGGTCAGGTCAAGCCTAGGCTCATCTCCAGCAATCAGCACAGAAGAGATAAGGCATCAGACACAGTCGTCCCCCGACTTGCTTTTGGTGATGAAGGGGGGAAAAAACAAAACAAGCAAAAAGAAGAAAAGAAATGGGAAGAAAGGGGAAAAAAAGGAAAAGAAAGGAGGAGAAAACCCAACTATGCGAGGAGCGTCAGGCAAAAGGGAACAGCGCTGAGCAGTTCTGTTGTCGATATGTTTTATTCCCCTTTCGCTGAAAATTAGTATTTATGAGCGGTGGTGGGGCTACTGGGTCGCTCTGCTTTCCCCCTCTTCGGGTAGGGAAGCGTCGGCGTTGCCGGGGAGGGCGGGAGGGT
>VZSE01014023.1:15315-266149 GCA_013398275.1 Promerops cafer
CACGGCCGTGCGGCGGGAGCCGCCGCCTGTCGCCCCCCGCGTGTCCGCGGGAGCTGCGCGGAGCTGCGCCCCTTCCCTCCGCCCTGCGCGGGACACACACCCCGGGAAGAGCTGCCTGAGACGGGACCCCATCGCCGTGCGTGAATATCGAAAGTGCGGGCGTCGAGAGGAAGGTGCCAGGTTCTTGTCGGTGGTGCCGACCGCTAGGAGAGGCGCCAGGCAGAAGCTGATGCACAAGTTCCACCTGAACATGAAGAACTTTACTTTCAATGCTGTGGAAATCAATTCCGGCAAAAAAAAGTTGGGATTTTTACCCATCCTGCACTCCTAAAATAACAGGAACTATTGTTCTTTCTTCAGTTTTAGGTTCATCTGTATTTTTTTTACGTTCAGCTGTATTCTCCTGCCACAGAACCAGTCCACCTGAACGTTGCTTCACTTCCACAATAGTATTTGCACATGCACATGTTTTTCATATCTCCAAGTAAAAAACCTACAGCTTCATGACAACTGCTGTTACCATGTGTCTAGTCATCTTAAAAAAAAATGCTTCTAAAAAAGAGTTGTTCTGTTCACACATTAGCAAGAGATCAAAGCCACATACTGTTCATTAAATGAAACTCAGTTGCTGCATTTTTTTTTGTTTATTTTAGTTTAATAAGGTAGGACGTGTCTGAAAAAATAGAAATTAAATAAAATACATAAAATAAAAAATATAGAAAATCATAGAATGGTTGTGGTTAGAAGGGATCCTAGATATCATCTAGTTCCAGCCCCCGCCATGGGCATGTACATCTTCCACTAGACCAGGTTGCTTAAAGCTCCACCCAGCCTGACCTTGAACACATCCAGGAATGGGGTGTCCACAACCTCTCTGGGCAACACCTCACCACCCTCACAGTAAAGAATTTCTTCCTAAGATCTAGTCTGAACCTTCTCTGTTTCAGTTTAAGTCCTATCACTACATATCACTGTAAAATGTCCCTCTCCAGCGTTCTTGTAAGCTCCCCTTAGGGACTGGAAGGTGCTATAAGATCTCCCTGGAGCCTTCTCTTCTCCAGGCTGAACGACCCCAACTCTCTCATAGGAGAGGTGCTCCATCCCTCTGATCATCTTTATGGCTCCCTCTGGACTTGCCCCAACAGGTCAGTGTCCTTCTTGTTCAGGATGACCCCCTGAACCTGGACACAGCACTCCAGGAGGGGTCTTACAAGGCAGAGGGGGAGAAACACCTCCCTCGATCTGCTGGTCACGCTGCTTTTGGTGCAGAACAGGATGTGTTAAGATTTCTGGGCTGCAAGCACACATTGTCAGCTCATGTCCAGCTTCCTGTCTGCCAGCACCACCAAGTCCTTTCCCCAAGGGCTGCTCTCGATCCATCCTCTGCTCAGCCAGTATTTGTGCTTGGGATTGCCCCTTCCAGTGCAGGACCTTGTTCTTAGTCTTGTTGGACCTCACAAGGTTCATTTGGCCCACCTCTCAAGCCTCTCAATAACCTTCTGGATAGCATCCCTTCCCTCTAGCCTGTCCACCACACCACAGAGCTGAGTGTCATCCTTAGGCTCATAGAAGATGCATTCCATCCCACCATCCATGTCGCTGTCAAAGATGTTAAAATCAACCTTATTAGTGATCCTTAGGCATGAACGCTAGACAACACAACATTTTATGCACAAAAGACTGAAATAACTGAAAGGGCAGCCCAAAGTTGCAAATGTAAACTAAATTCCTTATTTCCTTAGCTGCTGAGTCTGTGTCAGTGACATAAATTAAGGTCCAGTAGAAGGAAGGGCACTGTATTTGCTTTTATTAAAACTATCAAAGTTTATCATTAGACACTGAGCACTGATGCTGAACCACTGCACTGTAACATCACCTGACCCCTTCAGGAGACAGGTCTTCCTACTGTCATATTAAAGAAGAGAGGTTATGTCTCTTACTGCAGTGTCTCATTCTGAGAAATGAAGCTCACAAAGCTGCATCTGGAAATAATGGAATACTGTTGAGTCAACAAAGAGGTGCATTTCAAAGTTCGTGGCTGTTCCCATCTAGATAGGAACCCAGTAAGAGTGCTGTATGCTCTTACCTTGAGATAAATGGGAAAATTGGAAAGCATGATTTCTATCAGCTGCAGGAAAAATCTATGTCTCTTTAACCTACACTGCCACCTGCTTAAAAGTGTGGGGAATCTCAGAACTGCTTGCAGAGCTCGTAATGCAGAAGTCACTGAATACAGCAGATGTCTCTCCAATGAGTCTGTTAATATGGATTTTGTGACATGACATGCTTTTAAAGACCTATAAATGTTCATTACCCTTCTTGGTAACTGCAAGTAACTGAACATTTCCTTAAGTTTTCTAACTGGAGAAAACCTACTTAAAATTCTGCTTTCCAGGATTTAGCTGCTACTGGCCATTTTCTGCACTTCCTGGCTTATTTGAAATGCTAAATAACTATATCTCTAAGCTAAATAAAAATTGCAGGAAGTTCTTCAAAACATAGTTCCCTTAATTGTAGTGAGCTTTTTAAAAATATGGTGAGAGATGTCATGATGAAAATTTAAAGTATCTGCTCCACCATTCCTTACACCTCCAAATGTCTAGTCTTCGCTGAGATATTACTCAGCATGGTGGCTACATGGAAGTGCCATGCAAAACTTAATTATTAAGGGTTGAAAATAGTGTTACTGATGCTTATTTAACTAACAGCAACAGCCATTCAAATAGTTCTCTGCTTGAAATTCTGGGGGTTCAAAGCAAATATTTTCTCTAATCAAAGGTTTCCAGGTACACTGAGGGTAAAGGGGATCAGATGTTAGTCCATCACCATTTTTTCATGAATTAACACATGCGTGAAAAACTTCTTACTTTCAGCTATTCTTGCAACACAGTTTCTCCTCATCCTCCTCTCATAAGAAAAGAAAAAGTTGTTTATAGTTGTTTTGAGTACTGTGAGTCTCCGAGCTGTCATTCATTCACAATTAAATGGTGTTTATTAAATGTGCACCTGATGGCAAGGGATGATTCAGAGCCCTGCAGAGCAGGGGAAGCATTTGGGGCACAGTTGCCTGGGTGTACATGGCACTTTTTGGTGTTCCCCTCCCGTGCCAGAGCCAGAGCCATGAGGAGTAGTGCCACTGATGTGCAGCAGGCTCTGGATGAACTGTGTATGTTCAATTGCACAGATGGGATTCTTTTCAATGTCACTCATTTGTTATCTCCCACAACACATTTCTGACAGCAGAAGTGTTGCAAATGAATAGGAGTCAAAGACTCCCACCTGGGATTGGAGGGGAGGCTTGTAAAATGGCACAGGGATGTGCACGAAGACAAGATGGAAATGTTTTCAGGTGAAAAGGCTAAATAACACATCCCTGTGGTTTCCAAGGCATATACAGAAGCTTAACAATTGTGCCAAATATGGCATATTATTTCAAGTATGAGCTAATTCAGTCCAATTTCTCTATTCCACCTGAGTTTCTTTAGCACTAACTTACTGGGCAGAAAATAGGACAGAATTACCCTGTTTCCATGTAAATGGTTTTATAACAGTTAGTTGATGGAAAATGATTTATGTTTGTTTGCACTGTTTATGCATTTCTGAAAACCTAAGAAATGGAAGAAATAAGGTCATATCTCTTTCTCAAGTTGTGATAAATAAGGGATCCAGATACATGCTTCTGAGAGAACAAGATCCATCACTTCAAATATGCAAGTAGTGTCTATAAGAAGAGAAAATTCAATATAACTTTCAAAATGGTATGTCAAATTATCATAATTGTTGGATTCTGGTTAACAATGACAAGTGTATTTCAATATAGTGCCAAATATAAATGAATTGAGAGTACAGTCTATGTAAAATGTCCAATTTTAGTGAAGGCGAAAAAAGCCAAAACAAAAACCTGAAGGTAATCTAATGTGACTGCATCTTGAGCTAAGGATAAGAAACCAACTGGCCTGGATTTTGAACCATACATAACTGTGTATGAACCATAACAAACTGTGTAAAGGATCAAACAATGTAATTAAATCCTGTTTCTTTTTAATTTTGGAAACTCTGTTAATAAGAAGTCTCTTTCAGTGAATGATAGTGATAGCCTTAGTTGTAAGGAAAAGGCAATAGCTAGATTTTCAGCTGTCCAATATGAAAACAAATGCTTTATTTAAAACGTTTTTATACCTGATATTAACAGATACAACAATGCATTTGTCAGTACAGCTCCATGTTGTACACATGCAAAATATTTTCACATCCTTTCCTCTTTTTTTTTTTTGGTTACTATTTGCCTTAGTATCTCTAAATTAAAATAAAACCTCCCACATAGAAATTCCTTATTGTTCTATATTATGCAGTTTTTCCTTTTAAATAGTAACAAAAAGAGTTGGAAAGAGAGCATAAGAAATTTACTTTTAATGGAATTAGGTGTTTTAAATATACTACTAGTATTGAATTTACTTCCTCTATCTGAATCTTGTTTTCTGAAATCTTGAATATATATTACATATTACATAAATAATAATTTATAATATATGCATGTATTTCTCTTTGTGTTATAAAGTACCTTATAATATCAATTCCTGGTGTAATTTTTTACACTGCAAATGTAAGAAATAAAGAATGATCTAAATCTCATTTGAAAATTTGTTTCCTCTATTAAAGATCTTGTAATTTTACAGTGTAAAATTTTGTAGGAAACTGCATGAATTTCACAAGCTGGCTCAAGTAGATCCAGCTATTGAGTTTTAGCATTACTAGATTCTTGATTTGCATGATTTGTAACACTCTACTCCTCATGTGGTACAAATGGTACCATTACAGAATAGGGGAGCATTCCATACAAATAAAGTAAAAATATCTGGCATTTGGAATTTGATAACATTGGAAATAAGGAGAAAATATGAATAAAATGTTACTTATGTTTCAATCTGACTGTAGGAGAAGGCAGGAAGGTTAAAATTAGCAACTCATTCAGTCCTTGACCTTCAGCCCCAGTATGTGATTCATATTGGGAGGGACTGTCAGATACTCAAACAAGAGAAAAAAAAGTAGTCAGAAACAGCACAAAATTGTCTTATTTCCCCTTTCATATTTCCTCTTGGCAATTTAGGTTAGAATTGAAAAATTCCTAGCACTTTGTGTCGTTTATGACTTAAATTCCTTAAGACAACATGTACCATATATTGTATTTCAAGAAAGTATCCAAAGAGGACCCTTTCACCCAAGGCAATCTAGTCATGATGAGAAAATCTGTCTTAAACATTTGACTGGTGTCTTGTTTCTTTAAATCTTCTCCTGTGAAACCAGAACCTTCTGACTTGGAAATACTGGCTGGCTTAGAGGAAGGATTCCAGTAGTCAGAAGTGATTCCAGACCTATTCCAGCAGAGCATTTGTCCCTCTCTGCCCTGTGTTCAATTCTTGATGGCCAGGAGGCAAAGAAGGTGTCATGAGTTGACAAGGTAATGTCCATTACCTACCTTTGTGTAGAGTCCAGGGACAGGGAAGAGAGAAAATAACCTTGTTTGCATCTGCGCACTTACACCCAAAATATAGTTAAATGAGTTGTGACATAAGTTCTTGTTCCTCTGAATGAGTCTGGGCTTTGGATCACCACCCTTAGATCATCATTGCTGCAAGAAATCAGATTAAGACTCTTGTTTTCATCTCACTTGAATGGAAACATCAGTTACAATTTCTACAAAACCCATCACGTGCAAATTGAGATCACTAAGTGGGGCCACTCAAAAGGAAAATCAATGATTTGAACTAAGTTATGTTTACATATACTGTATATGAACCTGTATACAACAACTTTATTGTAAATATAAGCTGTTACCCACCTCCTTTTTTTACTGTCTCTGAAGTACCTACAGCTATGAGAGACATTATTTTAACAGGAAATCAACATGCCATTCATTTCTTAGGATTTAGTAGCAAAAATTAAATGTCTGACCAGCAGTCATTCATCTTTAGTATTTCAATTTTTTATGTTCTGACAGAAACAGCAGCAAGAAGAAACTATACAAGAGTTTTATCTGCTGTATGTCTGATAGGCTGACTAACAAAGAGCTCTGTTGATATGATTTATCTGGTGAACACTTTCTTCCTATACATATGTATAAATACCTGAAAATTCCATCACACTTCTCGATTACATTTGCAATAATTATTTTGTGCCAGCTGTTTTTTGCTAACCTGATGGGTAAAATATCTTACTTCTACTGTAGATTAGATACTTCAGCAGACAGCAGAATTGTATAGTAACAATGACTAATGCTGTGCATAGTAATCAGTTTAATCATGTCTTGCCTTAATGCTTGTAAGCTAAATTTGCTTCTGTTCTCATAGTATTATTTTGTAAATGTTGGTCTTTGATATTTAATCAAGTATGCATTCTTCCTGGCTTGCAACAAAACAATTTTTTCACCCCATTTAATGCTTATCAAGCTTGCTCAAAATAACATTTTTAGATAGATTTTACAGTATGGTATCTGATCTAGCCGTAAGGATGCTGTGATCTTGAGTGGTATAATCATGTATGAAGACCAAAGAAAAGCTGTAAAGCTTAATTTGTTTATAAATGGATTACAAGAGTTTCTTAAAATTGATCTTTTAATTTTATATGCCTGCTGAAGAACATGATGAATATAATCATGATACAAAACATAGAGGTTTTAGATAATTATGTGTGTTCTGCTTGTGCTGATTCTACCTTGTCAGGATTAGCTACTCTCTAGCAACTCCAAAATGTAGACACATACTCATATCAGTACTGCTAACACATGTAAAAGCCCAGCATTATAGAAAGGGGGAAATACTTCATCCCAGGTGATATTTGGGACACTTACCTGTGGCATAAGAATTACTATAGCATGGAGTATGCAATAAGGTATCAGCATCACAAAACAAATACTGATGTGTGCTCTGAGAACTTAATTTTGGGATTTTCCATGCCACAGGAGTGTCTTATTTCTATTTTTCTCCCTGGTGTTTACTAGAGAGGAGTATCAAGAGCAAATGTGTGAATGTGTGGGTGCATAAATTCTTTGCCCGTATCTTTTCCGTGGTTCTACTTACTAGGAGGGAAGGTGTAATTTCTACCTCGCTGACAATCTCTCTGGCTTCTGTGGTGCAGCATAGAGAGGGAGGGATCTCAAGTTCTGCATTCCAGTGACTCACTGCTGGCTCTGCAGCTGCCTGGTAGCTGGCAGAATTTGGGTATTCCTGTGATCAGGAGTCTGTGGAACTTCAAAAGCAGAGAAAAGACCTAGCACTGTATTGACTGCAGCCCCAAAGGCTACATGTTTTTGGTATGCAAATTCATAATCTGTTTTCTCTATAAAAAGAGCTATCTGCAAGGTATCCTCTAAGTCATTAGCAATATTAGAGCTATGATTGTTTCTTAACTCTAGGACATGTGTTTGCTTATGCCAATAATGCATGTTGTGGAGGGGTCAGGTTCTTGGGACCTAGAAGAATTGAAATTCTGCTGAGGTATGTCTGAGTCCCCTGTAAGGCTGTCTGAGATCCAAAGAAGTAGTGTTGCAGAAAGGGGTGATTTATTTGCAAATCTATTGAGCAACATTAGCATGCTATGTCATTTTATATAAAAGACTTTCTTGGATTTTTTCTAGCATATACTGAATGATAGCACTAGAAAAACTGCATAAACCAGTATTTAAAACATGGTGAAGAAAATAGTTTTATTCAAGAAGTGGCATACAATCATATAGTTAAAGGCTATAACATAATGCATTGTTCATTATGGGGTAAAATGAAGATTGCCCATACATTTCCTGAAAGGCTTAACAATGCAGGTCTGTATTTGCTCACCTTGCTTTTTATATGAAATTTTTGTTATTCAAATGGTTTAAATTATTTTCTCACATCTGGTGGTATTCAGTGGCAAAACTAAGTAACAGAGAGCTACAATAAAGAAGTTTTTTTACAAAACATATATATTAGCTACACTCTTTTCTCTTTTGGAAAGTAATTAAAAAACAAGTTTCTATTAAACATTTTACCAATATTAATCCTACTGCCCTGGCAGGAATTTGAAAAATGCTTATTAACCCACTGCATTGAACAGTGGCCTATAGAACTGTTGTAATAAGATTTCATGAAGAGTTACCAATTTAAAATTTCATTCCTTCCCAGTGCATGTACATAATTACTATTGACAGCAATGTGAGTTACGGATTCATTACACAGTATGCACTGAGAGGAGAGAAAGGCTCCTACAGAGAATGTGGATCTGTTCATATCTCCCTCTCAATTGTTTACACTCTAGAGAATAAGTAAAGGTCATTCTCCCAGGCTTTTCTCCTTTCCTGCCAAAATATGAGCCAAATTAAAGTCAATTGGAGTTTCATTGGAGCTTTCACACATCATAAGAACTCAGCTTGTTAAACACGTTTATTTCAAAGATGTTATAAACAACCATCTCTCCCCCACCCCCTAAAAACCCCAACCTTAAACAAACAAACAAAAAAAAGAAGCCTGTTTTGTAAAGCAATAAAAGCTTCAGTAAAACCTGCTTATGCCAAGATTTCAGTCATCTCCACAATTATAGTTAGGTAGATACTGGCTCTTCTAAAATCATCTAGGTGATGGTGTACCTTAACAATACCTCTTAGAATCTCCTATTCATAAAGGAATATATACTTTTCAAAATTGGAGTAATCAGGTTTTGCTGCTTCAATAATTATTACTATACAACAGAAGACAAAAATAAAATAAAAATAACAAACCCAAAGCCTTCCTAACTACATAATCTAAAAATACTAAGATTGTCTTGCAGCTGATTATCTCTATGTTAAAAAAAGACAAGACCAGCACTGATGTTTTGAAAGAAAGGTATTAACGACCTACCAGTTAAATTTATATTGTTGTGGAATTAATCCTGTTAGCAAGCTAAAGGTTGACACCAATACAGAAAGACAGCCTTCATATTGATTTAAGCGAATACAAATCCAGGAGTATTCAACACCCAAAGCATAGCTACAGAGCCTTGGTGATACACTTAGACTGTTTCCGTGGTCCAGTTAGAGGCATAGGGATCCTGGAATTCCAGCACCCTCAATCTTTGTCCTTTCTCTTAAATGTGAGGTCTTCCAAGTTAAAACATGCTGTCTAATGCTGAGTGACTCAGTCGCATGAACAGTACAGTACTTTAAAACCATGGGAAATACCTTTAGAATAATACCAACCAAACCCCACAGATTATGGTTTTGTTAATGACACCGAGAAGGATGTGCCATTAAAAAAATTACCGAGCCTGGATGTTTGTTTGTTTCTTTGCTTGTTTGTTTGTTTGTTTGCTTGCTTGCTTTTTTGTTTGTTTTCTTGTTTGTTTTTTTGCTTGTTCTAAGGAAAAGCCTCCCCATAATATGAATAAAAGACCCAGTGCAGTGTAGAATGTCCTCCAAATTAGATCTGGCAGAATAGGATGCAGAAAAGATTTGAAGCCTATGAAGCTTTACTGAGACTCAGAAAACAGAAAGTTATGACCCAGGAAAATGTAGCAACTTTCTTACATCCTCTAACCTGTCTCTGCTGGTGCAAGCCAAGGCAGCTCTTGTGCCTGGCTGCCAGATCTGATGTTTCAACAATTCCTCAGCACTTCTAACTCTGATCTCTTGGATGCCAAACAAAAATTTTTTAGGAGCGGGGTCATGAAAAAGAGTATTTGTACTATAAATGCAAGGGAAATGCCACCATCACAGCAAATGAGTAGCTATTCCATAGCATCTCCTAGAAGATATCTTGGAGCAGAAGACAATGAATTTGTCAGTTTCCCTGGTATTTAAGCTCAGAACTGCAATTCACTTGCATGTGAAATTTTAGAGCACCTGAAGGCAGGCTTCTGTCCCACCTAAGCCATTGCAAACATAAATTTCAGCTGTGTCTCATGAATCCTCATGCACTCCAAGATACAGAAAGCTCAACCCAAGGTGCATGGGTTCCTACTGTTTCAGAGCTGTGGAACTGGAAGTTCACAGTATGTATTGAGAAACAATTGGTGTCTTTGAATTAAGCAAAAGCTCATGTGTTTCAGTTTACTCTCTATTCCTTCATCTTCTAGGAAAAATTTCCTAAGATGCTGAGGTCTTCCTTTTGGCAGTAAGATTATTTGGAATCTTGATGTGGGCATATCCTCTGGTATCAGTGGTTGGGATAACACAAGGTAACTGGAACATGTCACAAACTTAAGATAAATGGTAATCAGTGTATTATTAATTAATCATCTGTCCTGCACATTACTCAGAAAGATGATGAAATGTGCTTCAGGGCAAACTGAAGTGTGACATAGTGTACCAAGTGTGGGTAGTAAGCAGGTAAGTTGCTTGCAGACTTTTAAAAATTTAGATTAGTTTATAGAGTGGACCTAACTGATTCCTTTAGAGTACTAATGAAGATGTTTATTCAACCGGTTTTGAGTATTTGAATGTTTATTGTGTATCATTGATATTGCTTTTTGTAAATAAGCAGTGCAGAGACTTGAAAATATTTATTTGATGTATAATCTGACCACATCCTTCTGTTACATTGCTACCTAATTTTGTCTGGAAAAGGAGACTACCCTCAATTAATAAGGAAAGATTTACACAGTTCAATTCCCTAACATATTCCTTATCTAGCTCGTGAATCAATGTTGCTTTTCTTTCCTTTTTTTCCCAGAACCACTGATAGGAATATATTTCATATTCACTTAGTTTTGGTTTTCTTTAAATCTAAATTCTCTTCCCTGACCTGCACCACTGATTTCTACACATCTTTGTACAGAACTCATATGGGTATCAAGCGGAATTGTGAATATTTAAGACTTGAGTTACTTCCTAATACAATCAAAACAAGTGTCTGTTCTGACTTCAATTAGAACTCATGTTCATTAGGAAAAGCTGAAAAAATATTGTGAAGCAAGGAAAGGGAGAATTCAGGTCTTTGATGAATTTTTTGTATAATTGCTTTTGAAGCAACTTTTTGGAAATATCGATGAATAAGATTACTAGTCTTTTCCATTTAGCAAACATCAAATTTTTTGTTCTAAATTTTCTTTAGAGCCATATTTCTTCATTTAATTTCCTTTCTTGTGATGAAACATTACTCATGATGTCTTGACCCTTCACAAAAAATTCACATAGAAATGTAGTCCTTCCACATTATTCATTTGCTTTCGTTTTTTTAACACAAGTCCTCAAAGTAACTTCCCACTTGTTCATATGCTAGACACTGCTTCAGTCCCACAAAAAGCACTGTTCCCTCAAATAATCTCCACAGGAAAGATCATATAATTCCTATGTAGCTGTGAACTTCATCAAGAGCTCCCTGCTTCATTACAAAATTAAGGACATTGCTGAAATGCTGTGTCACTTCATGATCTAAACAAGTGACAAATATCTGTAATAGGAAACTGCCCCTTTCCCAATAGAGAGCTGTAAGGATTACTCCCCATGGAGACAAATCTAGACTTACTCTACAATATAAATATCTTAAAAGGAAGATCGTGATCAAGCTAGAAGGGAGCAATCCCATACGGATAAACAAGGGAGTATAATTTATGTGTGGGATACTCTATGGATCTGGGTAAAGAGCTGTAAGTATTATCCAGATTATGCCATTACTGAAGCTGATGAACACAGTCAGATTGCAGAGCAGTGTTTCTGTTTCATCAGTGCAGTACTTCTCCAAAAGAAATCTTGTTTCAGGGCAGCTGCCTGGGAACACTGAAAAATCCAAATCTTCCATGTCCAGTATGACATCTTAGTGACACTTGCAGTACTTTGAAATAGGGGAGGGTCTTATAATCACTAACAGTAGTTTATCAAGACCTGTACCATTCATCAAATAATTTTTTGTTTGGCTTCTCATCATACCTGTAGAACAATGAAGTTAACCTGATGTCCTTTGCACCTGTTTTTCATTAAGTGTGGTAGGAAACACAGATGCAGAAAGAAAGTTACCATAACCATCTTACAAGAGACAGATAAATTAATAGCTATAGATAATGTTCCATGGAAGATGTTCATAGAACTTCTACTCCATGAACAAATGAAATTTCTAATCTGATGTTTAAAAACGTGTACCAATTGAATTTGCACAGTACTTTAAATTGTAGTATGATACTTATGTATTACAGTTTTAATTTCTCAAATAATGAACTTTTCTTTAAATTAGAATAGATATCTTGCTTTTTTATTTTTATTTTCTGCTGTGCCATGCACTCTACAAGATGTATCCACATATTTATTCAGCTTATGACTTTGCCACATGTTCTTTTTCAAAACACTGACTTTGACACCCAATGCTGTTCTTGGTCGGTAAGTGGAATCAAGCAGTGAAATCACGAGGGAGAAAATGACTGGCTTGCTGAGATGTGTCAGACCATTCCCTGCCTGCAGACCAGTCCATTACCCCTCTAAGGTCTTCCTTGTGTCTCTGAGCAGTTTCACCTCCTTCCTCCTGGGATCTCTTGCCCTGTCTATTCTATCCTTCCTCCCCAGTTGCAGTTCCCAGTTCTTTTCCCAGTAAGAGCCACTGGGACACTCTCCCCACATGTATATGTCAGGGTCAGATATCACATAGTCTTCCTTTTATCTGGACTTTGTAGTGTTTTGGAGACTGGATGCTTAATATTGCAGGAAAAGCTAATTGCTACAGCTGATTGTGTGAAAGAATTGAAACAGCCAACAATCAACAGGCAAAAATAGCAGGGGAAAAAAAAAAGAGTAGTCTGCACCAGATTTTGGATCAAACAGCTTGAAATGATCAGTAGAGTTATTTCTGTGTGCAAAGAAAATAAACCTCCCTAATACAAACTGAACTGTAGCTGTAATTGCTAAGCATTTTCTTATTTGATGCTAAGTCCTGGAAGTTATATTATCCATATTGCTGGTATAAGTATGTGAAAATGCCAACATTGTGACACATCTGTTCAGACTTTAATTTTGCCTTCTATACTCACAGGAGACTTCAAGAGCTTTGTGATCTATGTCTCCTTGTATTAATGACTCCACAATTATAGTCCACAGTCCACTGGTGTCTGTGAAATGGTCAAAAAATACATTTTTAGTTAAAAGTTTGAGAGAAAGAATGCCCAATAGTCCATGAAAAGTCATGAAAGTTGGCAGTAATTTATTAAAAGACTCTGAGGATCACTGTTACAGTCAACTTATGAGATGAATGGGAAGCTTTGCTTTTGCCTTCAGTTTAGTAGGATGTGCACAGTGCCAGCACTCCTGACATTTGATGGCTTTCCTGCTCTCCTTAACACAAGCTTCTTTCATCTGTATACCTTCAAAACAGTAAGTACCTGAACCTAATATTGCATGGCATGTCTCATTCAGCTTAATAGTCACATTTTGCACTTCAGTTCTTTAAATCAGCAATAGGTCTGCACCTTTCAGACCAGGATTCATTGGATGTGCCCCATTTTTCCACAGATCTTTTGCAGACTGGCCTCACAATTCTCCCTGGTCTCAGTTTTCCTCGTGCAGGAAAGCATCCAATTACTACTAATTTGATGGATTTGAAAGACGGTATCTCACTGTATTTTTACTGTAGTTTGTGATAGAAAGAACTAAAAATGCTTTCTATAAGGCATCATTATTTTACATAATCTGAAGTTATCCGTGCTGTGCATAGTACTCCTGAGGCATTCCTAGAAGCATTCATTTAAGCAACAGTGTTTTGTTGGTAGGGAAAGCAGCATTCCAAAGCTACCTCATTATTTCTAGATGTCCCTCAGAATATGACTGTTAACAATTGTATTTCATTGCATAGAGCACAGGATTGAAATTACAACGTAAAAAGTACTGTGGCTAATAAGGTGCCAACCAAGCACTGTTGTTTTTGGTTTTTTTTAACTCCTTTGCAATGAGTAGGAAATTTAACGCAGCCTGACGTTCTTTCTGATAACAGATGACAAAGCAACACAAAGTGTTTGCAATAATTAACTGAAAATACATGAGATACTGATATATTATTACTTGACTGTACGTATTCATTGCTTCCTTTCAGAAGAGGTCATATACTTCTCTAGCAAAGGGGGCATTTAGGAGAGTCCATATTCACATTTTCTTGTGAAATACATCTCTCTGGGTACCACAGCGTTCCAGCCAGTGCTCTCCTGTAATTTTTGTTCCTTGTTGTAGAGAGCTGTATCTCACCAAAAGACTTAATAATAGTAATGTGATAATTGAAAAATGTTTGAGAACACTTAGACTGAGGATCATGCTTTGAAATGCTTACAGCTGAAGCTGAGTCAGTGAAATTATGCTGATTTTAAAGTGGCAAAATTGCATTGTGATCTACTAAGTGGAGGCTCATGGCTAATACATTTTAAATAATCTCAGGTCTACTCAGCACTGGGAAGGTGTCACCTGTAGAGCTAGGTCCAGGTTGGTGCTTTGTTTTCGTGAGATCTGTAGACTCAGTGGAGAAGGTTCAAGGGGAATAACAAGAACACTCAGATGTCTACATGGCCTGTGGACTGAAAAAATCTGGGTTGCTTAGTCTAGGGAAAATGACCCCAAGATGATGTACGGCTGGCTTCAGCTGGAAAAAAAAGGTAGCTGCAAAACAAATGATTAATGAACTCTTCTTTGCCAGCACTGAGGTTAGGGCAAATATAATCAACTTAAATTACATCAGAAGAGATTTAGATTTGATGTCAAGGAAAAGTTCCAAATAGTAAGAATTTTTAGATGCTGGAACAGATTTCTGGGAGACTGTGAAAATAAATATCTATGCACAGAGAAAATTCCCAGTACTTCAGCCCTGAGAAAAAGGAACAACTGAGAACAGGTGACATTGAACTTAGAGAGGAAGGAATAAATGGCCTCCTGAAACCTAGTGCAGAGCGCTTTTCTATGCTTTTTATGTTATAAAAATACACCTATGGAGTCAAAGAGTAGTTTGATTTGTAAGAGATCTCTGAAGGCCATCTGGTCCCGTTCACTTGCTCAAACAATGCCAATTTATATTGCAACTGCCCTGTTTGGTCAGGCCCCTTGGGACCTATTTTTTTCTCATTGCTTGAAGAGGAAAGTATCCATCATGGTTTGTGTAGTTTTTTCTATAATTAATATTCTATCTTCTCTATCTCTCATCCAGTAACTTTAATAACTCAAAACTTTGTGTATCCTTATGTACATGAAAAGGACAGTTGTCTTTCACAATCCATGCACATGAGTAAATGCATCTTCAAATTCCTGAGTCTGGAGCAACAGCAATGGACACTATTGCAAATGGAGACAAAAAATTTATCAAAGTCTTACCAAGAGGGTAGTTTGAATCCCATTATGTGTGGAAGCAGTGTTTGAAATCAGCCTGCCTCTGGAAAACTGTTTTTCTGAATGTTTCTTGCAATGTTCATATCTTGAAAGAAACAGGTTTGAAGACCATAGCTGCAAGGAGCAGTTCCAGCAATCAGTGAACTGCTTTTCCTAGAAACACCCATTGCTTGATTAACAGGAATAGCTGAGAAGAGACAGATTCTGCTGAGTTTCAAACACTGCTCAGCTCTACAAACACCAGACAGAAAGCACTCTGAGAACACCTGTTATAATTTCCCCTATTCAAAGTGTTAAATATCTCTAAAGCTAAAATAGATAGCACGGGTTTAATTTTAGCTGCATAACATTCCTCCACAAATGCATAATCTGTAACTATTCATTTCACCCAGCCAAATGGTCAGTTAAATTGGAGCCTGGAACTTCAGAGCACAATAATACGTGTAGCTACTATCCAGCAACCAAAAGACTTCCTCAAAGCCTTCCCATGCCTTTTCAATAACCTCTGTAATGTGATTATTAAGAGCACCACAGAAAGTATATGTTTAGTTATGGGAATGCTCAAATTTTCACAGACAGCATGAAATATATGAGAATCTTTTCTAGTTGGATGACAGCTTTCTGTGTTAAAGATTAGCTGGGTTAGGAATTGAAACTTGCTGTCTTACTTCTCACCTTGAGGAACATAGTGACCTGATTTTCAGTAGGAAAGCAAAAGTCACCCACCATTGCCTTCCCTGCAATTTTGAGGCACTTAGCACTTTTGGGACTCAACATAAACCAGGTTAGTCCTGCAATATGTTTGTCCTTAGACAGTGCTCAGGCAATAGCCTCCATTCTTAAGATCTGCAGGTAAACACTGTTACAGAATGCTTTGAAATCTTCATCATTAGATTTGGGTATAGCAAGATAAATGTCAGTTAGGAATGATGAAAGGTGAAAACTTTCTCGCTGTTCTTTGGGACAGGGATTGGACTTCCTGCCATTCAAATCTTTGATGATATTCCCAAAACACACAGATTTACATAATCTGATATTTGCTTCCTTTGTTTCATAAAAAAAAAAAAAAAAACAACAGGTTATTACAGAGTTTTCATCATTCTAATTTGATGTGTATTCTTGAGGTAGCGCTTCAAAGTATTCTACCATTAATATTGTACCTTTTGCAGAGTTATAATATACTCCCAAAGAGACAGAATCACTTTGAATGAACTTACTTTTAATTTGCAGAACACTGAATTTAGGAAGAACAGTTTTAGTATTTTTAAGAAACTGGAGGTATGCCAACATTACTGCTACTAAGATTTTGTTCCTAATTACAATGTTGAACATGGTTAATTTCATACCAGTCGTGGGATTTTACAATACTTTGTAATATACTGTGAACCTACACTTCCAAATTATATCAGAAGTGATAATTGCATTGTACCATCCTACAATAATGGTTCCAATTAACCTATCATACTCTGCTCCTGTAGATCCCATTTTGATTCAGTAGATTTGTCTAGTTAAATTAAAAAAAAAAATAAAAAAGAAAAAGAAAAGAAAAAATATCTTCACTCTAAGAATTAAATAAGTAGATACTTCCCCACTTCCAATGACAGAGAAAGCATTACATCCTAAATGATTTTTTTTTTTTTTCCTACAGTCTGTGTTGTCCAAAGAAGGATACCCTGGGGCATTCTGAAATATCACCAGTAAAAGTCTATCTGTGATGAAGATGAAGTAATTAAACAGAGGAGTCTTGCCAGCAGCCTTCTTCTATTAGTCAGAGGCTGATGCTAAAAAACATCATGGGTTTCTATACTTGCCACAAACATATTGATTTTGGGTTTCAGTTCCTCCTACTGAAAGCTGGTTTCTATAGACCAATTTCTTGGTATTTTCCCATTTTCTCACAATACATTTCCCTTTTGGGATTTCTGAAGTGCACTTGCATTTCAAATGAACTTACACTAACATCAAATTCCCACAATCTGCCAGAAACAGTGAATTGTTCAACGTGGGCTACCATGAGGCTGTTATTTTGTCAGTGCTCCCACATTAATTTATGGCTCTGCCTAAAGGAATGTTTGTGGAGCACGTCCTTTGCTTAACACCACCTTGACTCTTCACTCAGGAACCTGGTCCTACACCCATCTTAGAGTTCCTGGAAGTAAAGAGAAGAGGAATGTCTACTCCAGTGGACAAATGTGGATTGAGAGAAGCAGAACAATTCAGTTCCTAAGGAAAAATGGATCTGTATTTGTATAAAGCCCTTTCACAGTGAGGAAATCACAACAGACAAACATCCACACACTGTGGTACAAGAGTACTGGGGAGAAGGAGTGGTGACCTTAGTGTCCTTTCTGTGAATTCCCCTCCTCAGTTCAATTCAAGGGTAAACTTAAATCTCTCCTGCTTGACTCTCGCAACTATTATAACTGTTACATTATAATCCACCACTGTGTCCATGAATGAGATGGATTCAGGGAAAGGCTTCAAAAGCATTGATTCTTTTTCCAAAAAGCAGCTGCTGGAAGGAACTAATCCTCCAAATGTGAATGTTCAGAACTTAGTTGAGGGTGATTTTTTTCCTGTGATGAAACTTCGTGGAACTGTAGGAACTGTAACTTAGAAATAATTTTCATAAAAAGGGTGATAAATCATTCAGGGAAGATGAGCACGTCTACTAAGGCAGAATAATGAAAAGTGAAACTGGCATGCACTGGAACTATTTTGGCAAATATTTAAGAGGAAAAAGTCAAGAATTAAGGGTCACTCAAAGATAAGGCAATTAAGCTATTGTCCCAAAAAATTATTTAAAAGCCAAAAAAGGGGTGGCATTTATGTTTTACAAATACATACTGACTTGAAATGTAGAATTTTTTTTTTCTACAAAATAGAAATGAAACACTTGTTTTTCTCATTACTGTCACTAAGCAAAGTCTAAAGTCAAGTTCACAGAGTATAATTGGCAGATTTCCATTTATGCCAGTTTCTTGTTTCCTTCACATTTCTGCTTCTGGTATCAGCAAAAAGAACTGTTAATTAACCTTAGCAACAAGGCAATGTAAGACTATGCTGTAAATTCAGAATGTCATCTGACAAGAGACTGCAATTTGTAATGCTGGCTTGTCAATTAAACAGGACAAGACAGGGAAAGAGGGCAGAAGGTCTTCATATTGTTTCCTTGAACCAAAAAGATCAACAACTCAGTCAGTCAGAAATAATTATCTGCATTACTCTCTGCAATTACTTTTAATGGGACTGAGATAATATCAGCATGCTGTGCCTGTGCAGTACTTCTGAGTCAGAGAGAGGAAACAGGGCTTGTTCATCTCTTTAAAAGAAAAATTGAAGATGTGTTTCAGAAAGAAATGCACAGAGCCATGATGTTCTGTATGTTGTCTGGAAGCTGACACACTTCTGAAACTGGCCAGAGTTATTCAGACTGTTGTATTGGGCTTGGATAACAACAGCAATGCTATGCGTGGACTGGCAAAATAAAACTTGAAGAGCTGCCTTTCCATGGAGGGGAAATTTCAATTCCAGTGAGAACTGACAAGGGCTTGTATGGTTTGCGGTTTTTTGGGGGAGATGTTTATGAGAACAGATTTTCCTTGATCCCCTTAGAGTTTAAAAATCTGTGTTTTTTCACATCTCATTAGCTTTTTATGTGTTTTTCATAAGCAGTAGATGTTTGCTTGTTTGTCAAAGATCATACCAATCAAAAAATGGAAAAATAACATTTCTTCAAAAATGATCCCAAAATTCAAATGATATTTTCATATCTAGAGTCAAGAATGATTGGGGTATGTGAGGGATTTTGTTTGTTTGTTTGTTTGTTTTTTGTAAATAAGTATGTAATTATAAGTCCATTAATTTATCAAATTAAATACACAATAATTAAATTTTAACAGCAAGCTAGAAAACATGATAAACACCAGAGGCCTCCTTAGTTTTCTAATAATTAAAGTTTCACATACACAAACAAAAATTTATGAAAGAGAACATGCACAAAAGGGTATGATTATGGATGGCATACTTCTCCATTTATTAAATAAAATCATCATCATTAATTTCAATGGGGTTTTTTTTTTTAGGTATTTTCTTCTTTATTCTACCAAGGTCTTCTTGCATAATGAGTCTATTGCTTGTTGTCCAAATCATCTCATTATTTTTTAAATAAATAACAAAGTAATAAATAACAAAAATGGCTTTTGTGCCAGTAATGAGTAGAATTTCAGTTCTGAAGCTGCAGACTACTAGTTTAAGTTCTACAGGGATATGTTACTTCAAAAAATTTTTTTTAAATTCCATTTACTGACCAATGATGTGCTCTGTTCTCTCAAGGGTTTTCTCCACTTACTGCCAGAACACAATTCTTTCACCTTCCACCACTCTTGAAAGAACTTATTTAATTCCTTTGGGAAAGGTGTTCAGTGTAAATACAGTCTGCATAACATCCGTGCATTGAATTTAAGATTTCTACTAAAAAAAGTCACCCCTTTTACAGTTTGACTACTGCCAAAGACAAATTCTGCTTTTCATTATCACTACCCTATCTCCAGATTCATATTAAAGGTATGAAGAAAAACTTTTTGCCATACATTAACTAGAAATAAATGCCTTCTGGCATTCACATGACCAGTCCAATATCTTATGTTTCAGAAACAATTTGCTCACATGTTTTGCATGGGCAAGGAAGCGTGAAATGACTTGTCCCTAACATCATAGCAAAGACAGAAGAGTTCACAGGTTATGCTGGATCTATCATTTGCATTTCTAATAGCTGAATTCCAACACCATCAAGTCTTCCTCTAAAATTATTTAGAATTGCCTGCAAACACTTGTTGTTCTCTTTCTCACTCTTAATACAAAGGTGGACATTTTGCTTAATATAATTTCCAAGTTTCAAGTATCACTGTGTTTCTTCTCAGATGCCATCCAAGTAATTCTGTGTAGCAGCTGCTCTACACTGATTTAAAAAAAAATACAGCGCTGAATTCCTGCATCCCAGGAGAAGTTACACTGGTGTAATCCTGTCAGTAACTAATTGCAAGGCAGGGTGACCAGCCAGCACCATCTTCTGGTAAACAGGGACTGAGCTCAGTGAGCCCCTGCTCTCCTGTGATGAGCTGAGGGAAGGAGGCATTGATCCATATCTGAGGAAAGATTAATTGCTATTTTTTAATCCTCATAAATTTGTGCATTGCCATCTGCTTTCACTACAGCACACATGTAAGAGGGGAGATTATCCCTTCATTTTCTATCCATCTCCGTGCACTTCTGTTTCGCAGAGGCTGTTCCTCTGGCAGCTTTTGGGGGCTTTATGTGGATTGTGAAACCACTCTGCTTCTGGACTTGACTTTCAGACTTGACTTTTGGACTCAGCATTGTTAGCAGAGCTTGGTCCTAAGGTGAGCACAGACATTTGCTCAATGAGCAGATCCCTGCTGACCGAGCACACAGAGACCAGCTGGGGCAGCAGACTCCTGTAAAACTCCAGACTCCCACCTACTCTTCCCATCTGATGCTCCTGTGTCTGCCGCCGTGCCCAGCAGCTGGCAGACCATCACGGGAGAGCATCCAGTAGCCTGGTACAGTCACCCTGCCCACTCAGCTTCCCCCGGGGCAGAGCCCTGCTCAGCCCCCAGGGTCGCACTCACTGCAGTAGTAGCACCAATCTGTCAAAGCATGCTCAAGGTGCTGCCTTTTATACCATACTTTAGGCATAAAAATGCGAAGAATACAGCATTTTCTGTCTTACTGTATTACTGATAACTGAACTGGGGTGACCAATTTTTGAAATGAAGAGCAGAGATAAGACATTTCTTCAGAGAACTGAAAAACAGCAGTCGCATCAAAGAATCAAGTATCATAATTACTGGCATCTTATATTAAAAAACCCAGATGGTGTGGAAAACTCTTTGTCAGTTATGCCTTTGCTCTGGCTAACTGAGAAACAGATGAAATTGCACATTTAATGATATTTCATTTTTCAAACCCCAATTCTAATGGTTTGGGGTTTTTTAGGGCTGCAACAGACTCTGTTATTCTTTTTGTCTACAACAGTAAATAAGGAGTTTTTTGTTTTGCTATACCTAGAGGTCTCATGAGCTTTATAAATAATAAAAACACATTTCTAGTGTTGAAATAAAAGCAGCAAACTTTCAGTGTCTCATCATATCCAGGTACATTGTTTTTAAATTAGCTGATCCCACCTTGAAGAGATGAAGTTTATTTACAATTAAATTAAATAAAAGATAAAACCCAACAGCAGACAGGTCTTCAATTTGTATGTGCCTCAAATAAGAACCACAGAATCAATCTTTAGGTTGGAAAAGACCTTTGAGATCATCAAGTCCAACCTATGACCCAACACCACCCTGTCAACCAGACCATGACACTGAGTGCCACATCCAGTCTTTCATCAAACACCCTCAGGAATGGACTCCACGTCCTCCCTGGGCAGCCCATTCCAATGCCCAGTGACTCCTTCTGTGAAGTAATTCTTCCTAATGTTCAGTCTAAACCTCCCCTGGTGCAGTTTAAGTCTATGTCCTCTTGTCCTATTCCTTGTTTTGCTTTGCTTGTGTACACAGCTTTTGCTTTCCCTATTAAACTGTCTTTATCTCAAACAATGAGTTTTCTAACCTTTCTGTTCCTTGCCCCCATCCTGCTGGGAAATGAGTAAGAGATTGTATGGTACTTAGTTGATTACTGGGGTTAAACCATGACACTTGGAAAAAAAATTTTAAAAGGCTTTTACAGCTCTCAACACACACTGTTATTCATACTGTATTTGATGGCCACAGGTGCAAGGAGCAGCAGTCAGCAGGAAAGTCCATCGGGGAAGGCCAACTTTTAGAATTTTTAGGTAAGAAGAACAAAGGACTCTTTAGCCCAAACTATACTCTACCCTGACTTTTGCATATTTGATGCTCTCTCCTCATGTTGTTCTCTTTTAGCTATTAACTTAGCCTTGGAAAAATTAACCTTTACAGAAAATTTTGCTATTTTTCATTATGTACTAAACCTGAACCTTGGTGAACTTTGTCCTACAACAGCATCTGACTCCATATGCCTCTGCTGTACTGCCAGAGCACTCAAAGGTATCTTCAGCATCTTCTTGCTCACCATCAGCTAGTTCAGCCCTCAAGGCATCTGTATGGACTCTCCTAAAGCCCCAGCCTGTGATACCTCCCCTGGTCTTGCTGGTGAACGCAGCAGGGCCTTTGGGAGATGATCTGACTTTTTCTCCTGTGTCACCATCCTGTGAGGAGGAAGATGAGCTCCTGCCAGCTGCACTCTGAAGAAGAGCCATGCTATTTTTCAGTCACAGTATAAAACATGTATTTTATGCAAAGATCCAAGAGAACAAGAGAAGATCACACATAATCACACTCAAAACCAACCAGTCATCACTGAGAGCCATGCACTATGCACTATGCACTGTGCACTGTGTTACTGTATAAAGCACAATGGCATTTTATATATCCTGCTACAAAGAAACAAGATTCAATCCCAGTTACTTCTAGAAGTGTCTTTCCTCTTCCTCCTTTTTTGTTGGAAACTTATTCCACTCTCTACATGATTTAACAGTAGACTTCCTCTCCTATTCTCAGGACAGGAAATATTGTTCACAGGTAGAAAGCAAATACTTGAGATAATCAAACCTGAAATACAGTCAGCAGGCTTGAGCAGGAACAGGAGCTAGGAAACTACTGGAGCTATTTGTGCAGAGAAAAGCCTTTAAGATTACACAAGCTTAGGATAAACCATTGGGAACAGAAGTCAATTTTATCCCCTTTTTTCAGTGATCTGGAATTTTACTTCTGCATCATACAGGAGAAAATAGCTATCTATGCATTTTACTTGTTAACAGCAAATGAAACAACCCTGGCTCCATGCCATAGAGATAACTGCTCTGGCTTGTTCTTCTCTCAACTAGATTCTTGTCTACCAAGCAACACAAGCAGTGCATGTCAATGCCAGCCCACTTCCGCAGAGTCCCAGAACAGCTGGCATCCCTGTACCTAAGCAAGAACAGGTGACCAAACAAATGGTTCATCCTTCCATCTCTTCAGATTAACTGGATAACTGACTCTTCACCAGATAACACAGAAACTGATGCTGCCAAAGGTAGTGAAAGATGGGAGGGATGAATTAAAGAATTTCATTGTGAAAAACATCTGCCTATAATGATCTACTGGAAGAAAAAATGGCATTGGAAAACTCTTTTTCATGCCTCTACATGCTGTCATAAACCAATGCACGCTGAAAGGCATTCAGAGTGAGCTTTTAAATTATTTTAAGCTTTATTGCATATTGCCCTGAAGATATCCTAGTATGACATGGCATAAGTTTGTTGCCCATGACATTTATTTTAATTCCTACAATGTGACAGTTTGCCATTGCATTTGCAGTGCAACTGAAGAACGGAACAAAGTGCAAATAAATGCTAATGTGCCATATGCATACAACAATTAAATTTGCTGCTGGCAGTATAATTTGAAGCATTATTCAGGAAACTCCTGGTCATGGCCCCTATCAAAAATGTCAGTCTGCTGTAAAGTATTTGTATGTATATTAACAGAAATAAAACACAGACTTTTTAAAATTAGTGATTGGGATATGCTTAAATTTTTTTAACTTACTGCTACTGACACTATCGTACACTTTCTAGTCTTGACAAAACATACCTTTATTAATGGAATATTAAATACTATACTTTATCCTGTGAACAAGATAGGCTTCAACCATTAAAATAATTTAAGATCCAGAATGTGAAAATTGCTCTTAATTTCAGAATTTTACATCGAAGTTGAGAAAATTTGGCTCAAAATGAGTAAGTACTCAAAAAGAGTAACTACAGTAAGTTTAGCTACAATCTATGAAACCAGTTTATGTTAAAGTGGTTTTTGTTCAGGAAGTGTCTCCTAAAACAACACACTTGTTGATATCTGACTGGTTGATGCCTGACTTCTGATAAAAGTCCATTTCAACAAAAACTGTGTTGTGACTGCAAGGTACATCTTTGTAGAAGAATTGATGTGCTGGTATAGCCAGTAGAATATACACTCTCAAATGCTTCCTAGTAAGAGTGAAGCAATTCTTTCTGTTAACCTCAAATAAGAATAAAAATCAAGGTCCACAGTGTTCAATATGCTGAATGAGAAACGAATAAGGAAGTTCTTGTGGAAATTGTGGAGGATGATGCAGCAGCTATAGCCCTCCTTTCATGTCAAGCAGCAATGGGGAGGTCCCCAGTATGCTCAGCCCTGTGTCCTCGGACAGTGAGGGTATCACCACACCCCTGATATGTACCTGCCCACTGTAATTGTTGCAATACACTGGACTGGTCAGCCACTTGCCTTCTGATGTTATCAAATCAAAAGTTTTCAGTTTTGTCAAGACAGGAGTAAATGTTAGCATTTTTTTCAATGGCTTTTGATGGCACTATAAACATATATATTGTCAGCACTTTAGATACGTGTGTGCATGTGTCCTATGAGCTTGTGTATAGGTGCATGTGTTTGCACAGGAAAATATTTCATCCAAGGTTTTTCAAGTAGCAATTGCAGGACATATATCACTCTTTAGTCAGTTTTAGTTTGTTCTAATGTCCTAAATGAAGCCAAATGCAGCCAGCAAGCTTGGATCCATAAATATACCTCAAAGGTCTCTGCATAATATTTATTCCTAACTGGCTATGTTTATGGGTTTTGTATTTATCAATTTTGTGGCATTACAAGTTAAAACCCATCTGTGAGTTTTAACTGTGTAATCGTTCAGCTGTGTATAGTTCAGGTGGGCTTTGTTTGTACTATGGTGGAACTCCAATTACAGTTTAAGGTTTTCAGTATATTGGTTCCACAGAATGGTTGGGGTTGCGAGGGAACGCTGGAGATCACCTAGTCCAATCCCCAATTTCACTAGTGTGAGTTCTGTTTCAGGAAAAAGGTGGTAAACTAGTATTTCCAACATACAGTATTTTCAATCCAGGTAAAACCACAACATCCTTACAAAGATACAACCATTGATTTCTGTCTATGGCCAATGAGACCATTCAAATGGATCAGGTCAGCAGAGCTGGGCACAAGATGAATTGCATTTAATGATTAAGGAATCTCATTCAAGAGAGATCCTCATAACTTTTTCAATTTGAGATTCTAAAATTTACCACCAACATATCTTAACTTTGGTTTTTTGTTGCCCAGAGAGAAGGGGCAGATATATGTACTGTGCAGAAGTAGGTTTGGGAGCAACAAGGAGTGGATTCAGACCCCAATTCCCACACTTAGGGGAAGGCAAAGCTGGAAAGCTTCACAGGTAACAGACACTGCCAGCTTACCACCGACAATGAGCTCAGAACATTTCCATTAGACTGGGAAAAGTCTCAAAACAAGAAACCCTCAAGTCAGTGCTCGTGAAATTCTTCCAGTCCTTGGAGGGAAAAAAATGGATTAAATTAAGATTTCCATATAATTTACAGCTTGGTATTACTAGGAAAGTTTTGGGGCATTCAGTCACGGAAAAGCATTAATGAAAATGCCTCTTTCCAGCAGAGTACTCTGTGAGAGACGAGGTAGATAGCCTCTGGGTGCTGAGGCTGGCATGGATGGAAGACACCTAAACTCAGAATTAAAGGAGAAAGTAGGCAGGTAGTAGTGTAGTAACCATAATTGGTCCTACTGTGTAGCCAAGACAAATTCTGTTCAAATGATGGCAATAAAAGAGCTTCATATCCTGGAGGCTGAGCATGCTGAAGAAAGACGTTGGTAGCAATGGTTAGAAATGTAGTCAAATGTACAATATTCCCAAGCAGCTATACATAAAATCTTGCACCTCATCTGCACAGATGCTGGGATAAAACCAGTAAGAAACACATGATATGCGTGGCTGTCTTTGCCTTAGCCCTGCTCCCATTCACAGCAATGGCACCATATTCCATACAGAGTTGCCTTGCTTGAAACACCCAGTATTTCTGGGAGTGCTGGGCCATTCATTTCTCAGAATGTTCATTCTTACCCTCACAACAGCATCACTGCAGCCCTCCTGGCCCACTTCAGCTGGCAGCTCTGCCCTTGGGGCCCCGCATGCCGCCAGGCCCACTCCCAGCTCTCAGCATGACAGTGCTGCCCTGCCTGTTCCCCTCTGCCATCCCTGGCACATCACTCAGCTTTCAGTTACTGAGCAAGGGCTCAAACAAGCTATAGACACAGGAGCTTTTGATGCTTTGTGCAGGAATAGGAGAGGGTGTCAGTGAAAAGAAAGGAGTGTGACCTCCTTCAGTCTCTCTCACCCTGTGGGCACCAAAGCAGAACATGCATTAGCTTCAGAGTGTATTGAATAAATTTGTACAATTGCAGCTCATAATTTCATGGTGCTTTACGTACATTGTTCTTGAGGTGCCCTAAAGCAACACATGTTCTAGCAACACATGTTCTGCACCGTTAAAGGCAGTTACAAGAACAGTGGTGTAGCAGCTCCCTATTGTTCCAGTTAGACGGTAAGGAACAGATAGCTGGAGATATCTGGGGTTCCTTGTGGTCTTTCACCCAAGCCACGTGCATCAGATCTCCCCATTTATTTTCTAACAACAAGCTGTCACAGGACACAAATGCCTGTGATGTCTCTAACTCCCAAGTTTATTAAACGAGGTGAAGAGTAAAAAACTATTATCCAAATCACAACTCAGATGTCTGAAGCTATGACAGATCTCATACCTCATGATATATCACTGTTTTAAGTGATCTGACACCCCTGCAGGTATGACACATGCCTGTTCTGTGATTCCCCAGTCTTTGGGAAGGCTGTTCAAAAAATCCTTTGGATTTTCATTTGCATGGTGTGGCAAGCAAAGTAGGATGTTTGGATAGTCCTCTTTCATTAGGCAAAGAAAGTAGGTGTTTCTTGTTCGTTGGGTAGCATCCTTTCATTCATTGCTCACAGAACTCACCTCAAGAAATGTGGAAGATGAAGGTGTGGGAAGCTGCTCTTCTCACCCAGGGTACATGAGCAGAAAAGACCCTTCACCTCTTACAGGTGTGGCCCAAGTGGACAGGAAGAGAAGTGACCTATATCTCTTTCACACTGGCCACATCTGTCTTTTGTTCAGACCTTGTGCTTCTGACAAGTGTGATTGCTTCTGTTTAACACAGCCTAGTGATTTTGGGGGGTTCCATGGAACTTCAGATTGAACCAAGTCTTTTGGTTGGTTCAAAGTGAAGTTCTATCTTCATTTTTATCCCCACAGGGTATATGAACTGACGGTTTGATCAAGGAACAAAGTGGCGCCTGATTTTTCTGATTGACACAGAACAGGACCTTTGAAAGACTCACATTCTCACCAGGAAAAAAAAAAAAAAAAAACAACAGGAAACAACCTTTTGCTTAAATAGGCTGGGGAAACAATTAGTAAAACTAATGAAAGCAGTGGAAAACTCTTTCCATTGACAAATGTCTCTTTGCACCACTTCACATGAAACATTTCAATGAATTTATTTTGTGTCCATGAAGGAAAAGGTGGATCTCCAAAGCTTTCTGCTCACATTAGACAATTTGCTGTAGAAAGAAAAAATCTTTTTTTCTCATTTGCTTAGTTCCAGTTAACTGTTTTGAAAAGTCTGTTTTTTACTTCTGATTAAAGCCTCTCTAAAATCCTTCATCAATCTGAATATTTCTTTCCTCTTGAGTTGCAATTACTGTTCTGATTATTTAAAAGAAATGTATTTAAAATTAGTCCACTATTTCAGGAAAAAAAAATCTGGTATTTTGGAGATCAAATATCTGATGTGAAATCCTGAAAGTCTCTGAAAGTCAGTGGGAATTCCACAGGGATGTAAAAGTTGTTGTAAACGGGGGAGTGAACAATGAATGTTTGAACCTCATCCCTTTAAAAGATACAGGGGAGACCTCTTCTGAACCTGCTTTTCAACCTTCCACTTCAGGAACAGAGGCTGACACCCTTAGACACAGAATCTCTGAAGTGTCTTTAAGTCAGTATGATGGGGAGAGATGCTACCTGATGAGTGCTGTCTCTGAACATAACACAGATATTTGTTATTCCTGCTCAAGGTAGTGTGGGATCACAGATTGCACACTTTAGTCTTATTAAGATCAATTTTTGTCACTTAAATCAAATTTGCTGCCACAATAACCCACCATGAAATCCCCTCATACTATTTCATAGACTAATTATTGTTCTTGTTATATCTCTGTTTGCGTCTGGGGAAGATGTTGCATGTTACCTCCTTTCAATCTGTGTAGTGGCAGAACCCACAATGATGACAAAAAACTAGAGAATTACTTCTGGACCCCAGTACAGAAATACAGTTCCTTAGTACACATACAATAGAAAATTGAACAGTAGCTGTAAGAAAGACAAAGCACAGGGCTGATTTACCTCACTGTCAGAGGACAAGGCTGCCATGGTTTCCAAGCTGATTTCTATTTAACTAAAAACCAAGAAATTCTACCAATTAATATAAACTTTAAGACAAACTTAAAAATTGTCTGCTTATGACATTTCTTCCATTTTCTTTCCAGAAGGCCCTGGGGTTTTAGCCCTTGGTTTCATAATGATGTCAGGTTGTATGAATTCATTTTCACTTTTCAAAGGAAAAATTCTGTCAAGGCTGTCAATCAAAAGGTAATTTAAGTGCTTCTTTCTGCTTCTCCCTTTCTCCTGCCTCTTTAAGGTATATCAAATCAAATATACACAATCCAGCTGGGATTGTGTATATTACACAATTGTGTAATATTGTGTATATACATATTTTTATTATCATTTTCCTGAATTTTCTCTACCATCCATGAACATTTTTAAACATCTCAAATTATGTTTTATTTGGTAATGACTATGAGCTTCCCCTTTTGAGTATACTCCAACAGCAGTATCCTAAATCTAATTTGTGTTTCTTGCCTTGTCCAAGAATATTGTAAACAGCTAGTTTCATCTCATGGGAAATCAACTTAAAAGAAAAAGCTGCAGAGAAGTTCCTTTTAGATGTGTAGGAAGGTGTTCTGCAGGAAAAAACTGTAACCTCACTTTTCTCTTAGCTGGAAGGTAGTGGAGTTTGCAATGCATGAGTAAAGTGCTTGTGAAGGCTCAGCCAACCGAACCCATATTCTCCTTCCCGGTTATGGCTCTGTCTGAGGGAAACCAGGTCAGGTCCCTCTGTTCCTCTGGCAGGTGAACAACTTGTTCCATCATTTTTCTGTTGTTTGTTTGGAAATCAAAAGGAACACTTTTCGGAGAGGAAGCTGATCGTGTGTGCATTAATCATAGCAGTTTGTGGGGGAATCTCCCCTGGGGCTGTACAAGGAGAGGAAAAGCAAGCACCTGCTTCAGGAAGCAAGCCCTTTGGGACGTTCTGCAAAGGCAAGTCAAGGCAAACAGTTGCCTTGCTGGTGAGGGAAGGCTGAAGGAAACCTTGCTGTAACACACCCCAGCAGTGGGACTTGAAGGAAGCTATGCAGGGCAAGAGTTTTCAGAATATTTCAGCACATCATAGATACAATCAGGGGCCACTGGGATTTTCCAAAGCATTGGAGCAGCTCAGGTGCTTTACACCTGCTTACTGGAAAATTCCTATATTTTTCTGCTGCTTCAGAACTTGTAAATCTGTCTGATCATCTGAGCATTATGCACCCACAAATGCCCAGAGCTAAGTGGGAAAGAGATGGTCCTAGAAACCTTCCTTAGATGTAGATCCAAGTTAACAGGCCAAATTGCAGCTGCACCAAGGTAGCTTGCTCAGCCAAGTGCCCCATTGCTGCAGACTTTGTGGCAGCTGAGGGAACAGCTTGCAAAGGCATCAGCAAAAGTGGTTACAATATGAATTTGTAAAAGTGCAGCCTAATAAAGTTTGAAAATAAATAGAATAATTTACACAGAGACCAAAGACCCTCCCAAAGGTGGGCACCGTAAACACCTGATGGAGCATAGGTGCAGTTAGGTCCAATCTTAATCTCAGGCTTGGAAAATGATTTGTGTCTAAAGGAATTAGTTACACAGTTATCATTGGTATTGCTTTAGCATGCTGTCAGCAACTTCCCAGTGATCTGTTGTGAATAAGGCACCTCTCCACCTTGGGTAAAGAAAATCTTTCAGTTCTCAGGTAAGGCATCTCAAAACTTGAGAGACAGCCCAGCTCCAGGGGAGAGTCATTGAAGTGCAGTCCAGTTGAAATTTAGAGGGAACTCAAAAGATCTGTCATTAGTAGAAGCTCTCTCTGCCCTAAAGAGCAACCTTGAGAGGCATCCCAGCTCAAGGGTAGAGCTCTGCCCCTCAGCCTGACAGGGAGAGCTCAAGGGCAGCTCCCTTCGTCTGTCATAGTTATGGGATAAGAGGTTTCTTTGTGGTTGGATTTCATAGGTTGGAAAAGATGTGCATGAGACTCCTTGTACCTTCATCTTTCTTCACAGAGTCTTGAAAATGCTATTAATGCATTGATGCACAATCAGAGTTCCAAGCTCACGTGCATGTATGTCCTTTGTGTCGTGGCTCCTCTGTGGGTTTCCCAGAGGAGTTCTTAGCCCAGCTACAGGGCCTTTGCCTCCTTTGGAGCCTGTACCAAACTACAGCTCCTTTGGTAAAGGGGTCAAGTGCATCTGTTCCATCCCCTTCCCACCACCCTGCACTGATCCCAGCAGCATTGCTGGGAAACCACAGAGATCCAGTGATCACTTGGACTTCAAAATACCTTTCCTTCTTTTTTGTTTTAATACACTTAAACAGCTTAGGCCAAGTATGCTCCAGCCAAACTGTCTCTAGGCCTGTTTACCAGACTTGCTGGAATTCTCAAGGCTACGGAGACATAAACTGTGCTATAATAATAATAAGATGCTGAAAAACAGAATACCAAGATAGTGAGAACCAAGATAACGATCACCTGTAAAGCAGTGGACTTTTCACCAATCATATTTGCTGAGGTGTTCATTCTTGCCTCTTGGACTGGATAGGGAACAAATCATGGTATGCATGGTTGTGTGAGCAGTAGTTTTAGAATGTATAAATAGACTGTAAAGTAAACAATAAATGGTTTCTGCACAATCACATTGATTCATAGTACAGAGGTTCTGTTCCCCTGCACTTTTTTTTTTTTAAATATGTTTGAAGGTGCTCTTTGTAATTCTTCATGGTCACATATAACCACTGTTTCAAGATTGCTGTGGTTTCATATCACCATTAATCAATGCAACACATATTAACTAAGTACTTCGTTCTGCTTTTGCATGATTTATTAGGTCTTCCTTCATTAATGTGTTTGATCAGAAAACTAATTAAACAATGAACTGTGACAGTAACACGTACTTTGCATTCATTATTAAAAAACAGTTTCTTGGAATAAAAATGGGGTAATGAACACTTGAGTTACCATGGGCTACACTTTATTTCCAATTATCTGAACTGTTATTAACACTAATCCTTGGCTTTCCCATTTATTAGCAAGCAAGATATGACAGTGCTAAAGACAAGCATGCTAAGTTTATTTCCAACACTAGTACTTTAAATACCAGTAAGAAGGGAGTAAGTTCCAAGAGGTGAATTACTATACAGGAACAATCTATATATTAACATCTGATTTTTTTGAAACAATGTAAGGCCTCATTTCTCATCTTCATTACCAGTCTCTGAATATACTCATGACACATATGGAGTTTGCTATGTTGAACACGAAGATATTATTATGTCTTCATGGACAAAGTAGCATTTAGTTCTCCTACATAGAATTATAACTGTCCTGGTTTTGGGCAGGAGAGAGAGTTAATTTCTCACAGTAGCTGTGAGGGGGCAGAGCCTGGAGCCGTGTGGGCATGTCTGGGTTGTTATTCTATCCCAGTCAGGTCACTGTGAGGGACAGAAGTAAGGGACTCTTGCTTCTGGGAAGAAGGGCCACATTAAGACTGTTGTAGTTTAGAAATGGTATTACCCAATTTAGTATTTCCACCTAAAAGAAAACCATGAGCTGCTCCCCTCCCTCCTCCAGTGAGAGAGACTAGAGGCAGAGATTATGAGATAACAATTTACAGCAGCAAGATAAGAAAAACAAGCAACAACAACAACAACAACAGTATTAATAACAAAAGTGTACCAAGGAGGTTATTTACATGAAAAGTGTTCACTAAGGACCCCACAATGAACAATGGCGGAAGGGTTCCCACTCCTGCCACACTTTTTCTCAGTCTGAAGCCACTCCCTTCTTGCCAGAAGCAAGAATCTCTTATTCCCACTCCCCATCAGTGACAGATGATATAGAATAACAACATAGACATGCCCACATAGCTCCAGGTTCCACCCCTTCAAGGCTGTTGTAAAATATTAACCCTGCCCTGGCCAAAACCAGGACATTATTTTAGGAAATTTCAAAGCTATTTTCTTCCTTACTCTTCGGAATGCATCCTTCTTGCACCATTGGGTTTCATTTTCCCAGTGTTTATTGAGCTTGGTTCATGCCAGTCAGATTACCCCTGCTGTCAGATATTCAGAGCTCACAGACAGCAGAGCTGCTTACCTGCCTGAAATTCACTCCACGCACGTTCCTTCTCATACTGAGAATAGTGCTCAGGGGACACAGTCTGCGTTTTTTTCCTCACAGTGTTTTCTGAGGAGAGTGCCCCATATATTTGTGTAATGGAAGAATAAGAATATATAAAAATAACTATCCCACACCCCTAAAGAGGGAGGTCCTCAATATCACTTTTCATTACATGCCACACTGCTATTTCAATGCCCTCTTCCTTGTCATAGTTTCAGATTGAGACAATAATCCAGCAAGCTGGCTTGATTCCTCAAAGCGGAAACCCAGAGAAATACTGCATCCCTGGAACCATGCGTTCACGTGGGCCTTATTACAATGTATAATTTTGAGAAGTAATTTCCCCTTTATTCCCCTGTTCATCCAACTGTAGCTTTAGTATTCCACACCATCATTAGGTACTTGGGAGTGAATTTCCTCATTGAACTTTCAGGTACTGCTCAGATAATCCCCCAGATGAGGCTGGCCATGAGCTGATCAGCTTCTCAACCAGTAGGACACTTGGAGCAATACATGTCTGTAATGGGTTTTAGTTTCTGCTAGGGAAAGTGAGTATCCCAATGAGAGGGAGTTTCCCTTTCCTATAATCAGCTAACAGTGTAGCATTGCCATCTGACTTAGAGAATGCACACTCACTCCATCTGGGTGAGTTAGTGAAGTACTTGCCTGCACCTATCCTTCACTTCTAGCTGACTTCCACATACTGTGCATACCCTGTGCTCTGATGGAGTACAAAGATAAGCAGTAAGGAATCATCAGTTTATAATCAGTGTACATTTCTTACAAATTCTGTTTCTGAACAGACGTCCACCTTCCCCACTGTGCTCAGCTGAGTATAGCAATGATCCTCCTCTAAATAACTACTTACCCTCTTACTCTTACCTGCACCTACTTTCTTCTTTTAAATTGGTGTCTCACTAAGAGAAAGATGCCTCTATCTGTTTCTGTCTTATGCAGAAGCCAGAGCACACATACCCTACACATGCAAGAAGTATGTAAGAGCCATGCTTCTCTGTGTGTTAAAAAGTAGGCTGCTGTTTTGAATAAGGGAAGGATTTTAAATTGAAATTATTTTGAAATTCATTGATTCTTTTCACTGCTACTCTCATAGCTTTTAAGCTTTTTCTCACCATGAATTTTGAAATATGTATATTCTACACATATTCTCTGTTTCATCTGAAAATTTTAACGAGATACAATCAGTATCAGAGCTCAACCCCCAATTTTCATGTCACTAAAAACGGACTTTTACCCAGAATTCTCTAACAGATTTAATTTCATTGGACAATATAGTCAAGTACCAGGATGTTTTGAAGCATTCTAATGTTATACTATAACATGCCTAACACTTACGTTATACACTGCTAGACAAAAACACTATTTCAATATTCACCATACCTGCAGTATGGTAAATATATTATCCAAGCTTTGTGGACTTTCCAGAGTTTGATGCAGCCTCTCAGCTCCCTGATATTGCATATTCTAGAGACCATCATTAATTGTGATGTAGATAAAAGAACACTATTATCTGCAGGGAGAGGGGAAAAGAAAAAAGAAAACACAAAAAAGCCCTAACACTTCTTCATGCAAGACACACAATCCCTTTATTTAAGCAAAGATAATTTAAGGATTCCATTAGCCATTACCTGAGATAAAGACTTAAATGTCAAATCTATGAAAAATTAACTTTGATAAGTAGGCAGACATGCCTCTACCCGACCCATAGCACTCTCACTTGTTTCTCTTTCCCCACAGTTTGCTGTGTCATTAACTAACTCTTGTTCTGACTTGTTTCACTTTCCCCACAGCTTGCTGTATCACTAACTCACTCTTGCTCTGTGTTATCAGCTCCCAGCCTCGGGCTGAGCTTTCAGGCCCCTGTGCTGTTTGAGCACTGTTGGCATCGTACTTCAGAAAGTTATCGCGGGCACTTTGTGAAGGTCTGATTGCGGATATTTTTCCCAAGTGGATGCTGAAAACAGAATGCTTTATTTTATCATATGCCAACTTAGCTGCAGCCCACATGCCCTGTGCAGACCTTTGAAAGGGATTTTAGCTTGTAATATACTTTACAGTTCATTCAGAGCTCAGAGGCCACAGATCTGCACACGTTTCTGTTATGGGCAATGTCAGAGATGACTTTAAGGTGACATGTATTTAAGCCTTTACTGCAAGCCAAGGCACAGACCCTCAGAGCCAAAGCAATTTCACATTGTCCTGGCATTGTCCAGCTTCATTGAACTGTTAAAGTAAAGCTTACTAAATTCTTCTAGCTGCCTTGGGATATGGTAGAATGTGGTGAAAAGTGTTTCAAGGGAAATTCTAATTCTGAATATTTAATGAACATTTGTCAACAAGTTCCCAAGCTACAGACGTGATGAAGAATGACGCTCTACAGAAAAAATAGTCACTTCAGAGAAGACTATACATAGAGGTCAGATAGTGACAGAGTGCTTCTGCCCTGCCAGTTGCCTAGAAGAACATCTGCTCCAGAACCTTGTCTCCATGGGAACATCTTCCTCTTGAATCTGTTTTAACTCAGTATTATTTTGTCCTAGATTTTATATTTCTGCCAGTACACAAGCTGGCCATACAAGAATTGGCTATCCAAAGGCACTAGAAGAGGTGATTTATCCCTCCGTTTTTGTGAAGAAAAATCCACTAACTTGATAGAAAACTACAAGTGGAATGTGGTTTACATTTCTATCTGCATTTTGCTAATTACTGCAGCATCTTGCAGCTGAATGACTGATGAAACAAAAGGAAAAAGAGTTTTCATTCACTATGAAGAGTGGTTAGAGAGAGACCACTTAAAATGAAAACATAGGAGCTGCTAGTTTGCTAGGCATTGCTTTCAGATAAATGTTTTATAAGTCCTTGTTTTTTCCCCAAAATGTTTGCTGATGAGGCTTTAAATTACAGTGCTTCTGCCACTTATAACTCATTTCCTCACCTACGGGGATGGTTCCTTGGTGTAGATCCCTCCAGGCTGGCAAATAAGTTGTGCAGCTGAAGATCCATGGTCTCAAAGGTCTCACATTTATACTCTCACTCTTCTGTCTGTAGCAGGAAGGGAAGTGTCCGCACACTGTTTACTGCTTTCCTGTCAGACTAATTCATTGCCTTTGAAGACAGGCAGCCCAAAACTTTAGTAGACTTGCTGCTGCTTCAGAGTTATTTGTGTAGCAGTCTGGCCCTCAGTCTGCATCAGGGGGGCAGAACAAATGTCTGTAGTTTTTTTCCCGGTTATACAAAGTACTGCTTGAGCACAAAGACAGCCAGCCTTCTGTCACTACACAGAAGACATACAGCCTCACTTACAAACAAAAAAAATGCCCAATTTTACAGTTATTTGCAAGAACATGAAGATCCCACAGATAAAAACAGCTGCTGTACACTGATATTTCAGCCTTCAAAGAGCTCTTCTTCCTTCTATATTGAGCCACTTCCCATGCTGGGAAGCTTTAGATGGATTATTTATGCCTTTCCAATGTCCCGTTAGATTCCACAATGTTGTGTACTACAGGAAGGAAAAAATGTGCTGATTTTGGAGTCAGAATAGGTTTTGCTTAAAGGATTGAAGAAATAATGTTCTCCAAGAACAGCATTTTCTTACTGAATTATCCTGAAGCAATTTTGCTGCAAACATGACTCTAATTAGACATCGCACTTTTAAAGTCATTACCACTCTGTCAGCTACTCAAGCATCATTGAAGACAAAAAGCAGATGTTGCTGAGGAATGCCTGCATTCTTCAGACTGGACTTGATCCTATCCTTCTTATCATGGTACAATCAAGAGTAATGTGTGCTTTTTTATCTCAAGTAAAACTGTCAGATTTCATCCCAATTAATGGATGTTAACAGTCAGGCAAACATTTTCTTTTCATGCATACTATTTTATCAGACATTTTTTCAAAACTGGAAACAAAGCACATCACTCAAAAGTGAGGGTTATAGAGAAAGCCATTAGACTAGAGTTAAACCAAGAATAGTTTCTAAAGCCAAACATATTTTATTTGACCAAAACCAACTAAGCCCCCTTTCTCTGTCATTTCTGTGCACTTTTGGAACATGCTAGAAGGCTGTGTGTTCTAAAACACATAAAAGTAAAATATGTATAATGCCATCATACAGTTGTTGGAACCATTTAGGGAACAGAAAATGAAAGTCCAAACTAAATAGGGCACGTTCTAGGTCGTGGAAACTGAAGTATGAGGAATTTTAGGCAGATATCCACTGTAGGAAGAAGCTTGGCCCCTGAGAACTGCTCTTTCACCCTGCTGTTAGTTCCTGAGGCAGACAACCAAAAAGATGCTTGTGTATTTTCTGGTCCCAGTAAGTCTGACCGGAGCACTCTCTCTCCTGTCTGCTTCCATCCAAATTTACTGGCTACACGTGAAACAACAGAGCAGGTCAGTGAATTGCACCTACTACCACCAGCACCTGAGAGGAAGGGGCCATAAGGAAGGCAAAGAAACTTTGCCAAGAGGCAATTTAGGTATGCAAGATAAACATGTGAACAGAGAGTGCCTGTGCCTGAAAGCAGCACAGCAGTCTGCCTGGCACATCTGAGGGCAGATCCAGCACTCAGCAGCACCAGCAGCAGCAGCAGCAGCAGCAGCAGCAGCTTTCTGTACACTTGTGCAGTCCCACACACACCTACAACATGCTGGATGCACACAGGCTGCTCACCCAGAATTCTGTGCCACAGACATAAAAAATGAACCTGCAATTCACACAGCAAAATATCTCTTTCATGTTACCATCAAATGTGCTCTGCTGAGTAATAGTAGAAAGGACAAGCCATCTGAAAGAGGCAGCTGATCCCAAGCTTGCTACTCAGAATGTTTTAATTTGTGCCTTCTTTTAGCGTCTTTCACCTTAGTTTGGAAAAATTTGTATCACACAACCTCCCAATATTTTCTTTCTAAATATAGTGCAAATTTTCTTTCTAAATGTAGTGCAAATTTTCTTGAGTATTTGAAAGGACATAACTTTGTCTCTCTTACTGTATTTGACTGAACTTGTGTGACTAAAAAATTCACGGCAAATGTAGAGTGGCATTTGGGTTTTTCTGAACATATTTTGTCACACTTTAAGGATAAAAATTCTTATCCAAGATTTAGTCAGACAATTTTATGAGGAGCAGCTGAGATCATTTGGTTTGTTCAGCCTGGAGGAGACTGAAGGGAGACCTCATTGTGGTCTTCAACATCCTCAGAGGGGAAAAGGAGAGGCAGGTACCGATCTCCACTCTGGCAACCAGTGACAAGACCGATAGGACCAGCATGAACCTGAGTCACGGGAGGTTTAGGTTTGATATCAGGAGAAGATTCTTCATGAAGAGGTGTTTGGGGACTGGAACAGGCTCCCCAGGGAAGTGGTCATGGCACCAAGCCTGACAGAGCTCAATAAGTGTTTGAACAATGCTCTCAGGAACAGGGTGTGACTCTTGAGGTGTCCTGGGCAGGCCTAAGAGTTGGACTCTCTAACCCTTGTGGGTCACTTGCAACTCAGGATATTCTATGATTATGTGAAATATCTGAAGTAATTTTCACCAGGTACTTCTGATATGTACTTCAAATGTTCTTTAAAATATCAGACTCAGATAATTACTTGTAAGCATTCCAGACATTTTTTCACATTCAATGTTCAAGAAATCTGTATTTCTCTGTGTTCTGTACTTCAGATACACTCTTCAAAGGAAGAAAAGAGTCCTTACAGGTCTTCAGGTGCTTATGATATTGACAGCTCTCAAGGTTAAGTGCCGAAGTTTAAACATAAGCAGTAGCAGAAAAGAAAATATTTTCTTCACTTGTACTGCTACAATTTTCAGTGCCTCTAAGAAAATAATCTCTTTAGCTCTTTGTCCATTCCTTTTGTTACTATACTACAGTTACTATAACTATAGCTACTTTTAGAACTCACCAAAGAGCAGTGCAAACACAAATTAAGAATAAAATTTTCCAGTAAACACTGCATCACGAATTTTTCATGCGGGTTACTACCAGAGGTAAATCTGAAGGCTCCTCTGTCAGTACATGCTTCAGAGCACAATAAAACGAAATCTTTTAAGGCAGGCAGTCACAGGCTCTGAAGGACATCACATAGAGCACAATGACATTTAAAGAGGCTTCAGAAGTTCTGTTAAGTGCAACCTGTACCTAAGTCAAGGCATCATGTCTCAAACTTGCAGCTGTATGTTTTAATACTTTGCTTCAATGTGACATTAACTCCCTTTGGCATCTTTCGAAATCATAAATCCATACAAATCAAAAGTTTAAATATTGTCAAGATAAATGAAAGTGTAGTGATGTGCCTGGAGGGATTCTTAAGGTCTTTGATTCCTTTTAGAAACTCTGTCACCAAAATGAGGAGAAGTTGGGCTGATTTTCCTGCTTCTAATGGAGATAGCAGAGTGCTGGGCACTGCCAGAGCTGAAGCTGTGGGAATGGGAAATGCACTGCTGAGTCTGATGCCCTGATTAGTGCGCCGTATGCCATTCTTTCTCCCCACTCATCTCAGTTGCATTGCATTTTTTGAATACAAGCAGTTCTGCACAAGACAAGAGGAAAAGGAATTAAAAACCTGAGGAAGATTTCTCCATGTTGAGTCCACAATCTCAATTTCTCCTGAACCAAGTGACTAATTTGTAACACGCAACAGGCTCAGGCTTTCCCTCGCTGTCATTGTTTAGCGGCAAGGAGGAGGAGCCTGCTGCAGAGCTAGGACCATTGCCTGCTATTCAGGCTACAGGATTTCCCCTGTAAATGAATCAAAAACTTATATTCAGTATTACAACCGTTCTTTTGCTGAAATGCCAACTTTTTTTCTTTACATTTATTTCTATGAAAAGGTGGGACATCTAAAGAAAACATTTTCATAAACAAAGAGAGGGAGAAGGGATTACAAATCAGCTCCAAAGTCAGGCTATTGCTCTAAGCGTGTTGTGCTCTAGGATAAAGAAAACCTGCCTTATATGTAAAATGCTTCATAAACTTTTCATGCTATACTGACGACTAATTAAGACAATTAATAATGACACACTGACAAGTCTGCTGCTCTCACTATCATAATGAGTTTGCAGCTTCATTCATCTGCCATTGCACTCAAGGGACACCAAACAGATTTGTACTAGACTATTAAGTATTGTTGATTTTTAATGTAGATCAGATAGAACAAAGTCCTACCCAAAGACAAAAAGTTCTAGGGTTTTGAAGGATATACAGAGTTTTATCTCTTGTATAGACCCCCTCACAGTATTAAAAAAGTATTAAATTAATAAAGGTGTGCACACACACACATACATCCATATACTACTGCAGTCATATTTCCCTCTGAATGTGAGAACTAAATAAGGAGACAGGAAACTGTGAGTGAAAGTGAGAGCAAGTGAGAGTCTCCATTCTTGAAGATTTTCAAAAGTCATCTGGGCATGATCTTGGACAATCATCTGTGGGTATTCCTGCCTTAGCAGGAAGTTGGACCAGGTGACCTCCAGAGGTCCCTTCCTATCTCAACCACCCTGTGACTCTGATTTTGTGATTCCTACAAATAGAGATATTAACAGTAAAAATAAAAAAACTAAACTCTACTCTGCTGAAATACAAGGAAGAAATTCCAATTTTGTTATCTCCTTAGCACTATTATTATTTCAGAAGAATTAAAAACAGTAAAGGTGGCACACATGAAAAGTCCATCTCTCCATTCATCCATCTGGAAAGTTCTCTGACAGCACTTGTCTCAGAACATGGTGGCAGGATGTAGGGATGCCAAGAAGGTGATTTTTTGTATTGCCTTTCCTGCCTGCACCCCTGAGTTAGGATCAATCCTCAACTACAATTTCATGCTTGTTTTTCTTTCTGCTCTGCTTTTGTGCAAGTGGAAATTGAGTCCCTTGTCCTAAGCTGAAATGGCAGCCTTCCCATAGCTCCTGTGAGCATCAGAGGAGTCTGCTGTCAGTCAGTGCCTTCAGCTATGGCTTATTTTGATGCCATAATTGTCTCATGAAATGCTAAGGTCTACAGTGCAGAAGTAAAACTATTATTAGTGAGTTTAAAATGTACTCAATATCTTCCCACACCTTCAGTCACCAAAAGTTCAACTGGCAACTTACCAACTCCAAGAAGAAAAGGATCTTAAATTGAAATAGGAAGATCCTCTAAAAGTGTTCTTGCAAATATCATGAAGTTTGTGGCATACAGCCATTAAAACTGAAGATTTTGTAAACTCTAAGTGAACTCACCTGTAAACTAGGACTTTGTTAGCATGTCTATTGGGCATCAGTACTAAGTATTAATGCTTTACTGTCCCACAAAAGAAAGGGAAAGAAGCATCTGCAGAAAAAGCAGATAAGGAAAAATATACAAAGGGCAGAATGGTTCACCAGTGATGCAGACATCTGTTTGTGTTAAAGTACCACAGAGAGAAAGGTCATGAGAGTGAGAACAAGGTCCCTTGGTCCCACCACCACACATGCGTCAGCATTTCAAAAATAAGATGTCTGCTTTATCTTGCTTAAGATACCTAAAGGATAATAAATTCCATGTAACAAAAGTGGCTGATTGGATACAGTGCATAGGGATGGTCAAGCCTAGAGCTGTGATTAATCTAGTTCAATATTCTATTTCCAAGACCAGTTAAGTGCCACATGTTTCAGAGAATGTTACAAAAACAGCCTGTCATGGACAATTAAGGGAATTACTTCTTCATGGAGGAAATAATCTTTCAGGCTCTGGGTCTTAATCAACAGAACCAAAGATTGATCTGTGAATCCAGTCCCTTGCTATTTTAAGCATCCACAGCTTGTAATGTCTTTCAGGAAGTGATCAAAAAGAACTGGTTAAGCCCTGAAGTGTGAAAGTTTATCTCATTACTCTAAGTGGATCTGTCTCCACTGTAACTATGATATATCTACGCATTTCTTTTTCATCCCTGAATTCCTCGCATCACTAATGTTTTATCACAAAATGCAGAATATGCTAATACCTTATATTTGTTGGCAGGCTTTAATTTTACATCCTTTCAAAGCAGCAGGAATGGAGCCCAGGAATGATTCAGGAACCAAATGTGCATGCTGTAGGTGCCTTAAATTTGAAGGCTGAATTCCTACAGGGCCCGAGGGAACTGAGTTGTTTAGTCTGGACAATAGGAGGGTCAAGGGGAACCTCATTGCTCTCAATGAAGGGAGGCTGTAGTGAGGTGGGGGTTGGTCTCTTCTGCCATGTCTCAAGTGAAAGGATGAGAGGAAATTGCCTGAACTTGTGCCAAGGGTGGTTCAGATGAGATACTAGAAAAATTGACTCACTAAAAAAGTGGTTAGGCATTGGAATAATCTGCTCAGGGAAGTGGTGGACTCACTGTTCCTGAAAGTGCTTAAGAAGCATCTGGATGTGGCACCTGGGGATATGATTTAGAGGTGATTATGGTGCCACTGGGTTGATGGTTGTACTGGATGATCCTGAAGGTCCAGCTTTGATGATCCTGTGACACCTCCAGTTAATTTAAACATGAGCACAACACAATATAAAACAATGGGAAAGCCAGAAACTGTACTTCAAGGACCAATTTTGAACCTGTCGAAGCCAAGATATTTGACTTAAGAACACAAAAAATCCAAATCCACAGACTCAAGATACTTCATTTGGGCTAAGAGGTGACAACACCTAAATACATTGCAAGCAGTTTACTTCTGATTTTCCTTAAAAGATAATCAGTTGCCTCAACCACCTCTTGGTGTGCTTTTCTCAGATTAGCATTTTGGAACATAGCCAAGCATTTCTTGAATTGTTGTTGCATCCATTTATATGCCAAAACATTTTCTATGTGTTAACTACAGATGCAAACATGTCGTTGGAGTGCCTGAGCCCAGGACTTGAAGCACCTGTATGATGTTTAAACTGTAGGTGGTTCCTATTTTTCCATGAGTGACTGCCATCAGATTCAGCAACATTTCAGTTAGCAACTCAGCTGACTGAAGAAGGGAGATTTAGTTTAAAATTAGGAAATAGTAGATAATTTCTAATCTGCTTGTGGTAGGCAATTTTATATTAAGTGTTTGACAACTTTAAGACTGAAAACTTTTCATTGAACTTTTCTTGATTTATGAGTCTCATAATTATGAAAATTATTCTTAAAATGCTTATTTTAAAGGTTTTTTCTTATTTATTCAAACACAACTGTAAAAGAATCTTATAAAGACTCAGAGAACTCATTTAATTACACTCAGCTAATGTTAGAAATTTTTGCACTGTGCAGTCTGAAAGTTATAAATCAGTTAAAATAAAAAGTTTAGAGAAGAGATTAAAATCTGTAATTAAATCTTTGAGTGTAAATTTCTATCTTACATAATGTGAATGTAGGCTCTATACAACTCCATAATTTTCTAGAGAGAAGTTTTAAAAGGTGATAACATGGAGTCACTGGTGCAAAGAGAGTTAATAGCTGTATTGTAAGCCTGGAGTTTAAATAGGTCATGAGTGTGTCAATCTGCACAGGTGTGTGGGGTTGAAAATTTCAGATTAAATTGGTTTTGGTACCCAATAGGGTTTTGGCAAAATGCATGTTTTCACCTTAATAAAAAAAATTATTGCAATGACTTGGAAACATCTTCCTTCCAGTTCAGAGAAGTTGTATTTCAGTCATCTCCTATGCTAGTTCTCCCCTACTGGCTGCTTTCAGTGGCTAACTTTGTTTACAGGTCATTGATACTCATGATGAAAAGGACTCCTTTCTCACCAGAAAGGTGACTCTTGCTTCTGTCATATGTAGTATGTAGAGAGGAATGGAAATTTAAGGCAACCAAACTACAGTCTCCATGAGACATCATGGAATTGCTTTCAAACTAAGACGCTAGAAACACTATGATTTTGGGGGGGGCAAAATATTTAAATTTGTGCTTGAAGAAATACCAGCGCTTTTAAATCCATTTCATTTGCGTATTTATTTGACTTATTTTGGTAACATATTGAAATGTGTATCAACTAAGAGGAGAAATATGCATAGCCCAACATCAGACAAGTGCAGATGGGCATTATACCATTAGGGATGTCAATTTGGCTTGTTAAATTGCACTTCCTTCACAGCTACAATGTGCTGCAGTCACCAGCCATCTCTGCTGAGGTTACACTCCTCCAGAAGCACAGAGCAGCCTCAGCCATGCTTAACTGGGCAGGTTTGCTGTTGTTTGGTATTGCCAGAATGGTGTGAGGACACAAATTGGATTCCCACAGACGGGAATCAGATACAGCAATTTCCCTTTCTCACAGTGAAGCAAAGATTATAATCCCTTTATTTTTGTTTGCTTACAAAAGTCACATTTCTTGACCTTTGTTGAAAAAAGCTTCATGAAGAAACTGCACAGGCCCACTGGAGTTATTGTGCAAAACCTCTGAGATGTAACTGGCTGCTCTGGTAAGTTTCTGGCATCTTCTTAAACACAGAGCAAAGTAAGAGTCAACAGGGAGACTGAACCCTTTCCAGGAAGGCTCTTCCATTCCTACATGTTGCATACAAAATTGAGGAGAGGGAGAGGTACAAAATTTTTTTTTCCATCTCAGTCATGGTCCAGTCTCAAACTGATGCTGCAGAGTTTTAAAGCCATTTCTGTTTACAAATTCCAAACACTTGGGGCTACACCATGAAAGTAACAATGGTGTCACAGCTGTAGTATCTGTCAGTTCCAATGGAAGCTGGGCAATTTTCTCAGCACAGAAACATCAAGGTTGCAACCTCAGCTTGCTGCAACTGTATGATCTCTTGGTTTATACACCTACCACTGCAGCTTACTTCTGTAAACTCAAACTGAAATCACTTCAGTGCAATTAACTTAAGTGGTCCGCTTTAGTGGTCTATTAAAAATTGTCCTTGATCATTTGAAGATGGCAGGAGTTGCATTCCTCAATAAAATCAGTAAAATAATTAAAAAAAAAATCTCTTTCCTCTTGCACAGAAAATGTTATCCTACTGCACAGTATCTGATATGAACTCTACAGTACAGGAAGGAAATCTGTGTTTGGTCTGTTTGGTAAATAAACCCAGAGCTCAGAGCACGCTTGAGCCACGGGGACCAGTTTATAAGTTAACAAGTCATAAGGTTTCAGGGAAGAGAGGTGCCAAGTCTGATGACTATCTGATGAGAAAATTGCTTATGGAGAAAAAATTCAAATTTGCTCTAAGTGAATGTTTGAGCAAGTAGATTTTATTTTCCCTAAATACCTATGCAGAAGAAAATTAATAACATATCTACAGAAAGGGGAAAAAACCAGAAAAGATTGTGAGTGATTTTCTCTGAAATTACAAGTTAAGAACCAAAAGTTCTTTCAGTAAATACTGTAAAAAGTATATTTCTTCTCTAGCTACCAAGAACTTTTTGAAGGTACCCAGCAGGCAAATAGGACATACACCTACAGACACCATTCAGCCAACTGTAACACAGAAGAAATGAAACTCCTTTTCTCTTTCTATATTTTTAATGCAATTGCAATATTATTTTGATTTTAAAAACAACTTCTTCAAAAAAATATTTAAGCTATTTTTATTTGTTTCTCTGGTTGAAATTCTCTTTGGGCTTGAAGTAAAACTACAATTAAACTCAGAAAAGACATCATGGATCACATCACTACACTTTTAGGGACATCTGTTGGCATAGCAGACACTTATATCAGCTGAAGACAGAAGTGATGAACTTTGTAGTGGCTAACTTAAACTTCCTTTTTTTTCTTTTTTGAATTCTTCTTTAGTTACAGTTTCTTCTCTCTGAAAGCTTTGTACCAAAGCACACATCAAAGACAGAGTCTGTGGTGATGGATATCCGGTGTGATTCTTCTCAGCACTCAGTAGGCTTTTCCTAGTATCTCCCAGTTGCTTCTTCCTGACTGTATTCATTATCTGCCTTCAAAGCATTCCCACAGACCTCTCTTCTCAAGAGGATCTAAGAGTTCTTACACAGCTCCCACTGTGCACTGGCAAAATCTGCTCAGGAGTGTCTTCACCAATTTGTGTGAGCAGTTTTGCTTCATATATTTTTTCAACATTTTTTAAATTTAAATAGCAACTTTGGTTTATTCAGCATAAACTCATAATTAGTTTCCTTCTGATTCCTTTTTGCCTCTCATTTCCAAGTGGAAAGTTGTCTCTTGGAGACACTCTTTGTTCTAGTTTAAGAGCAAGGTGCTTCCAAATTACCTGGAAAGATTCACACTGAGTCCAGATGAGCCTGACTTGAAAGAGAAGACATTCCGGTTTTCTTTCAGCTCCTTGCCAAGTTATCCTGCAGTCTTGATTGTTTATATGTGAATATTCACTGATTAACACCACTGTACCAGGGCTGAGTTCCCAGTCCAGCAGTGACATGTTCAAGCACCACCACGTGACACTCCAAACTTTCCCAGCCAGTCAGCCTTCCAATGCAGGGTCAGATCAACCAACTCCACAGAGAAGACTCATGCAACTGCACTGCTGCTCATATCATGTTGTACCTATAAATCTACTTGTCCAGCTGTGGAAAGCTACACTAAACTCTCAGGAAGCATTTATTTATGCAAGTATGAGATGGGTTGCAGAGCAAAGTGCCCAGCTGCTGAATCAGGGCTGCCATCTCACTCATGATGGGAAAGGACATTGCTATGAGATTTTACATGATGGAAGTGGTGCAGCGCAGCAAAGCTCTTGGAATAAAAAAGTTTAAAGAATTAATCAGCTTTTCTTGAGGCATGTTGATGACGAAGGATTTGACTTGAGGCTGCTCATGTCTGACATTGTCTTTGCTTGCAGTGAAACTATTCACATGGAAAGCCTTTTGCCCAGTGTAAGTAACTCACAAAGACAACCAAGACTAGGGTATCTCAGGTGGAATTCCCTTCCCTCCCCACTTCTCCTTTGAATTAATGAACTTCCTTACACTCTGACACACTAGGGAGATTAATTTGGCATGTGTGTGCACAGTACACCTGGCAGACACGATAAAGGCTGGCTCAAAGAGCTAAGATGAAACAAAGGCATAAATAATACTGGAGAAGGACAAAATATGGGCAGCCATTTAGTGGCGACAGTAATTACTTAAGTAAATGCCAAAACCTTAAAGAAACAAGAGGAAGATATTAATGAATATTTAAGGCTGAAACATGAGCATGTTGATTTGCCATTTGGAAGGTTACGTTCCTCTCTTATCTTGCTGTGATAGCTATGAGAATGGCTATTAAAATCTGTTGCAGGACAAATTGTTACTGGTTAAGGGCCTATTGATGCCCAGATATACTGAAACCAAGAGTCTTTTCATTCACTCGGGTCACCTAAAAAGGTTTTCATCATTCCTGAGCCTAGCTACCAGCATGGAAACAAGCAAATAGCATAAAGCACTCCAGATACCTGCAAACATGAACAGTACAACAGCTCATTGGACCTAAGCTGGAGTGTACAAAGACAGAATATCATCTCCAAAGATATGTGTTAGCTGTCCAGATTGGCAGAACATTGTAAAGTCAAGTGAATGTAAATAAAAAGTCAGATTAAATTGAGTATATTTCATTCTATATTCAAGGGATGCAAAACTCAGTGCTTGAAATGATGGGCTCTGGGATGTCTGCTATAACATAGAAGAAAAATCTTGACTTTATCATAGACAATTCAATGAAAATTTTTGTTCGGTACCTACCAAAACAGCAGGTCAGTATTCAAATTAATTAGGAAAGTAATAGAAGAAGGAAAAAAAACCCCAAACTTTATTATGCCCCTACGTAATGCCCTGTTGTCATGGTTTGGGACTGGCCCAATGCCAGTGCCCCCATGAAAATGTATTTTCTTTAACTAACTGCTGTGAGATGTGACCGGGAACAGAGCAGAGCAGGCTTAAACTTAGAAAAAAGACTACAGACTTAAACTATTAAACTACAGACTAAAATCAAAAACACACAGGAAACAGAATGAAAACCTTTTAAACCATTCCTCTTCCTCCCACCCAATTGCACCAAAGCACAGTGAGACAAAAAATCTTGGAGTCCTGATCAAGTTACCCTCACTCAAGTAATCAATTCTCAGTCCATCAGGGGAGAGAGGAGTCTCTCTTGTACCACAGTCCTCCCCACGAAACAGGGCTGAAACTCCCCATGTTTCTTTGTCACACGTGGCACCGCCTGGAGAAACTCTGCCATGGTGACATGCTCCTTCCATGTACAGTGCTCTCACCACCGTCCATGGACCGAAACTGCTCAGGGTTCTTCAAGGATGCTTTGCCAAGTGCCAAAAACCAACCGTGTCTCGTTTTTGGGACAACAGTCCCCCCCATTTTCTCATCCCCTGGGGCCGAGGGTTTTCTCAAGAACAGAGCTCTTCTCCCTGAAGATGGAAGGCACCACCACGCCCTCTTCATCTTCCTCTGTTCACTCCTTTATATAATATCATTACAGCAGGTCAGTCTCTTGGCTCAGGCTATAGCATCCACCCAAATGCAGTCTCATGTATTACAGGTAGCTTGGTTCAGTCTATGGCTATACAAGAAAAGTCCAGCTGAAAAAGCCACTCCATCATCTCCTCCCACTTCAGCTTTTCCACATCTTCTTAACATCTCAGGTCCCAGACTGTCTCTCTTCTCTCTCCAACCACCAGCCAGGAGGACTAATGTTTCACAAAGTTTCCTTCACCCAGGAAAGGGTTAAAAGTCCGAGCTCCGCTGCCCTCAGGGCACTGAGATCTCACGGTGGCACTCCCACATGCTGGGCATCACCCCCCCCGCCGCCTCCTCTGCCGGCACAGGCTCGCTCGCTCTCTCTTCTGGGGTTGGGGGGGGGAACAAAAGATACCTCGGTGTTTTCTCCACCCCTCGGTCCTGCAGGGGCTGGCCCGGTTCCATTCCCTTCCACCTTCTCTCTCTCTCCGGGGCTCCGGCCTACCTCAGCCTGGGCCTCCATGGCTCCCCTCCCCACCCAGCCATGTGGCCGGGCGGGGCAGAGACGGTGCCGCTCCCTGGGCTACCACGGGCGAAAGAGAGCGAACTCTGGGAAATCTCTGCTTTTAACCCCGTGTGTCTTCAGAGGTGACTCACGTCTTCAGTGGTCACACCAGGTGTCAATATTCGAATCTGACCACTGATTGGTTTAACTAAAACTTCCCAAAAAACTCACTTCCTCCCAAACCGAGACACCTGTTTATTTGATGCAGTCTTGCTCCTTGTATATCAGAAGTTATAGAATGCAATTAGAGACGAGCTGAAGAAGGACAAGAAGAGTGATCAGAAATAAACAATGGCTTCTACATGGAGAATGACTTTTCAATCAGCTCTTGCCAGCAGAGTAAAGGTATGGCTGAAGGCAGTATGACAGAGATCTACACAATGATGGCAGCAGAATCAGGGTCAAAGTGTTACATGCATCCATTTTCTTTCACACTTCCCTAGATACCTGCTTGTGACTGACATTGGAAACAGTTTATGGTCTATGAAACTTGGATCTAATTTAATTCAGTCACACTGAAGTTTTTACCTAACATATCACATGAAACCCAGCAGTTGTAGAAGTTACATAGCTCAGTGCTGCACAACAGTGTTATCAGATGTTGGGGGGATTTTCTGCCCATTCGATTAGTTCATAATTAAGCCTTAAACAAGTCCATCCTACCTGAATCCAGAAGAAAATGTGAAAACCACTTTATATTGCTGCTAACCCCCTTCTTGACAGGTAGAGGTCATTCTTGACTGGTATAAATGACATAATCTTCAGTATACTCTTACTTGCACTAAAGACAAAAGCAGCAGCCCCACAGATCCACAATTAGTTGATAATTTTATCTCTCTGCTTTTTTTTTTTTTTTTGATTGTGCTGAGCACATACATATCTCCAACATGTCACATCTCCAATAAAGGTCATCTCCAAGATGACCTTTAAATCTGGAAAGAGTTTTAGAGTGTTTTATATTGCAGACATTTAAAAAATATGATACAGACAATGATGAACACAGTGGTATTAAATTGTTTCATTTATTGCAGTGATTTGTTTCAATTACAAGTTTTACCTGGAATAAAATTAGGCAATGAACTAGCACTTACTCACTTGACACACTTTGAATGGTCCAGATAAATGCTCAACAGCAGGACAGGGGCTACTTGCAGTTAGCCAGAAGGTCTCTTCTTTGTTCTCACAATTGACTAACCTAGGTTTGATATCAAGGGAAATTATTTACGATATTCAATGCTGGAGAAAGAGAGCCTGTTTTAAGAAGAGGTAAGTGGGAGAATTCAATCTTATGGCAGTTGAATAGTGGAAGACACTCATGTCTTCCACACTGGCTAAGTCCTACAATCTGCCATACTGGGTAATCCAAAGAATGTTTCAGCTTGGAAAACAATGACATATTTTCATCTTAAATTACCACAAGTGATGAAAGAAATGATAGTTAGTTATGAATTAACAAAAGTTAATATGAATATTTTTAACAACTCCAGTTAAATCCACCAAGAATTTACTTTTTTCAATATATTTTGGAAACACATATTCTTCTGCAGAAAGGAAGTAATGATATAGAGAAATTTTGGCAACAGGCATTAAAATATTTGCCTGTACAAGCTATTTGCTCTAGTGTAATGAGCTATATCCCAGTAACACTCATAGGAGCTCAGCACTGGAAGGGGCAACCTGATCTCCAGTGACAAAGACAGTTTTCTGCAAGTGTCAATGATTCATAAGTACTAAAGGGTTCACAGAACATCATATTCACCAAAATGCTTGCCAGACTGTGTTAATCTGAAAGCCTTTTCAGTTCTTGGCTATTTTCTACATTGTTGTCGTGAGGAAGAGATGTTCTGCTTTAAAACAGTGATGGGATAATAAAAACCACAGGAGTAGGGGGCAGTCTGAGTGCAGAAGAAAGAAACCTGTAACTTTGATAAAATTATGTCTTGCTTTTCCCATTTTAAAATGTCCATATCTGATAGGAAAAAAGCCTTTAGGGATGAGAATTAAACTGCAGCTCACGTGCATCATAGAAGGACCAGACATCCAAATGCGAGCACTGTTCCTGATTCTGTCTACTCCTTCCACTTCCAACAGAATTCACAATGCTTTGTGGCAGTCTGGAAAGATCAGCTAGAGGGTGGATTGTCCCAGTGATGTTGTCTGAATGGTGGCTTTGATCTGAGATATCCACAGTCCCAGGTTTTTCCTCCATATTTTCCTTATGCCTTTAATCTTGAAAAGAATAATATATGAATTTCATAGCCAAATAAGAATACAAGAATATCTCTTGCAGAGATAAATGCTGTTTAACTGTTTTCAGACATTGGCATTCCTTATTTGCCCAATAATGCAAGTCTGACGTCTTTATTGTAGGGTTTCAGTCTGGTTTTTTGGGGCTGATTTTACACCTGATTATTTTATCTTTCATTTTCATTCAGAATCTTCAATCCCTGTGTAAAAAAGAAAAATTAAAAAATTTGTATATCGTCAGCACTACCCATCCCACCACTACTACCCCAATCCCATGTGAAAGACTCCAAAGAAACATGTCATTATTTTCTGGAATCACAGAGAATCACTGAATTGCTTTTTTGAATGCCTGGCCTCTTTTAACCCTAGAAGTTAAGCTTTAAAAAAAATAATAATTAAAAAAGGTGAACAAACAAAACCCACAGGAAATTTATTCATTCAGTTAATTAAGTGTGCAGATGCTGAGCACAAATGTCAGAGAAACTGGAGCTCCCATGAGCCTGGTTTCCCTGGAGGCACTAAAACCATCGGGGCCTTGCTTAGTCCCATAAGTCCTTCTAAGCTTCCGCTTTTTTAGAAGCAAAGCCAAGTATTGCTCCACAACTCCAGGAATTTTCTGCGTGCCTAAAGCCAAACTGAGCTGAACCAGTGTCCTCCATCCCAGCCAAGGTCTCTCACCCTTCCTGCTGCCAGCTATAATTACTATAGGTCCAAATGTGTTGCTGTGCTCTCTACTAAGTACATTTTGTCCCAGGAAGATAATCACTGCCACCTCATCTGTTCTGCCATAAGCTGTAGGCTTCAGCATGCTATTCAGACCTGCATGTGGATGTGGGCAGGTTTTGTCTGCTTCTGTATGCTTTTCATACTAATGAAAGATAGACATGTTGCTAATATTCTGCATATATGGGCACAACTCTTTTCTCTGTAGAACCTGAGAGGGACTAAAGGCCTTCTACATGGCTTCTTCAGGCTCCTGGAAAACCTCTACCAGCAGCAGTAGTTTAAAAGACTGTTGGATGGCTTGTTAAAATTATATCATTAACACCTAGTTATCCCACACTACTTCATTTTCTCCACTCAGCTGAGGGCAAGACTAGGATCCTCCAGGCCAAAAATCATCACATTTAGTCCACCTGCTGCTATTTAGTGTAATAGCACTGTCATCACTTTCAAAAGGAATTTAATTCTTCAGCTATGTGAGATTACCATTCCTTTCACTCAACTGTCTCAGGGCATAGTCACCTCTGAAGAACACATCCAGCTTCATTTGATGAGAACTTCTTGTGCCTTTTCCTCTGGATATACTGTCATGCTCTAAGACACCCAGCTCTAGACATCCCAAGAGCAGCTGGTTTGAGGAAACATCAGCCTCAGCTTCCTTAATTACTGATGTTAGAAAGAATCTAATGTTGTTTATTTTTGACTCTTCATCTCACAATCACTTTCATATGGCAAATTTCTGAAAACTTACCTTTTCCATAGAACATATTACTGACTTCCAATAGATGATCCATTTTACATTAATATACATCTATTTATTTTGCTTTGGTCTCAACAAGTGAAAATTAGTACTTTAACAGGATTTAAAACATCTACATTTAAAACCATGTTCACTCATCATAATTTAATGAGCTTTCCTAGTTTCTGATCTATGCATTTATTCCACCAACTCCCACAGCTGTGTTCAAGTCTTTTTTTTTCCCCACCATTTTTCATTGTAGCAATTAAAAATGCATAAACCAGCCCTTCGCTGACATAGGAATATATCAAATTCATTTTTTAATCATGTGATGAACCAGAAGAAAGTCTTGAATACATTGTGTTTGCCATAACAAGTTGTCTTGTGATTCACATAATTCTTGAGAAGCTCTTGTAGTGCAAATAATACCCAGATATTTGCATAATACCTTCAACAGCCCAGCCCCAGACTCGCTGCATAGAGTGAGTGAAGACACTCATGTCTTCCACACTGGCTAGAAAGGTACAGGATACAAAGATATCTTGCTACTTTTTGCAGTAGGAGTGCACCTCCAGGTTCTTCCCATCCAGGCTAAAAACTCTGTGCTCACTTGCGAGGACTTCAGGTTAAACATGGTCCTGCTGGTACAGTCTCAGACTAACACATTCATGTATTCTGGTCCTGGAAGGATGAGAAAGCTCCTTGCACAGGCTTCTCAGAGGCATGCAATTCCCCTGAGAGAAGTTTATAGACAGGACAAAACAGCCCCTGTCTCTGTCAGGGTCTGCAATCCTGTTCAGCCAGAGCACTGGGACTCAAATGGAGATCAGTATTGATCACAGCAAAAGGCACCTCAAGGAAGCCAAGCAGGACACTTCACGTGCCCTCTTTGGTCTAACACATCTTTCACAGTCCTTTTAACAGGCGTGTTGCACTCAAAGGGATGAGCTCATGCAGTCAGTGAAGGGCAGAATCATGATGCTTCTCAAAACAACCAGCCCACCTCTAGGACAGTTCAGTCCTGGGTCTCAAGGACTGAAACCCAAAGGATGACTCTGGAGACAGTTCATCATTCTAATGGATACTCAAAATCTCATACATACATGGAGATTATTTTGGCACACAAATATTTACTCCTACTCTCAGCTCTGGTAATGTCTCATTTGCATTGGTAATAATTACCTGTTTTTTCTTTTGCTCTGTCAAAATGACTAAAAATATTAAAATATATGAACTTCTCTTGTCCTTGCTAGCATGTCTCTTCTCTAAAGGTACCAATCATCCTTTTCTCTCAGTTTTATATGGATTATCATAATTAAGTTAAATTCAATTGTTACCAGTTCACTCTTAGCTTGAAGTGTGATGCTGCTCCTCCTTCAGAGCTCAAGGAGGGCTGTTGTGTTTCAAAATCCTGTGTGTTTCTTCCAATTCAGGTGGGGGAAAAAAAAAAAGACACTACCCATGTCTTCAAACTTTGCCTCTATGAAGTGCAGAAAGTCTCTCAGCAGCATGATATTGACATGGACCTTCTGTTCTTGGCTATTTCACATTGTTAGAATTATATATTAAAATGCGGGAAGCTCGTGTTGACTGAAGCCATGACAAGGGCAAAACAACTTCTAAGATAGGGTTTTAAGGTGGGAGCTTTTAAAGAACAAGAAAAAGCAAGTATTTGAAGGATTTGTCCCACTATAACCCACAGAGGAATAGATACATAACTGTACAAGCACAGCATAAGAGACAGTTACACAAGCAGTCCAGAAAATGATAAGAATTTAAGTTTTGGATCAGGTCAGTCAAACACAGAAGAGCGTGTTGGTAGTAGCACTGCTCATTATTATGGTACTAACTTGTCTTTCAATAGCTGTGAGAAAATAATGTTGTAAGATGTCAAAAAAACTGTGAATGAAGGTCTTAACCCAATAATGGAATTAAAAATCATTATAGAGGTGCATTAAATTCAAATTTGTGGTGACAGACAGAGTACTGTTATCTGTCCCTAAGGCTTGACCTGATGGCTGTGGCACATGAGAAGGCACAAGCAAAAGTCAGAAAACAAGAAATGTTTTCACTGGAGATGAGGCTGGTACATTCTGTACTGGGTCTGCTAAAGGCACTAAATGTTTCAGTAGAGGATGAATGGGGATACATTTTCAAAATCACTACATTTGGCAAACTGGAAAGCTAAGTTTACACAATCAAAGCTGCCTGGAGCATAGTGGCAGATGGCATTGCTAGGAAAAAATGTTATTTTCTGCAAACATATATAAGCACTGAAAAGCCGTTTAGATGAAAAGGTTCTTCCCTCATGTACTAGTTGCTAGCTGCTTTTTCAAAAAGAGGGCACAAACTTAAACTTTTACTTTTCCTTGAAAGATGGATAAGACAAAATAAAACCATGTTTTAGTGTATGCACTAAGGTATTAAGACAGAAAAATTAACAACTTGGGTTTGAGTTCTGTCTCAGTTTCTCTCTCTTTTGTTAACCTTAAAATATTGTATTAGGAAAAAAACACTGACTCCCATGTTTAACATTGCTGGCTGATACCTTTCTTGAAGACTGCCAAGTATGTGAACACAAACAGATTAGAATCATAACATTACACAATACTTCTTAGGCTAGGTAACAACCCCATCTGCTACAAAACTTTATTTACATGTAGAGCTGTTCATTGCTTCTTCCCTAAAACAAATCTTGAGACTAAAATCAAAATTTTCCACAGAATGAATCTCAGAATATCCTCAGCCCTAAGAATCAATTTTCTTTTTTAAACATTTAAACACTTCAATGTCATATTACACATGTATAATCACATTAAATATGGTGTGTATTTCAAGTTTACTGTTAACACACAGCACACAAAAGTGTGTAATTTTCCATTGGAAATGAAGTTTAAGGTAATCTATTGTCATAACATTTGAAATTCTTCTTATTTAAAAATCTTCATTTTCTAATGGAAGATGGTTCCATACAGTTGTCTGGTGGACAAGATGAATACATCATTGTAGTGATGTCATTGTTATTTTTCACAGCTTTATTGAAAGACATCTACTCTTCCCATCATTTCCCCTCTCTTCCCCCCATGCCCTCAAAAAACCTTCACCCAAACCCAAGAAGAGAAGGTATAAGAAGAAATAGCATCAACATTGTCCTATGTTATATCCTATGTCCAATGTCCTATCCAAACTCTGTTAAGGAAGCAGGTGATTTTTAAAACTAGTTCCTCCCATGGAGTACATCTCTGACCAGAAGAAATCCAGGCTGTTTTTAGCAGTCTTAATGTCTTTAAGTATACCTGTAATGGAGACAACATTTGTAAGTGCAGATTACGTTTTAGAGGAAAGGCAGGGAAAACATGGACTCTGCACTTTGGGGTCCTGAGAGATCAAACTTCCCCTCTTGTTTTTACTCTGTATAAGCAATCAGTAATTGTTTAAGGTCTATTTAGTGACAAAAAACCCACCATGAATGTTTTAGCTTGTTTTTCTAACTTGTCATTTTAAAACAATGTTGAAAATAGTATCAAGTTCATTGGATGGCTTGCTGATTTTAACACAAGCAGAAGTAGTACAGTTAAATTCTACATGGACTGGAAAATTTAATAATAAAATTTAATTATATGTATTAATACTTAATTATAAGCATTAATTGTATTTTCCAGTCACAGAAAACAGGAGAGATCAGGTAAAAACTTCCAGCAAATTTAATACACTGTTCAGAAATACAGAGGATAATAGTTCTTCTCATTAGTAAAAGCTATCACCACTTAAAGTGTTAAACTTTTTGTTACAGCAGAAAAATCTGTCTGACCTTCACATTCATCTACTCCATTGGTATATTTTAGTATTTTTCTTGCAAATACCATTGCAAAAAGAAAATGTATGGCAGCTCCCAAATATGTGTGGAGTTTTAAATGGTCATTCTATCAATCAGTGCCTCTTACTCTGTCAGAAATTGACAGGAACTAAACCTGGTTTAAATCTTTCCAGGGTAAACCTCATTAGGCAATGGTCAAGAAGATACAATCCCAGTACTATTAAGCAGAGAAATTCATGAGACCTACTCTCTCTTGGAGAGAAGCAGGCTTTGTGGTTAATATGTGAAAGATGATTCAGAAGTATAAAAGGCATTTTTAGGCAAAGTAACTTACGCATTCAAAAGTACAGTTCTAGAGAAAAGCTGTGAATTAAATGAGGAACAACCATAAATTCAGTCTTAAAATATCAATATGCACTTTTTTATTTCTTTTAAGATATATGGCAGCAGATCAGAAGGGTATTTTAAGGCTCATATATTATCAACTCTATAGCAGATGTTTGGTTTTCATAAACCAAGCATACGGCTTACATTTAAAATAAAGCAGGTGCAGAGACTAATTATACTGCAAAGCAAAACCAGCACGTGCCCGTATGCAGAATTACCAAAGTCATCATCCTTGAACTAGATCTGGCTACTTAATAGTGTTCATTAGCTGGGAGCTGTTTCCAGGGCCGTCTATTAAGGCAATTTCCAAACCACCTTGTCCTACATTGGGAAGGAAAATTAGCACACATCCAAACAAAAACTGCAACAACATTTTCCATTCTCAGAATAAAAAATTAAACAAATGCTCTTGAATTTTCTTGTACAGGACATAGGAAAACAATAGAAAAATAATAAACAAACAAAAGAAACATGCTTTTTTGACCATGAGCTGTTGTGTAGTAAACAGTTCCTTCTACTGGTTCTCTTAAATAGAGAACCTCATTATAACCAGTCTGCCTCTGACTGTGTGCCAGTGTGAGGATTAGAAGGAACGGTAAAGAAAACTGTGTTTAAAGGTATTTTTATGAATTAAGATGAACTAAATCACTTTTTGTAGCACAGATTTCTTGCTTTCAGGGGACATCTCTGTGAGCAATTTCCACTTTTATCAATCCTTCTCAAAGTGCAAAAGAACACCTTCCAGTTTCTAAGGAAAACATATATCTACATGTCTGCTCACTTGCAAAATATCCATGCTCTGATGCACTCAAGCTTCCTCTTCTCCAGGTCACAACTCATGTAGGGCCAGGAACACATTTTCAGAGCAACTGGGGTAAGAAAAGCCTGTATACTGAAAGGCACACCCATAAAATGCTATGCAAAACATGAGTTTCCATATTAGCATCTGTGGCAGAGATATGGTACACCTTCTCTAACCTACAGTACATTCTAAGAATACATAATGTGAGCTTCCCCTCTCTGTTCTCTGCCTTGTCCTTACAACAAGCATGGGGCACTCAGCTGAGAGGTGATATAGACAGAAATCTACCAAACAGACACTGGACATCTTGTGTCGACTACAACTCCCTAGTGCCAGCTGAACTACAGCCAAAGGGGTGCAGGTCTCTTGCAGCCTTATGGATGCATCAGGTGTCCCAGGGCATCTCAAATGACACTGATGCATAAGCACCTGAGTACTGCCCCATGATTTGCAAGGTGAAAATCTCAAGAATATAATGAGAATGCTTTCTTGAAGGAACATCATCTTCAGGCTTTGGTTCCTCTCACCAGCTGGTTCATGCTTTCACCTATATCACTGTTTTTTGGCCAGGAGGGAAAAAAGTGCTCCACTGGTAAGCCCTTTGTGAGCTGAATTTCTAGTACAGACTTGAGAAGCCTTAGCACAGCTCTTTCCAAATCACACACAGCTGCAATTGTGCCAAAGGACTGCCACCCTGTACCCAAGAGAATACAGAAACATCCTAGATGGGCTTCCTTCCTTTTAAGCCAGAAGGTCAGTATTTCCAATATTATGATGCTGATTGCAACCAAAACCAGCATTGACAGCTTCCAGAAGCCAAGCCAAATAACAGCAACTTGCATTATGGAAGAAAAATTGCAAGAGAGGAAATTGTAACTGAAGGGTCCATCATATTCTACATGGATCCCTAGAAACAGGAAAACATTGCTAGTAGGAAGTTGGAAGTAGTACAACAAAAACACATTAAAATAAGTGCCCCAAAATTTACTCCTAAAGCCTTTTCTTTGCAAAATTACAGGTTGCTGATAGGACAGCTTTTGTGCTGGATCCTTTTTGCTCTAGATTGAGTTGTGAAAGAGAGAGTTAATCTATTTAGGAATTGTAATCAACAGGAAATAAAAGTATAATAAATGATAGCCTAGAGTTTACAAAACAGAAGAGTACTTTTTCAGATAAAGACCCAGCTCAGCAAACCTGTAAAGCATTTGTTTTAACATGAATAATAATTTAATCTGCATTTATATAAAATATGTATTCTAGTGATTATTGTAATGTACAAGTCTACCTGTATACCCCAATGAGCCAAACCTTTGGAAAAGTTATGGATTGCGTTTAATGTAAGACTAATTTTCCAGGTCTCATTTGCACTGTATCCTTCCTGCAATAGTGAATCATGAAAGCATTTAGCTCGATATTTTGAAATTCATTTGCTCATGCCAAGCAGCACTGTGAATAAAGATAATATTAATCAAGTATCCATTCAAGTGGCAGACTGTCAAGACAGATACAGTTCATGGCTATATTTTTTTGCTGAATGTGCATACATACTCCTAGGATTTCATCAGAGCTGTCAAATTATGTCAGCTCTAAAATTTTGAGTATATCCTGGCTTCAAGCTGCCAGAATCTGAGCTTTCATTCTTCCTCTTTCATGCTGCTTTATCAATTTTATTGCATCTACTACAGGTTTGTTTGTCATCAGTAGGAAGAGATAGTCATATCTTTGTTCAATTCCTTCTTTAATAGTTCATTCAAAAGAGAAATGGAATGTACACAGAGAAATTAATGTGACTGCTGATTACTTTCCAAATTCCTCCAAAATACGATGTTTGCTTAAGCTCTGTCTGAGAAAAAAAGCTATATTTGCATGTAGCAGTACAAGCACCTCCCTCAACTTCTCTGTCAATACACCAAACTCTCATTTGAAAAAACTGTTTGGAGGGTACACTTGCATATAGTTTACAAGCCAATTCTGTATTAGACTTTCTTGCCAACATTAGAAGGGAGGTATCTTTTCACCTGAAATGGTGGCTTGGAATTTTGGACATTTGTTCAAAAATGTAAAGTGTCTACAGCAATAATCACAGTAACCAGGGACTTTGGTAAGCAGTACTGAAAGAGGAAGAAAAAATTAATTTGGAATTAAATCCTGACCCTGCTCTTATATACCCATGTGTTATATAAGGTCAAGTGCCTCCTACTAAACAATCTTAAGGTAGCTGCTTAAAAACATGAATGAGGTCATTTTCCTTCCTGGTGTCAGGCCATCAGAAAATACAGCAGCACTCATATCTGACTGGGGGTTGGACCTGACACAGCCTGACCCTTCACACTGTGAATTTCAAAATAAAAAACTACACACATAACATGGCAGAGAAAACTCACTGCAGCAACAAAATGCTAAGTACTTAAAATGTTAGTACTAGTGGGAATTTGCTGAGTGCAAGCATTCACTCAGGCTCTAGAAGAAGGAATATTTTAATGTGTTACAAATGGTCAACCCAATAAGGCAGCATGAATCAGTCTAGAATGCAGAAAAAGTTCAAAAATTCCAATTTTATCAAAACCAAAGATGCTGGAGACAGCAATTTTTTGTAAGTTATTTCTTAGGGGTCATCCTTTATTAATATCCACACGCCATATTCTGTTAGAAGAATCACTTTCACAATTAAACATAAATTATGTTCCATATTTCTGCCTACAAACTATTCCTTACTCTTTTGTGTTCTATTCATTTTTTCCCTTTCTTGAAACTTGGCCTTTTCGTCAATGTATTCATGAGTGCAAACGCATCATAATTTCTCTGTGAAATATTTCTGATTGTGGTTGTTTAGAAAGATTCATGTCTAAGATCTGTGCTTGGGCAAGAAACTCAGTTTGGATCTAGAAAGCAGAAAAGAAACAAAAGCTAAAAGGAAGTGGGGGAAGGAAGCCTTCCTGTGAGCAGGGAGGGAGGATTCGGAGGGGTTGAAGTGGGTTCTGAGCCATGGGCAAGGTGGGGGAAGCCAGCTGAGTGACCAGGAACAGTCAGGGCTGGTGGTACAACCAGGGCCAAGACATTTTTATGCCATGAAATATCTAGAAAACTTACTTTTCAACATACCTTTAAATTCTCTTAAGCCACGATTTGAGTTGTGTGTTAGTAGGAAGTAGTATAGCAGGACCTACTGCAACAGGTGGAGGAAAAGCCTCACAAGAAGCTGGAATGCAGGAATAAAAAGATAGTTTATGACCTTTGGAAGCAGTTGCAGGCAACCTGGGAGAACTACAGGGATGTTGTCAGGTTATGCAGTGAGAAAATGAGAAGGGACAAACCCCAGCTAGAACTTAATCTGGCTACTATTGTAAAAGACAATAGAAAATGTTTCTATAAACACATTAGCAACAAAAGGAGGGCTAAAGAGAATCTCCCTCCTTCATTGGAAGCAGGGGACAACATGGGGACAAAAGATAAGGAAAAGGCTGAGTTACTTCATGTCTTCTTTGCCCCAGTCTTCAACAATAAGAACAATTGCTCTTCAGGTACCCAGCACCCACAGGACTCAGCCAGGACAGCTGACCTGAACTGACTGAAGGGATATCCCAAACTATGACGTTGGGCTTAGCAATAAATTTTGGGGAAAGGAGGAGGAAGTCACAGGTCTTTCAGGTAATGTCACCTGCCTTCACAAGTAACCATGATGTGTGCTGAGGCACTGTTTTCCAGGAACTGGATAAACATCTTCTTGCCAGTGGGAAGCAGAGAACAAATCCCTTTGCTTGTGCATACAGCTTTTCTTCATTAATTAAGCTGTCTTGATCTTGACACACCAATTGTTTACACTTTTGCCCTTCAGATTCTCTTCCCCCATCTGGTGGAAGAGTGAACAAGGTGGGGGCTTAGCTGTCAGCCAGGCCTAAGCCACCATCACTGTCATAAAGCTATTTTTAAATAGAGAAAAATAAATTTTAAAGTCTCCTTCTCGTGGTGTTTCTCACCATGCTTAAATAAATGTAGTGAGATGGAAGGGAGTAGCTAGAAGATTCTTGTTTTCATGTGTGGTGATGAATAAACATTTTCAACACTATTCTTACTGAAATGAAACTGCATTGGACAGCAAAATCCAGACTTGGTAACACCATATGTGAGCATTCAAAATCCATTTTAGTCACAATGCTGTCAGGTCACAAGCTACACAAGATTTCCTCTGGATAAACCACTGTTTGAGTAACCTCATAAAGCTGTTGTTTGCAATTTGGGATGAAAATTAATCACCCTGAAGAACACAATCTGCTCAAGCATTCCCAGGAAAGCACAGAAGGATGTCTCTCTCCATCTGTGGGTACTACTGCCCTTCAGAGGTGACACACAGGACATATCTGAGGGATGTCTGGAAGTGGGTGCTCTGCCTCCTGTTTGGGAAAGCAGGTACATGCAGCCTGTCCCTGATAGATCCATCTGGGAAATCTTTGATGGCTCTTCACGCTCACTTGGCTTCTCCTCCCTGCCCAAAGCCTCTTGTTTCCACTAGACAAGATTATACTTTGTCTTTTCTCCTCCCAAACAGGCATCACTGCTATCCTAGACCTGTCCATCATTTCCTGAGTTTTCAGTAGGAACATTGACATTCAAAGAAAGAAGTTTCACTAGTTAATAAACAAGCAAACAAAACATAACAAACCAAGCAAACAAAAACCCCTCACAAAGTCACGGAAGGAACTCCAGCCAGATCTTGTCTCTCTCACTGTATTTCCCACATATGTGGGGACTGTATTTTCAAGACACTTGCACAGCTGTTCTTGCTGGGGCATCATCTCTCCACACACACTGATGATGATCATCAGAAGTTTATCAGTGGACTGCCATGAGAGCAAGGCCTACCTCACTCTCCTGTCCTTTGCATGGGCTAAAATATGTCCAAAATGAGAAAATTTTTTTCCTGTTTGCATCTGATTGTGTTTTCCACTGAACAGGCAAATTAGACCACTGAGCCTATACGAGGAAAGACGGTTGTCAATGAAGTCATTCAGTCCATGTAAAACAGAAAATGTGGTGCTCCTTTGAATCAGGGCAAGGAGAAATCTTGGTAGGGAATTTTTTGGAGATAAGAACAAGGTATTACTGGAATGGAAAAGCCAGGTATAGGACACAGTGTAAAGGAGAACAGAGACCTATACAGTGTCACCTCATTGGTATATACTATTTAACTTTCTGTTCAAAAGCAAAAGACAAAACAAAAACTAGCTAGACATTGACAAAGTGTCTTCTAAAAACTGATGTTCAAAAATAGTTCAGCTCCAAATTTAGCTGGCTGGTGGTGCGATGCTGAGAAGAAGCATAAAACCCTGAAGGTGATGAAGAACTGAGAAGTTTCGTGTCAGTGGAGCAAGTACAAGCAAAAATGTGTAATGTTGCTTGAGCACCTTTCTGAGTCAGAAAAACACTTCCAGGCCAAGCTGGCCTTCTCTGGGGATGATTTGACCCCCTCAGTATCTGGGCACCCAGAATAAATAGTCCTGTTGAGCTGGCCACTCATGAGCACATCTGAGACACATTTAAGTACCTTGTTATCCACTTGTTAAGATGTGCTAGCACAGCTTCCATAAGGCTTGGCTTACGCCATGATCAGGCCTAGCTCTCAAGTTACACAACTCTTTTTCTGCATTGGTGTTACTGTGATAGTAAAGGGGACACTGGGTCCAGAAGGCATCCTCATGTTAAAACAGTTATGATGTTACTAGCATTCAAACCTATGAGCAGTCCATGACAGTCATAGCAGTCAGAATGAAAAGCTTTTACTTACTTTTGTTAGAAATTAGTGTGTTTAATTTTTACATGCATAGTTTATAAATGACTGCTACCCATTTTACTACAGTGTGAGCAACTAAGCACCGGAATTTTTATCTTGGTAACTTTTCTCCCTAAGAGGCAATTCTACCTTTTATGGATTGTGCTTCTAAATCAGTTGTCTGATTTTGTCACTTCAGCCCAGCATCTCTTTTGCTTTCAGTGGCTGTGCTTAACATGCTTTTTCTGCCAATTCCATCCCTTGTCAGGCTGGACCATGACCTCTTCTGGCTGCTCTCTGCTCCTGAAATGGGATTTGTGGCTGAGATTACAATTTAAGGTATTTATCCCCAACTTGACTCTAGTCTCATTTCTCAGGATTCATTTTGTTCCCATGGTGTTTATAAGCCTGAAATACTGTTGAGGACTTTCAGGCCACCAAACAAATTTAAATTTAATTGTTTCATTAAATAGTGCTAATCTCTTGAGAAAACACTGGCAGAAACCCTGCCTATGATATTAAACTAGAAGCTGGGTGGGAGATTCAGAAGCATGACTGCAATAGGATCTCAGTTTTAGTATTAATAATTGTTAGGTAAAGAAGGAAAATCTGCACTGCCTTTAGAGCACAATTATGAACCATGAGAGGAGGTGGTCTCTCTGTTAGACACCTAATTTCAGCTACTCTTTCTAAAATGATCTTTTTTTTTTTTTTTTAACTTAAATTCTTTAGAATTCATCCCAGCTGCTTTGCCACTATCATTCCTGGTTCTAGCACAGACTGTGCTCAGCAACACTTACAAGAACTTCAAATATGAAGGTGCTTCTCAGCTCCTCATATTTCTAGTCCTTCATTAAAACACAGACACAGGTATCTCCCCAGGATCTCCATTTACACAGGCATAGTTATCACAGAGCTGACCTCACCAAGATTCTCCAGAGCATTGTGCATTACACCACGAAGAAAAGAGATATTAAATATCTCCTTCATCCTTGAGTCCAATGATAGCAAGTCTAGAAACTAGTCCTAGATCAGAGACCACATGTCCCATGAAGACAGACACCTCTCCCTGTGAAACAAGAGCACAGAACTGGTCCAAGGTTTGTGTACCCAGTCTTCAGCAGTGGTGATCACAAGGTTATATCCTGGTCAGCAAGGGCTCTCTTCACAACATTATGCTTAGTTTGCCTCTTCATTTTTGACATTCTATCAGTTTTTGTATCTAAGTTGGCACTCCAGGAGGGAGATGTCAGTGCTTCCTGACTTTCAAGATGAGTAGCCTGCCAAACACAGGGCTTTTGAACAATATTTTTTAACTGTCTCTGCTTATAAGTGTTTTCAAGCCTCAAGATTATTGTTCAGCAGTAAGCCCTGATAAACACTGTAGCACCTCAGTTATAACTGAATAAAAGGTATAGCTGATAATTTAGCACAAGCACGTGCTGAGATATTTAGGATAAGTAATTCACAGAACCAATTGTGTGTCAAGAGCTTTTTATGTGAATTTCTAGATTTTCTTGTAAGTTATTCTAGTACAGTAGTTTCACCCATGCAAACCTGGCAGTTTGCTAGACTAATCTCAGAGAGACACTATAAATTGCATAAAAATAGGACATGACTTCCACATGGTGGACTTTGATGTGACAGAATATGAGCTGGCAACAAGCTAAGTATAAATGCAGAATTTAACTCAAAAATGCACATAATAAACATTTCCTGAAACTGTCTGTAGAACAGGAATAAGACTCAAGCTATACTTAATCTTCCTTAGTTTGTTTTTTTTTCTCTTCTATCTTGTCTGTAACTTAGCAGCAGTTTACTCCAGAAGTCATGTGTTCATGTGAGGCCAAGTTATAAGTCTTAGCAGCTGTATCTCCATTCTCAGATCATTTATTCTGAATTTTAAACCTGACCAAAGGGAACACAGAGAGAAGCAAAGGCTGTTGGGATGCAAGTTGCATCCATCTCTGCAGAAAAAAACCCTGACTCTTAGTTTTGCTGGAGAATGACCTCTAAATTCCTGACATAAAAACTTCACAGAGAGTGAGAAAAGGAATTAGTATTTGAGCTTCAAAGTATTTCTGCAACTTCCTCCTACTGTTTGCCTGATATCACCCACAGTCATCGCCAATTCAGACCCAGCCTTCTGCTCTGACTCTTTTTATAGTCATGTGCTTTTCTGTCTGGAGTCCCAAACAGTCCTGGTAATATTTAATATTATCCACCGTGAGAGGGAAATCCACCTGATACCTTTTCTGACACTCTGGCTATGTCTCAGCTCTCTGGCAATCTGCACCATTTGACAAGTGTATACCAGGTCAAACGACCTCTGGAAAGGGCAGAGGATGAGGAAAATGTGCTGTTACAGCTCTATCTGAAAACAGCCTGTCAGCTCTGGAAAGTGCAAAGCAGACTCATTATCCTCAAAATTGGATTCACATGCTATCTTCTGCCCTCTTCCATTAGCATCAAGAAAATTCCCTGGTTTTGGCTCAGGAATCAGCCATCCAAAGAGAGACAGCCCCTTTCAGTACTGGAGAAAGAAAGGTGACCCTATTACTTATTATTTGAAAGAGTTCATCTATTTAAGCTATGGTATTCAGGCCACTGATCATAAATTACACTTTAACCACATCTGGCAAGAGAATTCAAACTACTCAGTTTTGCAGGAGCCTGTTTCTTACTTAGTATTTTTCCATGAGGTGATCCTTTGGGAATTCTGATTAAATGTTGGTATTACCACTTGGAATAAACTACAGTATCTTTTGCAGAGGAAGCACCTTCCATTCCTCCTGATCAGCAATGTTAATCATAATTATTTTGTTAAAATCAAGCTCCATTACATATTTAGGTTTGTTTAACAAGCTTCCTGGCCTCCAATGTCTTACTTCATATCATTCAGTGTTGGATAGACACATGAAGACACATGCCTTCTTTCAGCTTGCCTTTGCATAAGGAAGTGCAAAAATTGATTTTTTCTTTTTTTCTCTAAAGATTTCTGCTTACTGTTCATTTCTGATTTCTGAGACATAATCTGCTGCCTTCTTCAATTTTTTAATGCCTTGCTAGGGGACTGAGAAACTTGTCGGTGGAGTTTTCTCAAAACTTGAGTTTCTAGCAGGTGCTCAAATTAATTAAGAGTTAAAAAACAGACACGGGAAAGAGTTTTAAGTAACCTGGCTAGAAATCCATGTCCTCTTTCTCACTCTGCACTGCTTTCGTTCTTCTGATGATAAAAACTTGTGGGTTTTGGTTATGCATAGAGTCCTCTGAGGAAAAGAAAGTAGACTGTGTCTGTATTTCTGGGAGGAAACTGGAATACAAGTTATTTAAAACAAAAACAAACCAAAAAAAAACCAAAATAAATATTTCAGGCTTACTTTTTCTAAATAAAGAAACAAAAAGGAGATCACATGACTGAGACAGTGTCCATTTAAACTCCGTTAAAATTTGAAATATTCAAAATAAACCGCTCTTGCCAATGTTTTCCTTGTGATGTGCACCCACGGCAGTGCTCAGCAGCCAAGCCAGCTCCCAGGTCATAGGGCCTTTAATCCCTGCTCCCCCGAGGGTAGAAATGGGAGGGATGGGTCCAGGTGTGCAGAGCCCACTGCAGCCCACAGCGGCCGCGTGGCTCGCGGTCCTGACAGGCAGCGAACGGCGACCAGAGACGCTGGAAATCGCAGGCAAGGGTCACCCCTTCTGCAGCTTGCCTAGGTGTGTTCTGACAGCAAGCAGACACATTTACCAATGACTGGGATTGTTGCCTGACTGCAAAATCTCACTGCTTCTTCCAAAATTCACTTTTGGCTGACTCAGTCCAAGATCAAGTGACTCTCCTCTGAGCTAAATCATGTGTGGAAGGACTATGTACCATTCATAGAATCAGAAAATCGTTTATTTTGGAAAGTACTTTCAAGATCATAAAGTTCAACTGTTAATCCAGCACTGAGTGGCCCACTGAAATATAATCTAATACAAGAACTGCAAAAGTTGTTTTTAAAATGTCTGAAAATTCCGATCTCAGTGCTTCTGGTATCATTCATTTCTTCCAAAATAAGTAATGCTGCTGAAAGGGTTACTTACAGAGAGCTCAAACAGTGGTTTAGACAATACATGCTAGGGCTGATTACACACATAGGGCCTCCAGCAGGAATAAAAAAGTGCCTTTCAGGAAAATCACAGGGAGAAAAACTATGAGAATCATTTTTTTTTTCCTTTGACTAATGAAGTAAGCACCCTGACAGAAGAGTTGTGTGCTATATTTATTCCAGCAGTGCTGAGTTATCTTCTTTAATACACGAGGTAGAGGGGAAGGCAGATAGCAGATAGTGGAAATGGTAATAGGATGTGGAATCCAATGACAGCTGAGCTTGTGCATGTTCCTCCTGGATCAGCTCAGATCCCATTGGGGTCTGCCTGTCAGGAACACAGACATGGAAAGTCATCAGCCCCCCTTAAAATATAGTTGAAAAGTTGAAAAGTGACACAAAATCACAGCCAGCTTAAGCTTTTCAGAATGATTGGAATTCATGTGTCTCCACTGCATTGCAAATGACCACGTGTCCTAAAGAAGTGCAGGCTCTCTCAGCTCCATGGGAGAGATGTTGGGTTTTATTCAGCTGTTGCTTTGGGGTTTGGTACACAAAAGCAGTAGAGAGCAGGGACTCAGGGCCCTCAACAGGAGCCCTGTCCACCACTCTTATCATAGAATCACAGAATCATAGAATCATAGAATCATAGAATCATAGAATCATAGAATCATACAATCATACAATCATACAATCATACAATCATACAATCATACAATCATACAATCATACAATCATACAATCATACAATGGTTTGGGTTGGAAAGGACCTTAAAGGTCATATAGTTTCAACCTCCCTGCCATGCACAGGGATACCATAAGGCTTAATCCTTCAAGGCTTTCTCGGACACACTGAAGCACCCTGGCTGCCCTCCCAGGAATCCTGAAGCTGTACTCCTGCAACATCAATAAAAGGGGTTCCCCTGCCTCCTCATGGCTCCAGCTGAAATCAGGACAGCATATGATGTAGCTGAATTACTAAGGTAAAAAATGTGCCTGAGAGGGGAAAAAGTAGAAGGCAAATGTCTTTCCTGCTGCTCAGATCACAGTGCATCAGGTCTGTATTGATGATGGCTCTCAAGGGAAGAATAAGGGAAGCAGGTGAGGAAGGCTCAGTATCCTCTTCCTATTGGACTGACCAATAGGAAGGCTCAGTATCCTCTTGCTATTGGACTGACTGTGTGCTGTAGCCAAGGGTTAGCCAGGGGTCTCTCTGCTGGCTGCCTCAGCTCCAGAACTGCTCAGTGCCTGGGGTCATTGTGTCTGTGTCTATGGATAACACGTGCTATTGGCAGCCAAAACAGCAGTACACTGGGTGAAGGGAGAATGGAAGCAGATGATCTTTCACAGTATAACAGTCTAAACAGTTATATAATAGCCAGAGTAAATCTGGCCGTGTCAGAAGGTTGAAGGTTTTTTTATACAGGTAATTTCTTGAAAAGCAAAATCATCCAAGCTCCAAAATTATGTAGTGGCAAAATACAGAAATCAGTCTATTTTTTTGTGAACAATGCTACACCAGCAAGTAGATGGTCCAGGAAGGTAAATTAATGCTTCCTTTTCTCAGCAATTTTATTTTCAGCTGGACTCCAGCCACAGGCAAATAGAAAATGGCTTCTCTTCAGGCACAGTAAGTGTCAACAGGCTTTTGAATTCCTTCACATGTCCCTCCTCCCCAGAATTCAACTGAGTTGCTGACCTCAACAACTGCTCCACAGAGAGAGCAAACGAACCATCCTCCACCATCCTGCCATTTTCTCAGGTACTCCCTTCATCTGTCATGTATTGTCTCACTACTGGAAGCTGCAAATGTCCTTGCTGTTTTCAAGGTCAGCTTTTACTCCACAGTGCTATTTCTGAGAGTTGTATGTTCCATGAATAGCATCCTCCTTTTCAAACAAAAGACTCATATCAGGAGGGTACATGATCCTATACAGAAGGTGGATTTATTTATCAGTGAAGAGATACACATTAAACCTCCTCACAATACTTATAGCAAGGAAGATAGATTATTTTGCCTGTAGGAGAGGAACAGCTCTACTGAAAGAAAATGAAGCCCCAGACAATTTTTTCTAGGCTACTAAGAAGGCCAAGGAAGCAATTCTCTGTTTGTTGGAAGACAATTCTTCCCACTTATTTACAATATAATTCCTCTGTTATACATGCTTTCCAAAGGCTTTGTTCTAAGAAACCCCTTAGAAAAAGTCACAAGAACAGATCTTGTATGATGTTTCTAATGACTTAATTTTCTGAGATCATCATAATTTTTTTTTTTTTTTTCTGAGAGAACTTAGTGCTATTTCCTTCAGATTTCTGGTCCCAGCCTATGGCTAAAACCCATTGGAACTATCCAAGGCACATAGCTCTTGTCTTCCCCCTGATTTATGAGGTGTCCCCAAGCAATTCTAGCAGAAGGATTGGGTGAAACTCTGCCTTCCAACCGGCCATATGCAGAGCTGACTGTGGTTTTTCGATAAACACTTCTTCCAGATCTGCCTGAACAAATTTGCCCATCCTTGCTGTGAGTGAAAACAGACAACCCCTATGCAAGGTTTCTGACTTTTTGTGTATGTGGAGAACACAATTCTCCATGTGACAATTGGAAATTGGTGAAATGATCACAGTGTGTTTAGTTACTGCAAGCCTCACAGCATAATCTAGATCCCTCTTCCAAACAAAAGCTCCGCTCTGCAATTACTCAGACAGCATATCTGCTCAATTGTGCACAGAGAGAGAATAAAAAATAAACTTTAAAAGAAACTTAAGCTATACATTATGGAGATCCATATTTGCATTTGAGAAGTAAAGCATCATGCGTGTGATAAAAGCTGTCTTCCATCATCTTTCCAAAGAAATTGGATTGCATGTGATGGCACCCGCTGCTGCACCACGCCGTGAGTTATACAGGAGCACTGCTGTGATTCTACTGATCTCTGAAGCTCCTGGCCCTTTTGCAATTTTCTTTATAGATTTCTAAATCTATAAAATCATCTCTGTATGGAACTGCATTAACTTATTTTCTGGATAAAGTGACAATCCAAAAAAGAAAATGGCAGGGAAGCAGACTCCAAAGGGTGCGAAATACTCCATCTTGTCATAATGTCCAAGCTTTCTTTAAAGATGCTTTAAAGATACTAGGTCCCCTCACTTTAAAGATGCATTCAAATCTAACAACAGCAGCCCTTAGCCATTTGGATGGTCAATCCCATAGATCAAATACCCTCTTGGATCACCCTGAAGGATAGGGGCAATTTTTCCTGATACCCTACAGATGACTTGGCTGTCTCTGCACTTGTGCAGCAATGTTTATTCTGAGGGGGGTAAGAAAGAAGCTTTACATTCACAGAGTAGAAATGCCTTTCAGAAATATATAAAACATGAAAACAAGGCATATCCCTTCAAATCTGTGTTAAAGATTTGCTTATTCAAATTGGATCTTCACAGAGTTAATAACTCAATCCTTTTTAATGAGTGTTTTAACATGATCAATTGACTGTTCCATGCATCTCACAGATAACTGAATTCATAAGGTATGGTTCTTATTCCCATATTTTAAGCTAAAGAATGATGAATAACAAATAGCAAAGTTCTTGTCTGTGGACAAATAGGCAGTTTCACATTAAATCTGTATTAAACCAGCTATTCCACAAATTCTGCACAAATAGAACCATGTTCTCTTCTTGTTTGCAAACATCATCAGGCCTGGTAGCTATCAGACATTTAAGTTATAAACTCTATCTTAAGTTTATGAATGCAGTAAATATATCCAAATGTTGGAAATTAACCATTTTTGGTGGATTTATCAGCTTTAGTTCAGAAAAAAGTATGCTAATGCATGCTTAGCTTCAGGCCTACTGACCTCTGGGCCATACTCATCTGAACAATTCTAAACTTGCCAACATTCCCTTTTCATTTCTCTGAATTAAATCAGGTTTAGGAGCAATTCCATCAATAAGGTTCCAGCATTTCAGCAGGAAAATCTGTGAGGGGAGAGGCAGTCTAGACACCAGCTGCTACTCAGAAAGCTTTTCCTCTGGATAAGCTTTCTACATAACCTCTGATAAAATGCGAGTTTGTGTTCTGTGTTATTCAACATCCTTACATTTTCTTATAGTAACACAATAATAATTAAATTACTTCAGTTTTACTCGTTTATTAAAACACAATGTCCTGATATTTTATTTCAAATATGACTGTATTGCCCTTTCCGAGCAGCCTTTCCTGTGTTGATAACAATCTTGGGGTTTGCTTTCTAGCACAACTGCTGTTGAACCACAGACAGTGACAACTCATTATCCCTTGCTCAAGACACATCATCTTCCCTTCTTTTGTATTTTAATCCACTACTGAATCACTGCTGAACTCTGGAAAAAAATGTAAGTAAGTAAGCATTTCCTATTTGTTCTACAATTTTTCAATCACTGCATGGAATAAAAAAAAATGAGAAAAAATTGTGTTAGGGGTGAAAATTATATGTTATACAGCATTATATATAGAAATCATGTATTTATGTTTTATACTGAATGTTCTCTGAAATTGCCAGAACAACAGCAAAAAGCAGTAGAGGGAACCAAAGGCACAAAATTCTTTATGCACCTTCCTTCTTCAGCACGGCTTTTCCACTCCCACTTCGCGAAGATCACTCTCATCAGTTCCCACTTTCCATGGGAGCTGCATTTTCAGAATTATTTGTGGTGTTGAACAAATGTGTCAAGCAGACAAACCTCACCTAGGGTTTGTGCAGGGGATAGAGCTGAACTCTGGTTGTCTCTGTGCCTTAAATGATTCTTCGATCAGTACGTCCCAATCTTTGAAGGATACCTTTCAGATCACAAAGGTAGCAGTGGTATACAGAGATTTTATTTACTTTTCATGTGTGAGGTCAGTGAAACCAACTTCAAGTATCAAGCAACTTTTAAGAATGACCTGCTGCTGTTTCTAGTGCCACTAGGATGCTGCCCTGCAGGCAGCACTTGCTGAAGATTTGAAAAAAAACCCTCCTTTTGGCTAACCACAGCTGAATATGTGTATTCAGCTTCCATATGTTCTTGTGTAAGGATTTGGTTGATTACCCTGTATCCTTGCAGTTCTGCAAAAAGCAAGGAAAGGCAGAGGTTTGGGGAATAGAGAGCACTGAAGAAGCATGGTTGCTGCAGAGGGTTTGTTTGTTTTTTTCAGGTACACTTGAGCATATGTCCTGTTATAGATATTCACAAAGAGGGATGACAGAAGGGACTATTCATGGTTTCTGCTGAACAGTAATTATTGTATTGCCCTTCTGAACTTGGCACATGATCCAGCACCTAATTCCAGTTCCTAACGTCCTGTAAAGATTAATGACTTACAGCATGTCACTGCTTTGCAGGTTTCTGATTTGGAATATTTTTGACACCATAAGGAAATGACCTCTGAATTGTGCTTCAGTCAGCCTTGCTGTCTCACTGGAGAGCTACGCCAGCTACACTCTTACATGCTTTTCAATCCATACTGATATTCTTTCAGATGAAATAACTTGACCTTTAGGAAACCCATCTACAGCTGAATGTGCAAGAAGTGACAGCCAGAAATGGTATGTTCTTGTCAGGGTAATAAAGCCAAGCTCCAAAAAAGATCTAATGTATGCAGATTCCTTTTCTTTCAGGGGTGACTGTAATTTCAGGGAAAAGGCAGGCAGGTGATTGGTTTGTTTATAGTGAGTCAGGAGAGCACATTGGAGGTGAATTTCAAGTCTGCTTTCTGTTACAGCTGTGGAATGATGCACAGGTTTGGGGGCCAGTCACAGTGCCTGCAACTCAGATGTTGACCTGGCTACCTTTTGGGGTCCAGAAAGATAGCTCAGGGTGAAAGGTTGTAAAGAGAATTCCGGGAAACATTGTAAAGATAATCATAAGACATGGGGGGATTGAGTAGTTATAATTGTAATTCTTCTTTGGAAAATTTTCAATAGCGATGATTAAAATGACCATCCAAGATTTCTAAAAGACATGTATAAAGCTATAGGAATTATGAGAGTTTCTTTATAGTGATAAGTGCTCAGAGATTTTACAATGATTTCTTGAAGGAAGCCTGCATGTTATATGTCTGCATTTGGTGGTAATGGCTTCCATTTGAAGAACTTCCTCTATTGGCACATATTTTCCTTATCTACAGTGCAATTTTCTGGACCTGTCAGAAGTATTTACTCACCCATTAGCTTTGATCATGGCTTTGGGTCTGTGAATGTCTGTGGTATGGAGAGATGGGTATATTGATAGCTGCCTTGGACATTGAACAACTGGTATATATCTGTCAGCCAATACTGCCTCAAGTCAGTTTAAGAGTAGGTTTTATTCTTTTTGATTCCAGAAACTATTCTGGGAATTGGATAATTCATTGAAGAGATTGGTGTCTGTTTCACTAAAGGAAAAAATCAAACAAACCCATGACTCAGGACTTAGGCTCCCTCCAGAGGAGAAATTCAGACATTTCTTTTAATCCCTGATAACATATAAACCTGTCCTAGGGGATTCCTACCAAGCATGGACCATTCATGACTGGTCATAGACAAACTGCTTAGCAGTTGCTGACATGCTGAAAATGAGGGTAATAAGAAGAATTTTCCAAATATCTATGCTATATATCATGATGGTGATGGCACAGTGGCACCCATTTTTCAAAGCCATCCTTATGTGATTTGTCAACTGTAGCATGTGAATTCTACCTGGACAAACCTTCCAGGCAGACAAAGAAAAGAACTGAAGAAGGTAAGAGATGCAAGCACAGAAACTGTAAGGGTGGATTTATGGCTCTCCGTGACCTTGCAATGGACTCCTAAAGGCAACTTGCTTGTTTGTGTTTCTGCTGATAATGAAGCTAGCAGAATGTTTCCCAGACATACCAAGATAATGGGAATAAGTAAATTAATAATTCCAAAAGGACATCTGTTTGAAAAATTCTGGAATGATGACTTATTTGTAATACCAAGTAAAGTACAGATCTTTTATCTAACTGTCATGTCAGAATGACAGTGAACTAAACCCTTGGTAATGGGCTCATTTATCCAGCCCTGCTAAATTCCAATTTATCTTTCTAGTTTGCACCACAGCATCACAGAAGGAACAGTTGTTTGGGTTTAGCATGTTGCTGTGAATCATTGAATGCAAAGCTGCCAAAGCTCTCTCTATCAAATTCATAGCATGTTTGGCACAATTCAGTCTTCATTATTGCCAGAAACAACAGGATATGCAAATTAATCAGATTGATTAAAATAAATTTGTGCAAATGAAAGATGACCTTTTTTCTCTTTCATGATGTTGGTAACCTTTTTGCACACTGCTTACAACCCAATATTAATGTGCATTTTTAGTATCACACGGGAATGTGCACCTAGTTGTACTCCCAGACTACAACTATCATAACAATGGATTTTCTCAGATTATTTGCTAAGAAGTATAAGGTGTAGTATCTGGGGCCAATGTTCTGCCACAGATCATCTTCCTATAAATAGCTTTGTGAAGAATCATGCTTACACCCAAGGGGGGGCTGGGTTAGGGAAGACTCCCTGTCACCGTTGTAATACAACTTTTCTCAAGCCTGTAGCAAGAGAGAGAATGATCTAAAAGTAAATCCAGCATCTCAAACTTTATTTTGTTTTCATTCATATTATATAATAACTCAGTATTTTCTGGCCACGAGGCCTCAAATTACTTGAAAAATATATCAAGATTCTATAGAACAACATAAAGTCCAGGCGATTTGGGGCTTGTAAATACAGGGCATGTTTTGACCCACAGTTTATGTAAGATTTTAAACAGGTACCATCCTCAGATCTTCCATCAGTGACTGAGGGGCCTGAAAAAAAAAATTCTCAGTTTCACAGTGCCTCTGTTTCTCCATCTCCTAATGTGATTCATACTCCTCCTTGCCATTTTGTCACTAGCTGTGAAAAGCAGCCAGAATTCACTGTTGCAACCTGGAAAAAAGTTCTGGTTTTGCAATATTTTTTTTTTTTGTACGTAGTCCTTTATATATGTGTGTGTGTCTTTTATAATAATAATATTTTCTAAACTATGCTCAGTTTATAAGCATCTGGTAGATTCCCATTAAAGCATGTGGATGCTACTACATTCTCAATAAAACTGCATGATTTCTGACCATGTGGAAGTTTACTGTATTGGCAACAAAACACAGGCAATGTCTTGCTCTGCAAATCTCGATTGAGGAAGTTTTCTTTTCAGGACTGTATAAAGTCCTGTTTTGAAAGTTTAATCTCAAGAAGGATGATTAAAATCAGATTCTATTAAAAAAAAAAACAAAAACAAACCAAAACAACAACAACAACAACAACAACAAAAACAAGTAAGAAAGAACCAGTCTGCCACTTTAGAACAGTTTTGTCATATATAATTTCATATATAAAATGAGATTTGTTTATGACATCCATCAGAAAAGACTCAGTCATTCAGGAAACAGCCTCTGACAAACTACATACATGCATATAGAGAGAGAGAGAGACTGTGCTTTCTCTTTGCCTAATCTTATAAACAGAATTTTTACTGGAAATTATATCCTATGTCAAATTTCAGCATATGGTAATTTGCATTATTTTTGGAATATCCACAATGGAATATATTTATTTCTCTGGAATCTGTCCATATTGCAACTGACAAGGTGAAGAACGAGTTCAAGCACAAGCTGATTCACACATATCTTAAGCAGATGATTTACATGTACAATATTTTGAGAGATGAGGGATAAACTGAGATCTGTGAAATTCCTCTGGATTATGAAATATTTCATAGGGTAGCTTCTTTCCTTGAGAAAGTAGTATTTTAGTCATCACATCCTACTTTTTTTCCCACGCACTGTGCCATTAACACATATTTTCCTTTCACTCAATACCTTAAGTGCAGACCAGCAAGAATGACTGATGTATTTTGCTTTTCGTACACTAAATGTATGAACACATTTTCAAGCATACCTGTATGCACAGGAGTGTAGAGCCTAACGACCTCTCTATTTAAGACCAACTGGAGAGGTAAATAGTGAATAAATCCCACTTGCAGCCTGCTGTGCATGCAGTCTGTTGGCTTAAACGAGCTGCAGCATCTCCCAGAAGCAGAAGCAAAGTGAGCCTGCCCCCCGTCAAGGACTCAGCATCCAGGCAAACACGCAGAGCCAGTGCCAGGTGTGCTGGGAAGCTGGTTTGTCCCCTCACAGATGACAAGGGCCATCTGCAGGGCTCCCCAGGGCAGAGCCAGACTGCAAGAATGCTGGGATCTTGACAAGATCCATTCTTTCTTCCACTCCACAACACGGTGGTAGCACAGAGCAAGTTTGCAGCCGTGAGTACACAAAACCCTCTAAGTATATATTTAAATAAACTGAGCCCAGGCATTTGTACAGATGCCAGGCCTGCTGTCTGGCTTTTCCAGCCTGAGTGACAGGGAGAGCATCTGTGCATAGCTGTAGCAGAGATACCATGCCCTGCGGGCCCGAATGCTTAGTCCTGCTGAGCTCTTACGCCGCTTCTCTGCAAAATTATCCTTTGGGTCCACTGGTCTCTACAAAATCGACAGATTCAACTTCCATCCCCCTTCCACTTTGCCAGGTTCCCCTTTGATTTGCTGAAAGAAGACAGATGTATAAGGTCTCTTTAGAATTGAGAAAGTGAACAGTTTGAAACCTGTACCCTACAAGAGCTGGTTGCTCATGACTTTCCTTGATCTTGTGCCATGACAGTGGTGTTTTCTCCAGGTGCCTTCCCTGTCTCAAATAGCTTCTCTACTGTCATTCCTTGACTCTCCATCTGCTCCAGCAAATGGCAAGATTCACACGACTTCCCCTAAACCCACTTTTTGAAGTCAGTCAGACAGCTCCACTTTCAGGCCTCCTGCCATCCTGCAAACATCCACAGATTACAATGCCTATTTAATTCAGGGACATAGACCCAACCCCTTGTTTGGAAATACCATACACAAACGCTTTCCATGACTGGTGGTGGTCTACCAGAGATCTTCCTACAACAATGGCTTTTGCCACAATGTAATCAACCCATCTTAGGCTTGAAATGCTTCCTGGAATGATGTGGGATATGGTACTATCAGTAAGTATTAAAATATTTGACTTGATTTGGTAAGATAAAACATGGTAAAATGAAATACTGAACTGAAAATGAACTGCAGCCAGAGCAGAGAAAAGATACTATTTAATTCTAACTGTGGCTTCAAAAAAGTAAAGGCTTTAGGCACCATCGTACTAACGAGACAATTTCACTGTGTCTGAAAAGGGATGATTTGGGGTCTTCTTGAATCAGCTCTTGTCTGTGTAAATAGCATTAGCCCTTTTCAGCTTGAATTTTGCATAGCTCAGTCTTGGGTCCCTATGCTATTTAGATTGCCAGTCTGGCTTGATTGTTTGTCATTGGCTTGTGAACATCACTAACAAAACATTCAGAAAGCTGAGTGTGTCAGGGAATAGCTATGTACTTTTATCCCTGCTGAGAGACACTCACCTGTCTTGTCACCAGATTACCTAGAATGTCTTGTAGCACTCAAGGGAGATTCAAAAAACAAGAAGTGAAAAATACTAAAAAAGGCCAGTCCAAAGGGCTAGGAGAACAAATGATGTTTAATCAGAACAGGCAGGGTTGTGAAGAAAGGCAACTGCAAAAAACAGAATAGGATGAAGAGTTTATTGTTTCAATTCCCAGAAATTGTAAGCCCAGGCACATACTGAAATGGTGAAACTTTTTTCTTCCTGTTGAGTGTACACATGGATCTGACTGGACAAAAAGTGTCCACTTGAGTTATGCAACTAGTCCAGTTAAATTCCACTGGAATACTGCCCAAAACATCAAGATGTGCCAATATGAGCCTTCTGTTAAAAAAAGAAAACCAAAACACACAAAGACAAAAATAACAAGCAAAGTTTGCCCCAGCATTTACCTACTAGTGCAGGCTCATTCCACGTCACTTGTTCTTGATCAGAATTATAAATATGTGACACAGCTAAAAAATAATTTATTCATGATTTTATGTTAAATTAAGGCAAATCAGACTCTGAGGGTGTTAGGGAGACACTAATTATATCTGCCAGAGGGAAAGCAAATAATACTTAGAAAGCATTAAATCAAATGTGCTCTTGAGGCTGCTGCTGTGAGCCCTTGTTCTTAGAGAATGCCTCAAATCAGTTGCAAAAAGCCTCACCAGATTCTGTAGAATTTTATTTTAAACCAAAATTAATTTAATTTTAAAATTGAAGAAATTTATTCAAAACTAGATTTGATAGATTAGTATTACTTTATTTAGTGTTACTAGTATTAACTCTTATTAATGAGTTAATAACACATGGCATCTGCTAGGGCCAGCAGTTAATTTCTTACTCATACATCTCTCTCCTGCATCTCCTGCCAAAACCCCACGTCAGTCTGCCACCACAGCCTGCCATTCAGCTGATAGCAGTGCCTCCACAATCTGTTCATTCTTCATTTACTGCATGGGGTTGGCTGAGACCACAGCAAAACCAAGCTCATTTAAGTTCATTTCAGGACCTCAGGACCATGCACAGTGCAGAAGTCACTAAGGCAGACTGGGCCATCAGAGCAGCTCTGTGCCTGAAGTGGCCATGGATCCATCCTGATCCCACAGAATTAAGTTTGGGGCTTGCAAGGCTCAGTGGGCACAAGGCAGACCCTGCCAGCATCCCTAGTGTAGGTGAGGATAATGCCAACAGGAGGCACTGTGCTACCAGGAGTGAACATGGCCAGGCTGGCTCTTCTTGAGGTCACTGGGCAAGGTTTAGGGCAGTGACCGGCAGCATCTTCTGGATAAGCACCAAGATTCCTGGCCCAGAGGTAAGGTAGTTTGTCTTTAAGAGAACAGAGACATAGGTAACAGCATCAACCTCAATGTTAGTCCAAGAAATCTTGTTCCAGTATCTGTGGGAATTTTGCCACTGACTTGAACAGCAGCTGAGAGACTCACCACTGTGCCTGCCAGAGGAAACGGAAACTTTTCACTGGCTATTGAGGAACTCTAATGAAAGATAAACAATTCTGGGTGTCAGAATTCTTATTATGCTAATTTCCCATTGATACCTTGATAAATAAATAAAATAAAAAGTCCTTACTGACCCTCCCCTTTTAATTATCAGACAGTGACATATTAAGTCTATTGACTCACTCTAGTGGGTTGCATAATGGAAATGCCCTTGGAAATGCACGCTTTTGTACCCTTCGTGTTTCTCCATCATAATTCCATAGATTTATACATTGTCAGTGTGCTATTTTGGGCTAATATATTGCAAGGACATAGGGGTGGTGGCAGTTTATCAATGACTTTTTGTCCTCCTTTTCATTAGTGCTACTTAAGAAGGCAAGCTATTTCTGTCAGGAGCTTCCTATAAACATAATGGATTTTACAGTATAACCATAATAGTGCAGTACTATGCCTGTCCCTTCCTTGTATTAATTATGATCATATTTGCATTCAGGATGCAACCTTATGTGAATCCAATGCAAATTTCTATCTTTGAAGGAGAAAGGCACTAGCACAGCAATTGTTCAAGCTGTCCCTGGAGGTAATAAGACACTACTGCATGTGCTACCTGAGGGCAGTACCAGAGCAATAACTTTCTTGATCCACACAAATATATCTCAAGCAATATTTCTCTGGAAATGGAAATTATGCATTGTAATGCAGATTTGGAGGTTAGCCTAGCTTTTTTTTTTTTTTTTAACCTGTGCATTACCTCACTGACATTTGGCCAAGTATTATATAAGACCATAACCAGGTTCACCTTAACATATTTTATTTATCCCAATCTGTCAAAATAGGCAGCAATCCATTTTTTATACATATTACTTTTATTAAGAGAAATTTAATACTTCCTCTTGGACTGCAATCTACCCAAAACAGCCTGCTATTTTTCATCTACCAGCTTCACAAGTGACAGGTCAATAAGCTTTTCTTTTCTTTTGCCTGGGTACCTAAGTCAGCATCATTAATTTTCAAAGGCTGCAGCTCTGAAAGCAACAAGAAAGGCACTTAAGTACATTCTTAAGGTCCACATATTCACTGAAATTAAAAGTATGGCTTATGTCCCTTTCAATAAAGCAAGCACTAACTCCATCTTCAAGGCCAGATAACCATGCATGCTTGTGTATAGTCTCAACTAACAGGCTATTTCTCCTGTTTAAAATACATGCACAAGAGCCCTGTTACAGCTTGACCTTTAAGTGATATGTGTACCAGAAGAGCAGAGTGATGCCTGGAAATGTCTGTCAATGGTGATAACTGCTGAAATAAGCAAATCAGATTTCACTGACTTTAAAAGTATATCACTTCAATAATTTTTTCTCTTTTGCGAGAGAGAGGTGCATAGGCTATGCAAAACTTCAAAACATTTAGTCTTTCTGCAATCTTTGCCCTTGCAAATGAAAAAAAAGAAAGAAAATTGGAAAAAAAAGAAACCTTCAAAACATAGAAAGTCACCTTATCCAGAGGAGATTTATTTTCTTCATTGTGGTATTGTTTGAAAAGGGACATTTTAAAAGAGTTTAATCGCTTTTCTTCTTGAATTTGAATGGCAGGTGGAAGTTTTCAGGTAAGACAACAACTTGAAATTGTGGATGATAGGTAGACACAAAGATTCTTATAAAATAAAGCTGCAATATCTCCTGGTGCCATCAGACCCAATGTGTAAAATGAAAAAAAGTGCAGATTTGTCTTTATTTTCCAGGTGAACCCATTCAACAGGTATTGGGAAAGCATCTTGTATATCAAGAACTAGAAAATGTCCTTATAATAGAAGGTGTCCATGAAGCACACCAACAGCTGCAGCAAGAGCCAAGAGCAGTGATACACCGAGTGTCAGGGCCCTGAGGGCACCAACAGGGCCTGAATACCTGCTCCCATCACCATCTCCACCTTTCAGGGGCTCAGGAGTCCCATTTCAACCCAGTCTGGGCCCATCCATCCCTGATCCAGTGATGCTGCCACTCGTACCAGTCCATCAGGGAGTGGGCAGCCTGCACTGTCCCCTGACAATAAGCAGGTAGAGCTGGCAAGAATTCAATCCCACGGATGTATGTGTATCTGATGCAGGCTGGACACCTGTCCATCCCAGCAGTTCTCCTGAAATGTCACCTCTCTTTTGCCGTTGTCATTATGGCCTGTCAGGAAATGCTCCGTTGATGAGGAGCTCATGGTGCTCTGCTGTGCCTTTGTAAGCTGCAGGCTGCAGGATTTGCCTGAAGGACAGAGCCTAACGACACCAATTTAGTAGCTTCACACTATCACTGCAGTTTTCCAGCTGCTTTTAAACTAAGCTTTCATTAAGTATCTATTCGTAAGCTCGTCACTTAAAGAAAGAAAACAATCAAACGTGGAAAAACACTTTCAGAAAATTACAGATAGATAGATAGATAGATAGATAGATAGATAGATAGATAGATAGATAGATAGATAGATAGATAGATCTGTACTGATCCATAATGGTTTTGAAACATTTTGAGGAAAGAGCTCTCATTTTCTCATGAATATATACAAAGAGGAGACACACACACACACACACACAGAGAAATGTACAAGCATAGGCAAGGGCTCTCAGATTTTATTTTTCAAATAACCAAACCAGGCTGCTTGAGGCTTTCCAAATTCAGTTAGATGCCCTTTGCATTACAGAGCTTGCCCAATCCATCTGTCACAGAGCCATCCTCAAAGTGCATGTATTAAAATTTAAGCTAAGTTGTTTACAAAATAGTTCCAAGGCTGTCCCTTTGTGGAAGTACTGGTTTGCAGAACATCTGTTGCTTTCAATAGTCAATACAAAGGCATTTGTTTCATCTGAAAGCAATGGCATTTCCTGTGCTATAACCAGGCTCCCATGAATCAAAGGAAATATGTTAAAGCCATCCAGCCATTATTAATCTTTTATCTGGGGACTCTGCCTTCCTCTGATCACATATTTATGAGCATTAATTTTGGCTTGATTTGTAACAGCATGTTCTCTGTGATGATTTTCACAAAATGGGAAGACAGAATCTGAATGGGTAGAATGGCTCAGTGCAGACTTATCAGTGGTTTTGGCTTCATTTCTGTACATCCCCATTGATCCATTGTGTTGAAAAAGCAAGTGACTATCAACTGTGTCAGCTTCCCTTTGGCTATCACCATCTTCTCTGAAACAGAGCTCCAGCAAGCAGCACCAGCCTGGCCTATAGTGGTTTTGTTTTTCTTAAGACTTACCCTTTTTGTTTCCTTCAAGTTTTGTTGATGTTGGTCAGAATTCAATATAAATCTAGAGAATGTTCATATTAAGTATTATTGAATTTACATCACTGGACAGGTAAGGCAGCCAAATGGTCAGAAGTGAAAAACATGATTAAAAACCTTCATTACCAAAATATTTTGTTTGCAAATTTATTTTTCTTATCCATATCACATCTCTGTAAAGCTCCAGGATTAATGAAGATGTCTGAAATTAAAAATAAGGGCTTGATTTTTCTCTCAGATGAATTTGTAGAGAAGGTATTTTGTTGGTTCATTCTGACTTTGTAGACTGTCTTGAAATAGGTCACCAGCAAGCAAAGCAGTGTGGGTTCAAGTAAATGCTATCTTGAAATGGTGTCTTCAGTAAACTTCTCATTGTAAAAGCAACTGCAGCTTCTAAATTCAAAGCATCAGGACCAAAAAGGTGTAAGGATGTACAACAATGGCAAAACAACTGAAACGTTTCTAGTCCATGTGAAGCTCTCAAACTCTGTGAATGATACAAAGATCATCAGAGAAACTCCAAATCACCGATTTTATGAAAGTTTTAAATTTTAGGCTTAGGAATTAGCTAGGGTGAGTGAGTAAACAGATTATATGTCAGGAAATTCCCTCTAGCTTCAGAGATGTATTAATATACCCTGCTCTTCACCCTTTGCAGGGAATGTGTTACATTCAGGGAATAATGAATCAATAAAAGAATCAATTTGCAAGAAGCATCTGAGAATCTGGAGAATTCTTCCTGAAAGACTGCATAAGCTGAGACTGGATATCTTATTTCTTAGGAGGCATGGCCACAACACCTTAGGAGAAAGCTGATAGTGTGTACTAGCTTGTTAATTTTGGTCACGGAAGACAAGTCACTGGAACAATGATTATGGTAGAGTTGCCTGCAATTAGATAGGAAAAACATGTTTGGAGAGGAAGGATCTTGACCTTACCCAACTCCAATGGTAAAATTTAAAAATTGAAATAAAAGTAGTTCCTTTTAAGAGGAGCTTTGAGAAATTAATTTTTAAAAAATAAAGCTGGGCAGCACTGAGCATTAAATTAAATGAATATTTTTTTTTTTATTGTCCCCCGTAAGAATGACATGAGAGATACTTAAACTGGGATCTGTATAGCTCTTTCTGAGTCATATACACAAAGCCAAGCTGCTTCAAAACATTTTCTTGAAATACAAAAAACAACAATTATTAAATTAAGAGTGTTTCTCTGCTAAAAATAATTTAGGATATGGAAAGCAAAAGAATTTAGGATATGGAAAGCTTCATTGCAAAATCAGATGTTTATTCAAACAACACTTGGACAGAACATCTGCATGTGTGTTCTCACAGATAGGTTTGGCTCTTCCTTATTCCATCCCTCTTACTTATTCCTCAGAAAGCACAGCTGGCTGTTCTTCCACTACCAAGCAGTTTCTGCAGTGAACATTACATGAGAACATCACTCTGTTGTGCTGAAACATGGCCCTGCTTTAGGCATTTTAGACATGCTAATAGCTTGTGCCTTGGTACCTTTTACCTTTTCACAGACCTAGAACATTAATGAACAGAAATGGTATTAAGGCAGTGGTCACACATTAGAATAATTGAATAAGGGCCTTTGAAGGCTACAGCTCCAGTGCTTGCATTAGATTGCAGGATTCTTTCTGCCACAGTATTTTCTGCTCATTTGCCTTCACCATGGAAATCCTGGTAATCATCATTCATTCCAGCCATCCCAGCCATTTCGCCTGATGCATAAAAATCATTCTGCTTCTCCTCTCATGCACACATCAGACTGCAGAGGCTGTGAGAGGAATACTGCATGATTCCACCAGGAAAGGAGCAGAAATAGGATGTCTGGAAGGAAACATGAATTGCTGCTTGATTGGAACAAATGTTCAAAACATGTCATTTCCAGCAGTCAATAATTTGAAAGGCTCTCTTTCAATTTTTGATTTTAAATATTTGTGTAAAATATGCTACCATTTGAAAATTAATAAGGTAATTTTTCATGTAAGAATGTAAAAGCAAAAATATTGCTATTTCATGCATCTATTTCTCTAAATATATTTTCCAATTAGAAATACTATCAGAAGCAACTCATTCTTGTGACCATATTCTTCTTGCAATACCAGAAAAAAAAATCAGAGAAAATGGATTTGCAGGATTTTTTTCTAATTTGTTTGGAAAAAAACCCTATATGGATTCCTTCATGATGGCACCTCCATTTCTGCAAACTCTAGATACAGGTGAAAAAAAAAAAATCCCAACAACCCAAAACATTACTAAGTGACACTTTCCAGGGGAGGAGATGAATCCAAGGGAGATGGTGTGCAAAGCACATTCCCACCTTGTGTAGCATGTACAGTGATTGGCTACAAACACTGTCTCCATTTTCTCGTGAGCACAGATGAGATCTCCCATGGATGAGGAGCACTGAGTATGCAACATAATGAATATTGGCACATTCATCCTTCCTGAACACCAGCCACTCTCTGATTGCCTATGAAATTATTTAGCTTTAGCCCTACTTTTGCAGGGCAGCATCTTGCAGGCATCACAGAGGCCAGCACTTATCAGGTGCAGTGTAATGCAGCAACACTGGGATCTGTGAGCTCCCAGTCACAGTCAGGGAAAGTCCTGAGGCACAGATCGTGGTTCTGGGCAAGTTCAACATAATTAATTAATGAAGCTGAGAGCTGAAAAGGTTCAGTATTTGAGAATCATGGAAGGAAAATTACCAAAATCTCTCTCAATTCTGATTATCCGTTCAAAATGTTAAATCTTTGTTTCTAACTTAGAAATATCAAAAAACCTTAGTGTATTTTTCCATCATGCTTTATTTTTCAGCTGAGATCCAGTGGCAGAGGTGTAAACTGAATTAAAGGCTAGGAGGAGGAATGAACTGTCTTCATGCTATAACCATTTGGATTTGTAGCTACAAAGGTCTTTCCAAGAGAATAAAAGCTAACTTAATTTATGATATTATGATGAAAATGGGGAGAGAAATAAAGTGATAACTATTTCAGTTTTCAGACTTCCATTGGCAATTTTATTTTGTTGTAAATATATCACCTTCCTACATCTGACTCAGAAACTAGCTCATTAAGTACTCAGAATGGCTGCAGGGTAGAGAAACCTGTAGGTTATGAAGAAGGAAGCCCCTGTGGACTTCTGTTCTTGCCAGGAATAACAAAGCTAGAAAAACAGATCTCTCAGGCTAGAGTTGAGGGGTTGAGGTTGAGAAAGTATTCTCTTCTAGGTATAAACACAAGTTCCTTTACTCTTAGAAATCACAAATATATGTGTATTTCTGAATAATTATAAGAAAATATTATCAATAATCGTTAGGAAAGTTATCTAATATTTTACATTATAGAGTTATTATAGAAGTACCATTACTGATTCTCTATCTGGATGAACTATTCCACATAGAGAGATTTACAGAAATTGAACAAGTTAACCACCTTCAGTACCCTGTAGCAATCTATAAATCCAGAAACTGGTTTTATGTGTGCATGGTTTGGGTGAGGTTTTTTTTCCTCCCTCAGCATTCATCCTTCACCTTAAAGGTTATTGTCAACTGCTTTGAATTTTTTGCTGTCTGTAGGAGTAGTTAAAGTTCATTTTAGGGTCACTGCTTTAAATACTCTGTGCTGGAAAATCTCTCATTTCCTCATCTCCTGATATTTCCTCTTCAGTTTCCATTGGTGAAGTGCATTCTTATCCTTAATTACAGAAGTGCCCCTTTTGAACTGAGCAACAGGGTTTCTAGGCAGCTAATGAATAGCTGGGGTTTCCCCAGAAGATCATTTAAAGTTGAATTCTTCTTGTCAGAACATCTTAAAAGTTTATCCTCATGTATAAAATTATGTGATGAGTAGAAAAAATAAGCCAATAACCAAGGAAATTATCTGGGTACGTAACAAAGTTAAAAACCTACTAAAGTGCAGTTGACTTCATTCAGAAGAAATAAATCTGACCCAAGAGAAGCCAATTGGGGAAATAGCAAGCCACCACTGGCAATGTGCAGAAAAGAAGATAGAAGAGAAAAAAGGGAATAGGGAGAATAATTACCAGATGTAACAGAAACCTGATTAATGTGTTCAGCTAATACAGAAACAGGAAAGGAAGTAGTGAAGTCACAATGCCGGGAAGTGTTCAAGACATGACTTGATGTGGCACCAAGTGCTGTGGTTTAGTTGACACAGTGATGTTCAGTCAAAGGTTGGACTCCATGATCTTGGAGCTCTTTGCCTACCCTCATGATCCTTAATGAATCAGCAAATCTCAAGACAAGATGAGCAAAAACTAAACTGAAGTAACAATGAAAATAAAATAATTATTTGAATAATTCTTTCCCACCATTTCACAACAAAATTATAGTCTCTAATCCAGTGTCAGAAATTTCGAGTAGTGAGGACAGGCCATGAAAAGAAGAATGAGAAGCTGGAACACATTGGCAAATTGAACAACAACAACTCATTAGGACTGGCAGACACCTACATAAAGACTACAGTTGCTGAAGACAGAAGGTATTTAATAAAATACAGTTAGTAAAATATGCAGTCTCTGGTTAAAGTGAGCATCTATATTGCAGGTGTGCAGGCTAGCAACTGTTCTAGGTCTAAAAAAGTTACGAGGGGTCTAGGGAATCACAAATCACAGAACTTCACTACCAGTTAATCTTGTCAAAACAATAATTAAAAATAGTCTTTTTTAAAGATAATTCTTCTAAAATATGGTAGGAACATGGCAGGAGCACCAATCTTTGTAGCAAGTCTTCATCTCTCTTCAAGAAGGGCAAGCAGGAGGATCCAGGTAACTAACTGAAGGCTGGTCAGCCTCACCTCCATCCCTGGGAAGGTGATGGAGCCAACTGCTGCCATCAGTGGTGCAGAGTCCAGATGGCAGCCACACCCAGCATCATCCCTCAGGGGTGGGCACTGGAGCAGCTGTTTATCTGCTTTGCTTCCTGTAGCAACACAATTCAAAATGTTTCTCTGTCTGAGAATACAGGGTGATAATTGTTCTGAACAGTGAAAATTATTATGGCTTGTTTTGCATGGAGTGACAGGTTAGAGGAGTAATGAAGTCAGTGAAGGACTATAAGCAAAAAGAAATATTGACAAGGTGTCAGTATCAAACAAGACAGACATATTCCAGCTGGTGCAAGAAATGCTACTCAGTTGTTTGAAATCTTCCATACCTAGATGAACGTCAACAGCATGTTACTAGCTGTATTAGAATAGAAAACCCTGCAGTCACTAAAATAATGGAAGGAGGATGAATGACAAAAGAATGAGAAAAAAAAGAAACTGTCTCAGGTTTTAAATAGGTAAACTGTGAAGGAAATAATTCAAAACATAGATGTTCACCTGTGTGAAATATTTTAAAATATATAACATTAAAAATAATCTAACTTGTGCCTGAAAATCAAAAGAGGTATCTGTATGCAATGCAATATTGCTGTATAAAACACTGTGATTGCAGGGAATGATAGTCTTGCAACACATGTCAAGGAGATAAAATCTGCTGTTTATCACAGTGGCAAACATCAGCTACTACACTGCATACATATCGAAGCACTTCTGCAGAAGAAAGATGCCTGTGAAGAGAAAAGAAGAGGTGATTTGGATGTTTCTATTAGGTGAAAAACTGCTGAGAGCAGAATACTACCAATGTATTTTATAAATCCTCCCTTGTCTTAGTACCTGGAAGACACGAGGTCACACTAGGAGACATGAAAATCTGTATTACTAGTAGGGCTACACAGCAAGATGTGATTAAAATAAGAGCTCTTCTCTCTTTCTCAGAACTTTGACAAACAACAAAATTAAACCTGCACTCCACATATATTGACATTTTTAGTTCCATAACTAATATTTCCTAATATTTTCATATATTCCATCCTTTATATGACAGCCTATCAATGACCTTCCTTCCTTCAATGGTCTTATGAAAGCCTCCTTTTGTCTTTTTTTATGTATTGGACCATTCTCAAGATGAGGAGTCTAAGGGTGGGACCTTACTACAGTCTTCAACTGTCTAATGGGAGACTAGAAAAAAGAAGTGTCACATTTGTCTTAGTGAAAAAGATGAGAGGCAAAAGACACATGTTGCAACAAGAGGAATTCACTTGGGTATCAGGAGAAAATCTTCTGACAGGAAGAACAGTCAAACTCTAGGACAACTTCTTCCACAAGGGCTGTGGAATCTATTTCCTGAAGAAATATTCAGGACTTCCCTGGGAAAGGCCCTGAGCAATGTGATCTAACCTGTAGCTCACTGAAGCTCAGGCTTGCTTTGAGTCTCTGGAGATTTCCCTTTTGTGATTAATTCTGTGCTTCTAACACATCTCTAGAGGAGAAACCCATATGACTGATACCCTTCACAAGGCAGCAGTGTTCACAGGGTGAAAGTGGGTGACATACCTGGGTGCAGACACGTCCCCAGTTCAGCTGACAGGTACCTCCTTCACTGCACCTCACTGCTGTTGGAACCCTGGTTACTGAGAATTTTAGGCTTTCTGTGCTGAGGGGCACTGACCCTCAGAAAAGCACAGCATTTGACCTGAGGCTGTGGAGAAGGCTTCCAGCATTGAGGGATAGCACTGAGATTATTGGTGTGTCATTTAAATAGAGGTGTGTAATATCACAGGGTGGAAAACATAGGGTTTAAGGTTTTAGAGTAATATAATATATATAAAGCAAGATGGAGGTTTTTGGGTGTTGGATAGTTCCTCTTCGGCTTCTTCTTCATGCATTTTGAGTGGTAGTTTGTAGTTGGATAAGAGAGTCTGCAGTGCGGACTTCAGGTTTTTGGTTATTGGGTCAAAAATAGAAATAATTTAGGTGTCTCTTCATAATTGGATGGTGAGCACTTAAAAGACCTCGGGAAGAAGAAGAAGCTTTGCTGCTAGAACTCACAACACATGAGACTGTAACATGGATAAGAATTAATAAACATCTGAGTCTGAACAAGAGAAGCTGCGTCTCTCGTCTTTAATCCCGACTTTAACAAGGAGAAAAAGAAGATAAGGCTGCCACACACTGCCCCACTCTGAATATGAGATGGTTTTTCCATTAATGTATCCAGAGTAGGATTCTGTTTTCCATGATCATGACAACAGGATTTGAAAAGTAATAATCAAAAACTAAACAAGGGAATAAGACTACTCCTCTTACTGCCTGTCTTCAGGTTTATTTTGCTCATTTTTAATAAGATCATCTTAAATAGAAAAAAAAAAACAAAACAGTAGTTTCCTTGACAAATATATGGTCTGGTTTCTCAGCAAGGACTTCCTTTGCTTACAGCTTACTTAAGAATATTCATTTTTTACACTTCCTGATTTCGCCCACTGATAAAACCCCCATAATTGCAGGGGCTCAGCTGCAATAAATTTTTACTAATAAGATTCACAATGCACATCTGAGATACTGTTGTTGATTTCAAACAGCTTATGGCAGTAGTAATAGCAAGTTTTACCCACATCATAGGTCGAATATGCAATCACAAAATTAGCCTTTTCTGACAAATGGCAAGGGCTCTGCCTGATACTGAGTTGAATTCAGCACATTGTTAAAAAGGAATGTGCTCCAAAAACCAAATTGTTATAGAGGTATTAAAATAGCATCAAGGATTCCACGGAAAAGCAGATTTAACAAAGGGCAAGAAAAAGCTCACAATTCTTTCAGACAACACAGACATTCACAGACAAGATGTACCACTCATATATGAGTACAAACCACTCCATGAAAATAAGGGCAAGGTTGGTTCATGAGCACATGATGATATTCTGCTACTGGGAGAGATCTACAGGAATGACTTGGTAAAGCAGTAAATAAAGTGATTTTTGTGCCATTTTCCAACATAGTAGGGGTTTTGAGGTTGTTCCTTTTTTATCTTGTGCTACAACAACTAAATTCCTTGTTGCTTCCACCATCACAGAAGGTACATAGACAGGAGTTTTGCAGTGATTCCTTGCTAAATCCAGGCTCCCACAATTGCAGAAGAAGGAATTGGAAAAAATGAGCACATCTGACAAGAGCTTATGATCACAGAAAAAGGAGAGGAAAATCTGCTGTCACTCTTCTGATGCTGGAAAACTCTGGATATTGGACATGGGTGGGAATTGTGAGCCAGGGTTAGACATTTCCTGCCACATCGTCCATCATTCTCTCTGGAAAAAGCAGCCTCCAGTTTACAGAGTAGAAAAGAAGTGGCCTGCTTGGTTCCTACAGAAATCAGTAGGAGTAATGACACTGACATCAATGGGCCTTTAATTATCAGGAAAGGGCAGCTTTTGAAGAAGTTACTGCTACAGGACTGAGTGTTATTTATTTACCCTTAAGGGTAGTCATAGCCACTGTGTACCATTTCATTCTTCCATTCTGTAGTATATATCAAACACTTTGTGGAACTGTGAGCACAGGAACAAATCACAAACAAGTGTGAGGAGGTATAATTAGTGTGCTGATGTCTCAGTCACTCACCAAGCTGATCATTATCAGACGAGACAATTTCCCTGGTTATTGTACTGCTTTTTCAAAATGAAGGAAAAAAAAAAAAAAAGAGCACTATGTCCTCAAAATGGGACAGATTCTCTCACATTTAATTGTACTTAATAACACTATGTCCCACAAGCTCTTAATGCAAGGCAACTGAGAAATGGGACATTTCTTTCAAGGAACATGGGCTTTGATAAGCACGTGCCTAGCAAAGTATAACACAGTGTGAGCAGGGATGGAATAACAAACCTTAATGATGCTTCATTTTCTCTTTTTCACATGACAGCAGCGACCTCACCAGCCACCTAGAATGGTGCTGTGCAAATTCAGAAGTACCAGGGTGAGAGCACCTGCCCCAGGTATTGCAACCTGTCCTAATACTTGATGCACCAAAGTGTTGGTGTATCTCTGAAGTGGTGGTATGAAACATTTATGATACTTCAACAGCTGCATGCCCAGTTTGACTTTGTGAATGAAACTGTGGCTTCTTTCACAACATTTTTGCCTCCCATGCAAGGAAAAAGAAGCACTTGTCAGTCTCCGAATAGGTCTAAGTCTGGAGAAAACTAGACCCTCACACTAAGGTGTTTCTTACTCCCAACCAATTCCCTAATTCAGACTTTTCCACCACTTCAGAATGATCCTGAGTATCCTGCTTTCATACTGAGGATAATTTCCTTGGCACTGCAAGCAGAACGTTCAGAAGTCTCATTAAAGAGAGGCTCTCTGAGCAGCAGAGCCTGTAGCCTCACACAGAATCTCAATTCCTTTTTTAATCTGCACAGATAACTGAAAACCTTTCAGGCAACAACATTTAAATTTTTTTCTCTTTAGGTATTCCCTCATCTGGAAATGTTAATCTCAAAACTCACACTTTTCTATTTTTAACATCTTCTGGAGGGTTGTTTTTCATGATGGGAGCTTCTAAAATAACACTCTTTTTTACCAATTAATCTTTGAAATTGTTTTCCAGAAAAGTCTCTTTTTAGACCTCTTGCTGTTGTTACTTTCATCATGATAATATCCCGATTTTAACCTCCACCTATGCTTTCTTTCTAATGTGACATTTCCGGTTATATTATTAAACTTTTCAATAGATATTCAGAGGTAAGAAAATGTAGGCACTGAGTCTCCCTTACCTTCTGATGTTCTGACAGCAGATAAATTCAGATTGCTTCCTTTGCTTTTGGGGATGTTTGGAACACTTTAGAAAATTTTCCAGGTAGCAAGGTTTGGACTTTTTATAAGATGCAAGACCTTTCTAGCTCCCCTTTGGGACCAGCTTGGGTGTAGGGGTGTGCAGAGCTCACCCCCCCAGAAAATACAACCAGACAGGAGAATGAGAGGTCGTGCTCACTGTGAGCAAACCCCACTGAGACTGTCCAGCCCGCCAAAGACACCTTTATCACTCCCATGTGGTTATACCTCTGCTGTCAAATAACCACGCCCAGCCAATGGATCCAGGCAGAGCTACTTGGGGCTAAGGTGAGTTTAGTCTGAGGGCTGGTGGTTAAATAACACCCCTAAAATCCTCAAGTCCCCACAACTCTGGGTTATACGAAACAATGACAAAATTACAGCAAGTCCTGTGCTCAATGAGGATTCAACAGTCAAAACTTCTAAAAAGCACTAGGTCAGCAAAGCCAGATTGCATTCTACGTGACCAGGAGCAGAATTTAACCCTTTTCTGTTCTTTTCAGTAACTGCTTTGGCTGTTGCAGAGCACTTATCCACAGTCTGATTTAGGTATGTATGAATCACACAGACACTGATCCAGTTCCTCCCAGCTCAAAGTTCAGGTAAATTCAAGGTTCCTTTCCACTGGTGAAATGACAAAGGCACTCCACCAATTACTACAGTTTGAACTGCTTGACACCAAGGATCCTGAAAATACATGCTGTCCACGGTATGAACTTGCACTATCAGTGTGGAGCCTCTCTCTTTACAGGAAATTTTTAAAAAATACTATAGCTGCCAGGTGACAACTCCTGTCTCTGTTCCCAAGGGACCAACAAATTTTAACCAGAAACTTTGCCCAAGGACAGCTCAGCCTCTTCTACTGTGCTCCAGAACTGACATCACAACTCAGAACAGGGCAGCCAGTTCTACAAAGCACCGACTCAAAACATTATTGATATTTTAAAGTCTACAGCATTTAAAGACCTGTTCTTTCTCATTTTCTGCAGTAGTAGTCTGTTTTTCCTGTCTCTCCTGACAGTCAGGGTCCTCACATCACCTTTTTCAGGGGCTCATGAGCATGGATTTTCCCTAGTTTCCTAGAGAGGTTCAGCAGCTCCATGTTGAAATGACAGTAGAGCTGATAAATGTTGCAAAAAGATCTTATAATATTACCAGAGCTAATTTGTACATGCAAAGATTTGAAAATTCACCTGGCATTCAGATGGATGGAAAGTTTTCTGCAGCATCACTCCAGCACAAAATCTCCATGGTTTTAACACAGCTAAAAATACCAACAGAGTGGTATGGGGGCTTGAAAAAAACAGGTGATAGGTATTTACAGGGTTACTGAGCACTTAGTGACTTCTACCAAAGAGGCACCTTTACTTTCTCTCTTACAATGATAATTTCAAGCAGAAACATACAAACCTCCACACCCTCCACAAACCTAAAAAAACTGTACTAAAATCTGAATACATGTTAGTGGCCCTCAGATCTAAAGAAAATTATTTTTTCTTATCTCTACATATGTTTCCTACTGGGCCACATGGATCAAAGGGATATTTAATCAGAGTAATACCTAATGGTAATGTTCATTGAAAGAAGGTTGAAGAGTTTTCCATTTAAAAGAAAGAAATATTCTACATTTTGGAAGTGAGTCATTTCAGTAGCAACATCATTATTTGCACTCACTATCCTCACGGAAAAGATGAGTTCTTTGATACCCAGCCTGCCAGAAAAGCTGATTTGCACAATTTTACACACCCTGAGCTCTCAAAACCACTGTGGAGGCATTTTTCTGAGTGAAGAAAATGGCTTTAATTTAAGAAGAAAAAAATATGCGGCCATTTTATTTCATCAAGTAAAAATTCTCATTCCAGTGGTCTCTTTTTTGCCAAGGTTTCTACAACTCTGTCTGAATGCTGGGTATATTAATTGGTTTAATTAGGGTTTTAAAGGAACAGCATCCAACAAATTATTTTTCTCCTCTCTGAAGAGTTTGTTCGTGTTTTCTGACCTGGAAAATTCTGTTATGTTCTCAGAATTCATACCTATTTAGCCTTACTATTTCTGTTTGTTTTTATCCTGACACCAAATCTGATGTCTCACTGGAAAAGATATTAAATTATGAATCCATACCACTTGTAGCATCAAGAATGATAAAAATGTAATTTTATTGAAATTAAAAGCAATGTTGAAATTTTGAAAGCAACTAATATCACCCAAAGTTCACTGTGAAGGAGGTGAAATTAATTAAACCCATTAATGAAAGAAATGGGTTTTTATTTTTTCAGCTGGAAGGCCAAAACATTGCAAATCTTCTGCCTGGAAGTCCCCATACCCTGCATAAAATGTACTGTCTGTGATAGTCTGCACAGCTCTTACATGTAAGTGCCATTCAGACAGAGACAAAGGAATATAATGAATTTCTGGGTTTGCTTTGTTGACTTCTGAGGGAGCAGTGGGTTTTAGCCTTGCCAAATTCCAGATGCAAATTTGTTCTGCATTCTCCAGTGTAGAGCTCTAATTTGCAGCATAGGTATGGATTTATGCTGAGGGCAGAGCATACCAAGGCCATGGATTTTGCTGAATGGCTGAGCAGCTCTATGCCACCAACTTCTTATGAGCATTTGAAGATTGCCAGGCTCTTCAAAGAGTCAGCCCTTCCTTCATATAAGAGAAGACCTAGTAGCTATATTATTGGTTATTGCACCTTGAAAACAATATTCTATTTTCTATTATTTTGACTGAAGTTCTCTGGTACACTACATATGGTTTATATCTTGCTGATACCAAAACATTATTAAATTTCCCTGCTCAAACTCACTGCTGATATGGATGTGCTAAACCAGTTTTTTTTTGCTCTTTTAGAAACTGATACACATTTTTCTGTACATTATGAAAAATAAATTTATAAGCTTTTTTCCCTATGAATTTTCCATTACAATCAAGTCTACATTTTCTGGTATGTTTTTCTCATCTGCAAAACAAATGCCTTTGCAGGATATCAGTGATGTCAAAGGTTCTGTAGGAGTAGGTACCTCCTGGTACCAGTCCCTCCCTGTCCAGAAAGACACTTTTCTGCCTAACATTTATGCTTAGTAAAGTAGGATGTGCACTGCCCCAAGGGGGCTGGCTCATGCTGCAGCCCACAGGTATTACATTTCCTGCACAGTTAAGTTTGAGACAGGCAAGGAAATTCTTCCTGTCTGACTTTGAAGAACTAAAATCCCCACACAAGGGCTTTCCGTTGCTTTCAAGAGAAAAACATAAAATCCAACCCAGAAATCTATCAAAAGTAGAACCTTTCCACCTACACTGGGAACAAATCTTCCAAAATAATCTTCTTCCTCACTGAAGCACTTTAATGGTGTTTTACTGAATTCACATATTTTTGCATTAACACATTCAAAAAGTATTTTGAATTATTGTTCCAGTTCCTTGTGCCCTTGGTGGATCCATTTGACATTTAAAATTCAATCTCTGCTGAGGATGCACACAGATTAAATTTATTACATAATGAATCTGAAAGGCAATAATGCACAAACATATCCCTACAGTGCCTTTATTTTCAAAAGGGAGTTTCAGATCAATGTGAGGAAAGCTGGAAAATTCTTGCCAAATACTAAGTGACAAAAAAAAAAACTTCCTCTTCAAATAATTTGCCAAGAGATTAAAGTAAATCATAGGAAAGATTTCCTGATCTTTGCACCAATCATTTGGGACATTTTTTAAATCAAAACAAATTGATTTAGACTCTAACAGTTGACACTGGTAAGCATGAAAATATCCTTTTCTTGGTTGCCTTCCACATTGCTCCACTGAGTAAAAGCATTGACACGGCACAGCCAGGTAACACTGAAAAGGTAAATAATGTTCTGCCAGAGTTTTCTTCCACTAAGAGCCCTGGTCTGGTTTATCCTTCATTTTAGATCAAAATAATTTAACTAAGTGAAAAAGTAACAAATAGTAACCACTAGAAGACTAACTGCTATTCCTATCAGCCCCTTTGCACAGTCCTATCACCTGCTGTTGTCTCTTTACAGTCTCCATATTGCGAGACTCTTCAGTAGATCTTCATAGGCAGCATTAAATTTCATTATGTTGAATATTTTCATACTGTCATCAGATTTTGTCACCTCTTCATTCGTGTCATCTTTCTAATCACTGATTAAAATTTTGAGTGGCACTGATCAGGATGTCACTGATCATGCTCAACCTTTCTTTCTCTTTTGAAAACAATCCTTCTATCTCTTTTTGTTGTTTTCTTTGTTTTATGCAGTTACTAATTCATGAGAGCACCTTCCTTTTTTCATTTTCTGACTATTTTTTTAGGAGCCTCTACTGACAAGCCTTGCCAAAGCCTTTTCAAAACTCATGTATATTAGATCCTTTTTTATACAGCCCCTCTTTTTTTGTTGCATCTCTTGAGCCTTTCAAAACTTGAGAGATGGTGTAGAGTATTACCTTCTTCTACAAAACTCCTGATCATTATAATAATGTTTATTTGTGTGCCCTTTCATTCTATATTTTACTATTATTTTTGCCAGTCTGACAGATACCTTTCTTTACAATGTGTGATTTTTTTTGCCATTCTTATATTCATTTTAACCAAATTACTGCCATTTTCATATTTGCCTAAAACTGAGGTTCTTTTGATAGAGGTAATATACTGTTATCCATTGAAATGCAGCAATTCTCTCTGCTAACTCTCTACAATATATTCCATGCCTTAGTTTTGAGTGGGTTCTTTAAACTCCTATCCAATTTAGGAATATTGCTAAGATTTTGTATAAGAAACACTGATGCAGACAATTCATGACTTTTTCTCCTTGAGTACTCCTTCTATGCTCATGCCAGCTCTCAGCCCCATGGATTCTCTGGCAGGCTTCCTGCTTCTGATAATTTTTTTAAGTTGTCTTTTTATAGCTAGTTTAAATGCTTTTAGCAATTTTCTCATCAAAACTGGTTTTGGCTTGCCTTGCTGTGAATTAACTTTTCCCAGAGTTTGTGTCTCTCTGTACTTTCCTCATTTGAGCAGAGTTTGAGACATCTTCTTACTTTCAAGAGTTTCCTTCTTTCTCTTCCTTTAGCATGGCCTTTTTTTCCTTTTTAAGATCCTCTTCAAGTCCTTTCTGAGTTATGACACACTTACTCTGAACCTAAAACATTGATTTGCAATGCACATTAACTGACACAAAAAAATTAGTCTGAGCCTTCAAACAGTGCCCATGCTGTCTGCAATATTTTTTATGCTTTTAGCCACTTTCTAGTTAATCATCTGCTAACTTTTTGGTAGTTTTACTAGACCGTACATTTTGGTGTTGTTTTTTTTTTTCACTTAGCAAGATATGGAATCTGACTACACTGTTAGAGGTGACTGATAATTGTGTCTTAAACCAGTCCCTGTAGATTGTTCAAGATTAAATCAGGAGCTGTTTTTCTACAGGCAGGACAATGTGCTCTAAGGGGTACATCTAATGGTGTTTGAACACTCAACCAATGTGTCACGGTGACATAATTTTCTGAATCTTAAGTAGACCCGGGAAGTTACAAACATTTGATATTACTCATGTTTTCTTCTTTGCCTCAGACTGCTGAAATGTCTATCAGGCAGATGGGGAAAAATCTTGCATGCTTCCTGGGAAATCAGCACATCTGAGTGCCTCTCTGAAGAGCTGTACAGCACTGCCTGCAGCAGGAAGACAAGGAGGAACTGAGGTCTGTGTGCCCCTGCAGGCAAGCAGTCTCCTTGGCATGTGGGACAGCCTGCACAACTGGAGTCCTCACGTAACTGGAAGAAATCTCAGCTTTTCAGACCCTGATATCTGCTGAAGGGGTGATACATTGTGAAAAACCATCCAGGATGGCATTAAGGACAACATCCCAACAGAGCTGAACTGGAAGTCGAAAACTGTTGGTACTCTTCTGGACCTCATACATATGTATTTTTTACCATGGTACTCATTCATATAGAACTAGAGTTTCCTAGAACAAACATAACACTGTAAAAAATTACAAAAACAAAGAAGAAGAAAATCATTTCATGGTAACTTAATAGTAGCTTAGTAAACAGAGAGTACCTGCAGGTAAAGTTTGAGTGCATGGTCTCCAGGAAAATGTGATTATAAGATTGATCAATATAGTGTTCCAATAAATAATCAAACCACATATTCCTTTCTGCAGCTGGCATAAATGAAATGTAATTATTTTGACCAGGACTTTTTTTATTGTCATTGCCTTAATTCCTTATACCATACTATTGTGTTGCCTGACAAATGAATTCCAGGCTGCTGTGGAATTTTTGTCTTTGTTTTGTCTTTGCTTATTTGTTCACGCACACTGAATGCAGACTCACAGGAACTAATGAGGTAATTCGTAAACCTGTCAGCAACTGACATGAGAATTAATCTAGTGGTGGTCTCGTGAAAGGGGAGAAGAGGATTACAGGTACATGGTTGCCAGCCAACATGCATCCACAGGAGGCCTGAAATAACACCTGAATTCCCTCTTCCCCTAAATCCCACTTGAACCTTCCACATTTGCACTGCACTATTTCCTTCTTTGTGCCTCCTTGCCAGCAGTGCTATGCAGGGTATAAACTCTGCAGCAGATGTGATATTCCATCTCCAGCACTCCTATTCGTTGCACAAATGTCTGCTTGGGGCCCCCCGAAGGAGACTTCTCAAGAATGAAATTGTGCCAAAACCCAAAAGGGCTGTTTATTGCCTTATCACTTTTATTCTATGTGATTCTTAGCAACAATAGCATATTTTTGAGAATGTACTAAATGACAAAGCAGGACTTCATTACTAATGTCACATGTATTTTATTTCCTTCAGAGGAACTGAGGAGAGCAGTCCCTCATGCAGCTTCATTTTTGTTAGTTTTATTCTGCGAGGAAGTGAGAGGGATCATCTATATCTGCTGCTATGCTTTGTTTTTCATGGGGGAGCAAGAAGTCTTACTGGCTTTACTGTTGCTCTATTTTTCCTACTCACATTCTAAGGAGAGACATCCAGGGAGAAGGCTATGAAAATGTGGGAGGGAGAAACACTATTAAAGGCAAGAGAAGTGGTTTTATAATAACCCATGAGGAAAGTTTTCCAACAGGAAAACAAACTTTGGAGGAGAAACTAGTAAATGGAAATGAAATTATCAGGATGCTTGTATAATTATTGTCTTACCTGTATTGTAAGTTTCCAGATACATCATGAATTTTTATGGATAAGACCAATCTGTTTTGTTGTTCTATTACCTGGCAAGCTTTACGACTATCTGGTTACACAGTTCCACACTATTGCTGATCTCCACTGGTTATCTGACCTTTCATCAGTGCCATGCTGAGCAGAAGGTCCTTGGGAAAGCCATAACCTTCAGCCTTGCAGTGGCCACACAGAAGTGAGTTCTGTTTGACCTTTTCTTGACACAGATAATCAAATTCTGTGTGTGTCATGATAAGACTACCATATCTTCTAAGACAAGCTCACTGGACAGATAAGACATCAGGAATTATTACAGGTTTCACTGGCACTCATACACTATATTTGAGCTGATTGTTTATTCACAGGTCTCAGAAGAATGTCCAAACCCCACATTCCATGCCATATTCTTATGTTATCAGTCCCTTGAATGCTGCCATAATAATAAGGATGAAAAAAACTATTAATCAATAATGAGAAACTTCACATCTTGCTTATACTTTAGAGATGAGAACGATGAAGATTTGATTCTATTCTGTAAAGAATAAGTACGTGGGTCATGACTGAGGTCATGAGTTTGTCAAGAAAAAATCTTGCCAAGAAAATCAAATGTGCTATCACAGGACAAGGCTTTGGGGGTAAAAAGGGAAGGAGTGGTTGACATATAAATTAACTTTAGTAAGGTTTTAAGGGCAGAATCCATAGAAAAGCAGCAAAACCCTTCAGAAGCAAAGCAAATATGATCTTCAAGGAAGAACATAAACTCAGGTTTCTTGGCAATAAGAGGAGAATGCTGAACAAGTTATATGAGAAAAACACAGAAGTACATCAAAAGCTGGTCCAAAGACACTCAGTACAAAACACTTAGTATAACATTCTGAGAGGAAAATGATCAGCTTCACGTAGGAATTGCAGGAACCTGTGAGGAGCTTCATATCTGTTTCAGAGAGCTTAGAAGTTCTGTTTTTCAACCTAAAGAAGAAATGCAAGGGCAGTGGGAATAAAAGTTATCACCCTAGCATCCTGTTAATTAGCTGCCACCTTGTTTTAAAGACAAAGTGTCGTTCAGCTATTTTACCTGACCTATTCATTATCTCTCTCCTGAGCTTGTAAAACAGTAGAATAACGATTTCATTTATATGATGATGTTAACTGTCCAGAAGGAGAAAGTCTGAGATCATCAATTAATTTCCCAAAAGTCACCCATTACTTACTAGTAATGTCTTAAACACTGGAATTCATCTGAGTCAGATGCAATATTCATATTCTGCTTTGCTGTTTGGAGTCTATATTAGGCAATGTTTGCGTGATTTGTACATAAAATTCTGTGTTTCACATATCACAGTTCTACAAACAATTTAAATAGGCAAGTATGATGGAATAATATATTTAAATGTTCATTAAACAAATTGTTCACTTTCTTTTTTAATACATTTTTGAAAGTCCATTGCATGGCAGATTATCTGGAAAAATTTTTTAAGACAGGGCCCCTGGACCTGATTTTGCAGAGGTTTACACAAATATGTGGGCACACTGGAAGACAACACATCTCTCTTTGGAGATTTAATGAGACTTTGAGCCAAGGAGGAGGTATAACACACATGAACTGGATTATCAGTGACAAAGTACACATTAATAATAAGGCTGAGAGCTATAGCAATTAATTCAAAGAAGCTTAAGCAATCACTGTGGCAAAGCCTACTTCCAGGTGGTTCTTAAATAGAAGGCACTGAGCAGGTCACTGTCATTGTCCCGTGAAAAAGTTTGCCAAATTCTTTTACTGCAGCTCTTCTTTTCAGCTTGCCTCATTCCCTTGGATCTCAGCTCCCTTAGGTACAGCAAAGCTCCCCATTATCTCCAGTGCATGGACCTGAATGCTGATACTGGTGGCTATGGCTTAAACGGAGCTCATCCATCATATGGGAGAAAGGATAAAGCCAGGAAGAAGCTTAAAGTTTGTGGTTATATTACCTGATTATGAGAACAGCATTTGGATGAAGGTCAGCAATATCTACAAAAGAAAAAGATAAAAGCAGGAAACAAAATACACTGGATTTGAGGAAGCAAGTCATCATACAAAGTGATTAAAAGGAATGAGAATTTACTGATATAAGAGGAAATTGTGCATGATATATTTGCAACTCATTTCAATATAGTCAGTTACATAAATTGTGATAAAAACATTCTCATCCATTGGAAACAAATGTAGACATTAGCAATTATACAGTAAGAGAGGCAAACAATATCAAAAACATTATGTAAAGCAGAATTTATAAAACCTAACTACAAAGAGGTAACAATATGACATGCCACGCTAAAAATCTGTTTATCTCTGTACGAAAAGACAACAATATGAATATTAAAACCTTATATGTAGAAAAAGAATACCCCAAATATTGCCTAAGACCTGATGTATTCACATGAGCAATCCCATTTTAATACATGGGAATACTTATGTGAGTAAACCCCTTTATATCAGCTTGAAAGTGGCAGAATTTTGGGAAGTATTTACTCTGGGGTCTCTAACCCCTCATATTTTAAGTTGTTTCTTTTGCTCATTCAGCTCTGTCAGCATTAGCAGCAATAGGAACCTCAGCTGATGTGCTGTGATATCACCTGTCCACACTTTCTGTGTTCTTCTATTGCAAGAGGAACAGCTGAGCTGTGGCATTCCCGGAGTGGAGGCCACCAGGAAGGCTCCACTGGGGTGCAGTCATTCCTACTTGCATGCCAGCATCTCAGGGAGCACCTCAGACATCCTTCTGCACATCAGACTGTGTTCTCAGACTTGGATCTGGGAGGCAGGTATGCCAGTATGCACAGAGCTGTTACTCAAGACACTTTCCTCTGATTTCAGAGTGAAATATGTTCGAGGAACTCACATCTCTGCCAGTGCTTGGGAGCTGTCACTCTGTGTATATCACACTCATCCAACCACTGTCAGGGTGTGAGAGACCTCATTTGATATCCTCATGCTGCCACTGTGGATTTTTTGTTATTGCATACCTTGCTTAGCACTGTTTTCCCACCTGCTCAAGGCCTCTGTGAGGAAAGGTGTGAAAATGGGGCAGAATGACCTTCCTTCTCACAGGAGCTTCAGTGTTTGCATGGTCTTTTGTTGCCTGATTGTCTGAGATTGACATTAAGGGATATAAGTTATATTTAATAGAAAGCATGTATTTATTAGAAAAAGGTTTTTCCCCCAGAGAGTGGTTGGGCACCAGAACAGGCTCCCCAGAAAGATGCTCACAGCACTAAGCCTGTCTGAGTTCAAGGACAGCTTGGACAATTGTCTCAGGCACACGGTGTGATTCCTGGGGTGTCCTGTGCAGGGCAGGAATTGGACTCAATGATCCTGATGGCTCCCTTCCAACCCAGCAAATTCTGTGATTCCAAGAAATGGCCACTGAAGCAATGCACCCTGGCAGCACCATATTTACAGGTAGAATGAATAATGTAGAGAGAGGAATTTCAGGGATGGGTAACTGCATCTCTTCTTTCTTATATTTTTGCTTTATTTTCTCAGTGCTGCCTTTTCAGCCATCCTTTTTCTCCTGGCTGCACAAATCACAAATATTACTGTTCGCATTCTGTGTACCTGTGTGATGTAAATTGCAGTGGTGTTTAAATGAGTGTCCAAATACTTTTATGAGAAACCAAAACAGAAAGCAGATTCTTCATTTTCTCGTATCAAAAGATCATATCAGATCATTAGAGGCAAAAAAATAGCTGAAGAAATATTTCCCAGAGCTTTCACCAGCATTACATCAGTAAAAATCATCAAAAATCAGCAATCCAGAGAGGAGAACTCTGGGCAAGAGAAAAAATTTCACTTGTGGTGACAAAAGCCACTCTACTTCCCTGGGCAAGGAGATATAGGAGGTATTCTGCAATTTGAGACTGGGGTGAGACCATACCCGCACTGGAGGATCCACATGGAAACCAGCTCCTTACAACATGCAATCTGTCATGTCCCAAGTCCATTCCTGTACAACAGGGAAGCAATAAGGGAGAGTGTGCTGATGGAGGGCAAAATGTTCCAAGGAGACACAGAGAAATAGAAATAACAAACTGAAATCTTTTCCACTGTTAACTTGTAGATGACTATTTGAGGGACAGACTACTTACCCTAGATTAGACAGGGGTACTTCTCTCTCACTTTTCACCCTCTTATCAACCCTCAAAGCAGAACTGCAAGCTTCTGCTCTCTTTGCAATATGTTTTAGCCCAGAGATATGAACCACAGAGTGATTGTAGACCAATTACTGCCATAGCAGGGAAAGCTCCTTTCAGAGACAACTGAGGCCAGACTCTCCAAAGGCCAGTTGTGTCCTTAAGCTCCATCACTCCTTGCTTACCTGAACTGGCTATGAGCAGACAGCAAATATTCCCCAGCTTTTGCTTCACTGAGATACAGGGAAAATATAATTCCTACTGAGCAAGCAGGTGATGCTTCTGTCTTCCTCTCACTGCTCACACAGAGCATGGATCAGAGACAGTGGCACAAAAAAAAAAAAAAATCCAGCCAACACCTGGCATGAAGCTCATTGTTCACTTGTTTAATGCCTGCAACTTGTTTGCAGCTGTGTAGGGCATCACATCCACACTTGGAGGCAAATCATTCAATGCCCTTTCATTTTTTCGTAGTTCTATTTTAGTACTCTTACTCCACTTTTTTGTCTTTTGAGAACCCTTACCCACCTGCTTTGATGGAGAGTGGAGGAAATGGTGATGAACAGAGTTCACTTACAGTGTTTTGTAGAGATTTATGATGCTTCTTTTCATTTCTGCCATAACTCTCTGTGAGTAAAATCAATGATACTTTCTCACTTGGCAGAAGAATCTCACACGTGATATACGGAAATTATTGTCTCAATGTATGTGATCTGAACTTTAACAATTTCCTTTCCTTCCCCTTTTTCCTCTACTTCCAAACTACCTTCTCCTTAACTGGTTGGCACTGTGCAGTTACAGTCATAGCATCTCTTCTCACATTGCATTTACCTTTGAAGGCCAGTGCTCCTTATTCCATCACCCATCTTCCATTTCAGATCTGTAAGGGCCTTATATAGCTTCTCTGTATTTTTTTCCAGTCGGTCCAGAAAAAAGAATCACTTCACCCTACAAATTTTATGAGGATGGCATGTTGTCATTCATACAAAGTTACTGGGTAAAATTTGTTTTCCATCTTCACACATGACAATTATACTTGTGTTAAAAAAAAAAAATAGTAAATATAAAATTAGCTAGGATTCAATAACATGAGACCAGCTAGAAATATATGGAAAACCTATTGTTAACATCCTTGGCACCGTAACATAACAGCATTGTAGTGACAGAGATTTCTGATTTTAGGGAAATTATGATTAAGCTTTATTTTAGTTCAACTAAAACTGTATTACAGACTTGAGAAAAATATGCGGTGGAACCGAGGTCCTCCTCAATGTACTTAGTGCCTTGTACACACTTTTTTATGTAGAGGATCCCAGGGATCAATACTGAGGCAAATATTGGCTAACATCTTCATTAATTATCTAGATGTTTGGAGAGAGTGCACCCTTCACAAGTTTGCAGCTGATACCAAACTAGGACAGATGGTTACTGTAAGAGTCGGGTGTGCTGCCATTCAAAGGGATCTGCACAGGCTGGAGAATTGGACTGAGAGGAACGTCATGACATCCAACGAGGGGAAGTGCAAAGTCTTGCACCTGGTGAGGAATAATCCCAGGCATCAGGACAGGCTGGGGGCTACAGGCTTGGAAGCAGCACTGCAGAGAAAGATCTGGGGGTCCTCAGGGACACCAGGCTGACCGCAATCCAGAGATGTGCCTTTGTGACCAAGGACAGCCAAGAGCCTCCTGGGCTGCATTAGACACAGCATAGGCAGCAGGCTGAGGGAAGGGATTCTCCAGCACTGGTGGACCCAGCAACTGCAATGCTGGGTCCAGTTCTGGGCTCCCCAGGGGTACTGGAGTGAGTCCAGCAAAGGGCCATGAAAGTGATGAAGGGACTGGAACATCTGAGAAGAGGTTGAGAGACCTGGGACTGCTTAGAGTGGAGAAGAAAATTTTAGGGGAAACTTATCAATGTGCAGAATGCCTGGTAGAAGAGAATGAAGAGAGTGCCCGACTCTGTTCAGTGGTGCCCAGTAACATGACAAAAGGCAATGGGCACAAACTGAATACACATGAAATTGCACCTGAACACAAGAAAACACTTCTTTTACCGTGAAGTTGACCAAACACAAGAATAGGTTGTCCAAAGAGCTATCTCCACCTTTGAGATATTCAAAACCCAACTGGATGAAGTCCTGAGCAAGTTGCTGAGCAACCTAGCCTTGCTTGAGCAAGGGTCAGGCAAGAAAATCTCCAGAGCTGCCATTTCAGCCTCAGTGATTATGTGAGTCTTCATCTGAATTTTTCTGAAATTTCATGGTTTTGGTAGCTTGTCAAGAAAAAGTAATGGATGTTCCCACATCACCTTACTAATCACAGAATTTCTCCCCTGAGATATGATATAAGGATCTAACACCAAGAGAGTTTAATTTTTCAAGGCTGCTATCTTGTTATTAAGCATCTTTGTTTTGGATGGAAGGCAACATTAATTCAATCCGGAGTTTACTTTAAGGAGTTTAATTTAAGATGTTTACTCCAAGATGTTTACTCCATACTTTCTTAAGTAAATCACTACATCAGAGATTCCAGACTGCCTCTAAAGGTCATCATGCTTTACCTGAATGCCATGAGATCTGACTCTGGCAGTTCTGGACACCTCATGCTCCCAGTGACAGCCCTGCAGCAGGACCATGTGCCCTCGCCCACATTCTTAAGGAGATGTCTTTTATGGTCTGTTTGAAGTTGCCTTGGGCTCAGCTGATGGCAGTAGATCCCACCTGTTGTTGAGTCTACATGTTCTACCTTCGCTACCATGACATTGATACCCAAAGCTTTCATGATATTTAACAAAAAAGGGAAGCAAGAGGTTGGGGGCTGGGGGGAGGGTGGTAATGAAGTATTTGAGTATAGAAATGTTCTGCAGAAAATTAGATAATTTCTGTTACCCAGAGTTAACACAAAAACATAAACAAATACAGAAGGCAGCACAAATTATCTTCACTCTACCAACAAGCTATGTGTAAGTAGGGATGTGCTTTTTAATTCTTTCACATTTTTCTGTAGGCTTAATATCCTTCAGATTAAACAGGTGTGGGATTTTTAGGTATGAGATCTGAAGTCGTTGCTATCAGCATGTGAGGAAAAATACAGAGCACTCTGATCTGAAATAATTGGAAACTTTCTATCTGACTGTAAAGGAAATGAGAAAAACACCAACTGGAAAATGATACCCTGGAAAATAAGATGCACATGTTATTGCTTCTTTATGCAGTATTAGGTAAAATAATCTCTTTTGCATAACCTGCACTAATTTCATGTTGTTTGTTCAGACTTGACCTTCAATGCTGGTCTACTGTCATCCACAAAGTCTACTGAAATCATTAGAGATAGATTCATGCTAAGATTTGAAAGCTCTTCTCATCGTGAAGCTTTAATTGAACAAAATACTTTGCAGTTTATCTCCACCTTTAATCCCTTACTTCAATTTCATGGGAGAAAAGCAAATTTCAGAGGACAGAAGGCAGCAGCAGGGCACCCTGGCAGTGTTCCAGCATCGACGCACGAGGATCGTGGTTGTGCTAGGTGCCCACAAAGCCACTTACACTCTCCACATAAACTGTGAATCTTTCCTCAACTTCAGCAACTCATCTTTGGATAGAGTACTCACTCTCTTAACTACTGTTAAAAACACAGATAATTAAAACTGGTACAGCTGGGAACAAAGATTAAGTACCGCTTGAACTCATGGAAAACAGAATTGTTTCATAAGTCCTCCTTAGCAAGACATGGTCACTCCAACACCTGCTCTGATCTAAGTTATTAAATCAGTGATCTATATTTGCTGCCACTTTTCCTGCCTGAAAAGTTTACAGTGACAGAATGACCAGCTAAGGCTTCAGATGAGCCTTTAAGAAATTAGTTTAGGATTTACTGTAATATGAGCAAGTTATAAAGCAGACAGAGGCACTAGTATTTGGATTCAAAATGCATGAAACCACTACTTTTTCTTCTGATCCAACTCGCTTTTTTTTCTGTCTTTCCCACTTTCACCACAGAGGTCTCCAAAAAGTCATTAAAGATTGGCAGCTCTCTTCTTGTTTATGTGGCCAACTTCCTCCATGAAACCAGTCACTTAACTGCCCTCTCTATATAAAGATATGTTGGGGCACAGAGGAAAATGCTTGGTTTTAATAGAACACTAAAAATATGGGGCTTAGTTCACCTTTGTGATTTGATAACTCTTACCACACACATCATTAATGAATCCTTCATGCAATTTTCCTAAACTAGTATTTTATTGATATAATTTTTTTTCTTAACCCCATGTTTAAATTAAATGGCTGCAAATTCAAATGTTTAAAGCTGAAGAAAATTCACAGAGAGAACTTCTGAATTGGCCATTGAATCTCAGGAAATAGAGTCTGGTGCCAGGGCAGTAGAAATGCAGGGCCCAGGGTGACAAGCACGCCTCTCTGTGAGGTGAGTATTGACAGAAGTACTATACCTCTCAGACAAAGCTATTATATCAAATCCCAATATCAAATCCCAGTATCTTCACTTTTCAAGGCATGGGAGATTAAGAGGTGACATTTCAAGACCAAGTCAGAGAACCTACTGATTAAACACTAATCCAAAATGTCCTTTCTCTGCCATAGTCAAGGAGGAGAGCAAGCTGTATTAAAATGAGAGTATAATTCTGTTAATTGATTTGCAAAGCTGTTGCATATTTCTCAAGGTTATGACATAAGAGTTTGCAGTGAAACATGGAAATCTAGTTTTGGTGTGTTTCAACACGAGAACAGAACATACTACATCCTCTCTTCTAGTGATACCTAGTTAGCTTTGTACATGTAGATCACTTACCTTCTCACAAATTCTATTCTTGAAATATATCACCCAATCACAGATGTGCTCAAAGAAACCTTGAAAAGATATTTTTAACCACTGTTAGCCTTATTAGACTCGTAATATCTCTTCTTTTCTTAGGGTTGGATGCAGCCTTCCTTTGATGTAAGAGTATCTTCAGGCAGATGACTTAGTACACCTAATTCATTCACCATAACTCAGCTCTGAAGTTATTATGGTCAGCACTCAAACAAAAACCCAGGGATTAATCAATCTGTGCAAATAGATTTTGAAAACCAGATGCTAAGATGACTCTATGACTTCACATTCATGCATTTGTCTGTTTGAATGTTTTAAGAGAGAAATACAGATTTGTTGCAAAATAGGTGCTATTTTAGTGCACAGCTGTCTCCTGCATTGCGTTTTAGCAAAATGCTTGGCCAGAATCCTACATTGTTTGGGGACTAGAAGATACCAATTTCTGTAAAACTAAGCAGACATGAGAAAAATACCAATTCAAGATATTTGAAACTGTCCTTTGCAGAAAATCTTGTGGAGTATAATTCACTTACAGAATACCCTTTTCTGTGGTTTTGTTCAAATCATTGCACTTACATGATACAAAGAAAATATGATCTTTTCTGATCTCAGCTTAAAACAGAAACCATGGCAATACCTATATGTTTGAAATATTACACATGAAGACTATGTCCGTGGTTGCTTGCTCTTATTGCACCTCTACTCAAGGAGTGATTGCCCAGAGAGCAGTGATTTGGTTGAGCTCCCTCCTTGTCATTGAGCGTTTACATCCAAATCACCTACCTTTCTGCTGGTTGTGCCAAGCACAGGGCTTTGAGAATGGCACGAAAGGAGTGCAAAAGTACACAGGAACACCCCACTCACCCCTCCGTGCTCCTGTTTGTTTGGTGGGGAAGATCAGGCAGCTACAGAAGCTGAGCTGGGTAGCACTGCCGACCTCTTGGCCCTGGTGCAGTGGAAGCCGAGGGAGAGAGAAACTCAAGGCAAGAACAGAAGTGAAGACATCATGGCTGGTCACTCTGGCTGCTCTGAGGAGAAGAGAGATAACAAAGACATTGCTAGCAAAAGAGCTTAACAAAGACATTACTAGCATAAGAAGGATTATCAAGAAATGTGTGTTTCTAAAAGAGACCAAGGCAAAAGGGGTCAGAGTAAAAAATTTCGTACAAACATAAAAACCTATAAATACTAGTAAACTTAAGTAATAAACTAGCTTTGCTTTACTAGCATAAGCAAAGTCTGTGTCAGTCAATCCTCACAGTTTGGAGGTTTTGGGGTTTTTTTGACCTTATATCAACAAATTCAGAATTTATCAGACCAGTGAGTGAGAAACATGGGCACATAAATAACACACCATATTTTACAGCACATCAGTTGCATGCTTCTGTGTTTATTTTTACTGCAAAACATTAATGAATAAATTACTGAAAGCATTTTGAAATTAAGAATTAAAGCCACATTTAAATCCCTTACAGGCAAAGTCCCTGATCAGAAGGCTTCACAGCTTCACTTTTGTTGACATTTTCCTGCTGGTGAGTGTGAAGCAACCACACCAAATGGCTCACAACTTGATCTGCCTGGGGTAGTGCAGCAGTGAGATCACTTCTTGTCAATTTTTTTGGCTTTTTGGAGCTGAATTTTAATTACCTACTCCAAAGGTACAAAGACACATGGACATGTGCTCCAATCAGCATATCCAACAGCTTTGCCTTAAAATTGTGTAGAAGTGTGATGTGTATCAAAGATGTATGTAAAGGGCTGCTGGGCATGACGGAAGAGCCCCAGACACATTTGGCCCAAGAGCAGGAGATAAGGAGAGATAGTTGAGGGCCTCAACTGGCATCAGGTCCCTTTGTGTGAAGAAGCAAGTCAAGACCCTAGATCCCCCACAGACATTTATATAGGGACACCTAAAGTCAGGAGATTAATTACATATTTGTAGATGGAATCTCATTGGTCCAGCAAAATGGTTTAGTTTTCAGTGTAACTTTTTTAAATGCTTTCATAAGAGCAGGAAATAAATTCTATAAAAAAATTATTTTGTTAAAATATGCCACCTGCCCATGGTACTACAGATTCCATTCTCTTTACCAAATTCTTCTAGCCTTCTTGGTGGAAAAGGGAAACTGAAACCAATGCTATGCCAATTAGATCCTTCTGCTTCTTGCAAAATGGGATTGATAAAAACTATACTGGTGCCAAGTCCCTGAGGGCTAAATAGCTCTGTTTGCAAAAATCTCTTTAAGCTGCTGCTGCCTTACCCTCTACTTCCCACCTGTGCTTGATGTAATTTATACAGGCCCAACTAATGATTGCACTGCCCTGAGGAGGGTCACAAAGTGCTGCAGAAATTAGAAACTGAAAGGATCATATCTCAAATAGGTTTTACTAAAGACTAAAGTTTTCATGCAGACTACTGCCCCGGGAACTCAGGTTTCTTACTGAGCTGCAAATGAAACTACCCCTGTTTCCTTGAACTCTTCCCAAATCTCAGCTGTTTTGGGAAGGGTGACACCTGTTACTCTGCTTCTACACCAGCATGGGATTTCACCCCTGAAGTCTCTCATTTGAGCAGTAACCAAATATAATCTCTGTTTCAACTGTGTGATGCTTTGAGATCACAGTCTGACAGAAGGGCTCTGGCTTGAGAAAAAAGGCTAGATGTGATGAGGACTTTCTTCTTATTCACTTCTGTCATTTCATCTCAATCTGTGAGTGAATGTCTTGTTCACCAACTGCAGATTTCAAGATTTTGGCTTCTCCTTTGCAAGACCTTCCACTGAAGCCACAGATAAGGTACAACAGAGACCTGCTGATTATCAGCTCTTCCCCAGACAACAGTAGAGATGTCAACAGCAGAGAAAATACTACAATTTTTTGACTCTTTACATTTCAAAAAGTGGGAACTTTTCCTATCAATGAAGCCAAAATGAAGCCTTTCCAAAAAGGCATTCTGGTTTTGAAGAGAGCCCTACCCCTGTGCTATCCAGTGCTATGAGATGAACCAAAGATACACAGGCATTCTGCAGTTCACAGCGAGTTGTGTTGGTTCATCCCATACAAAGGGGGCTTTGAATTGTTTTCTTAAAGAGCCTTCCAGCATGAGGCAAGGCAAAGATAAGAGATACATAAAATGAATACATTATATGTCCTTAAGTGAAAAAACTCAAACGAAAAAACCCAAACCCAACAGCCAGGCACATGCTTTGCCTACTAAGAGCATCTCTGAAAGAGCTGCTTTGTTTAGGGCTCAGCCAAGGCCTCTTTGCAAGAGCTATACTATTCCTGGGTGATGATTAAGCTGAGCTGGAATTTATAACTATGCTCAATTTTTAATATTTAGAGGTTAACAGACAGCATATAAAAGAACTTTAGAACAGGAAGACTCGTGTCTCCTTCAGTCTGTTAACTTTGTCAGCTGCAGAGCCCCACGCTGTGTATAGGTGGTCTGAGAGACAATTTCAGTAGTTTAACTGGGCAATGGCTATGAGTGAATAGATGGAGAAGATGCAGATCTGAATGGTATCTGTGTTTTGCCACTTTTGTTGGCCACAGAGAAGCCAAGGGTCATGTCTGAGTGGTACTTTTACGGGGGATAGCACTTCCCACATGAGCACTAAAAGAAACCACTTCTGTCTTCTCCCTTTCTCCACATGTAAAGTCTTTTTTAATTCATCCGTTTGATTAAACAGAAGGAGAATGCAAACTCATCAAATATATCTGTAATATATGAGGGTGCATTTCTCCTAACTTATGAGAAATTGCATCTCATTCCATTAAAAGGTAGATTTGGCTTCAGGTTCCTCCAGAATACATTTTCCTTCATAATTTTATTCCATTTAATCAGAGTAGTGGGTTGAGTGGTACAGGAGAAACATTAAACGATTCTCAAAAACGTAGAGGACGTGGTAGCAAATGTGCCAAAGAAATTATGTTTTCTCTTGTCCCCCAAATGTGGTAGTTGCCATCCACCCTCCCAGAATGATTATAGAGTCATAGCAGTTAAAGTAGACCATAAAGACAGGTCAGAAAGCACACCTGAACATTAAGACTGATCATCTCTAGCAGTAATGCTTGAGTTTATAGCTTTCTATACCTTTCTCTGGGAAATATTTATGAAGGGAGAGCCCCCCCATCCCAGGAGTTACATTTCCTGCATCAGGAATTATCCACTTTGGATGGCCATTGGTTTTGTCTAAAGCACTTACAACTTTCTCTTCTCCAACAGAAACAGCATCTTTCAACCTGGTAATATGCTGTATTGAATTCCTTTTCTTTTTAAAGTCGCATTTTTCAGGGAATGGGGAAAGGGCAAGGGGAGAAATATGACATACTGTCAATTTTCTCTTGAGCCATATCTGTAATGTACTCTGTGGGATCCTGTTACTTTAGACAGCCACTCACTATTGAGGGATTGTAGCATGTCACCTTTAATTGGCACATCATAAAATAGTTTTTAAAGCATTGAGCATTAAGGGATTTAAATCTCTTTAATGCTCCTGGATGGCAATTTCTCAAGGTTCATACTGAGGCCAAACACCCATAATAAATAGAAATAAGGCAAAAAACAATAACACAAATTAATGACATGGATTTTAGAAAAAGTTTTGAAACAGTTGAAATAAGATCTGTGTGAGTTCTGAAGTTCCAAGTAAGTGGGAGGAAGGAGAAGAAATTTCTACTCTTTCACCATGCTGAGTTAAAGTCATTTATTGCTCTCCAAGGAAAAGATTTTATATATTTCAATACAGGCAGATCCAGATGTATGAAATCAAACCCACACAAAGGAAGGACCCAATCCAGCAATCAGATTTACAAAGACTGAGGTACAGCAATATGAAAACCATGGAATTGCAGTAACAGAAGGATACTCCTGAGGAAATGAGAGCATTACCATCAGAGATGGTAATATTTAACATATTTAAGGTACTCAGGTACACAATGCAATGTGAGCTACCTAGGGAGATATAGTAGCTGTCTTTTCCTAAATATCCATAATAACCATGTAATTTCCAGAAGTCTGTGGGTATCTAAGAAATATACACAGAGACAAGTATTGGGAAAAGTCGTCATTTTAACTAACTCTTGCATTTTTCTAGCAAATTCTTTGTAAGGTAAAATCAAGACCCAAGATGTTTATGTAACTGAGTTTGCTCAATATGCAAGTATTTGAAAAAATATGTAGGCACTGTGTGTCATTAATGAACAGTTACAAAAAATGAAAAGCTCTGTCAAAAATTGCTACCCATAAACTTAGCAACACATATTTGGACTTCAGTGCACCAGGTCTGGTAGGAGGAAGCTGCTTTTGATAGCACATTTCTTCTGTTACCACGGAATCAGTCACATAGACTCTTGTCAGAATATTTTTTTTTTGTATCCAATATAAAAATACTATTACACAAATCTTTTTTTTTATTTTATTAAATCCTAGCACAGGTGATAATGGTGGGATTTTTTTTTTATTGAGATTTACTTTAAGAGTGTTTTGGTAGGTTTTAATGTCTGACCTAAGTATATTTTCATTAGTTTGTAGCCATTACTGTTATGCAAAGTACTTGAGTGCATGTATTTATAAGTACCCTTGTAAATTTGCATGGTACATAAGCACCAAAAATTTTCCATAACAAATGCTAGCTCTTGAAGCAGCAAATTCATTCTTGATTATATAAAACATTTTTCCTCATTCTATCTGAATTATTCCAATGAATTAACAGCCTCTTCCTGCCTATGTTAAAAGGATAAACAAGTATGTCACTTGTAATTACTATAATCTTTCTGTCCAAAATCTCAGTCACAGCTAACTGAAGTTTTGGAAACTTCAGATTCAAGAAGAAAATATCTCCAATGTCATATTACTTACCCACAAACTATAATTGCCAAGTTGCTCTCAACATCCTATAACCAAAGAAACTTCCAATGTTTCCTTTTCCCAGACCCTTCCTCAGTTCTAAAAGACATTGTCCATAGAATCATGATGACTTCTGTATTTAAGGAAGTCCATATGTTAGGTATTAAATTATTTAAGTGACCCCTTTTTTCAGACCAAGTTTGCATTTAGCAGGTTTCCGGGAGCAGCATCTGGTGTTCATCCAGACCAAGCCTACAGCTGAGAGTGATACAAGTCAAGGACTCACTAATGGTCTGTAGTGACCAGATCAAGGTTTAATCAACCCTTCATACACTGAATCAATATTTTAAAGTTAGGCTCAACCTACACCAAAGCCAGACTGGGGACTTCTGTCCTGTCCTTCATAACAGAATATATGATAACATAATCAGATAGATACATTCCTTAAGGAGAAAAGGTTTAGATACAGGTTAAGATAAGGCTAAGATACATTCCTTTAGGAGAAAAAAAAAAAAGTTTCCCTCAGCATTCTGAGCATGTACTCAATTTACAGCTGAAAATCATTATTTCTAAATCAAAATGAATAGAAACAAAAGACCTTTGAAGTCAACTTGTATGGTAAAGAGCCAGATACAAAATTGAAGGACCTTGATCTTTTAAAAGAAAGCCGGAGGGACTGGAAACACTTTAAAAACAGCCTTGTGAAAGTTTTGAAAATTCCTTAAACAACAAAAAATAATGACTGCCTGATCTGATAGAATTAGTGTAGCAAGAAACTCATCAGCCAAGTATGACGAGGAGGTTGCGCCGTCTGGACACCATGGCTAGGAAAAAATGGGAACTACATATAACCAAATGTAATTTGATAATTGCAGAGAGAAAAACAGGGGGAAATGGCAGATTGCAGTGTTAAAGCATATAGAGGATTGAATGTAGCTGAGATTGTGCCAAGAAATAAAATTAGAAACTAATAGGTGACTTTGGGGAGATGAGCTCTATTAGCTCAAGATTGGGATGGCTGAAAGTAAAGAGAAAAGTATCATCTTACCTGAAACAAAGAATTTGGCATCTCTCTAATGTTTCCCTATATAGTCATTGTCAAGCTGTCTTTGAGCAACCCTAAAACCATTCTTCCTTTCTGTTTAGCCTTATAAGAGACCAACTACACACACCTCAGCATAAGATTTCAAGGAAAAACTTACTACCAAGGTACAATAAAGGATCTGAAGACAAGGACAGGGAAAAACTTCCTACCAGATGAGAAGCCATAAACAAGTTGTAAGGACAGGTGATGCCCAGGGCTTTGGGTATACTTCAGGGCAGGGAATATCTGTATTTTTGTTCAGCATCTGCCATGATGATTGTCTCCATGGTAAAAATACTACCACGTACATTAAGGATATCTGATCTTCCACTGGAAGAAAATCTATTTACTCATTGAATTAGTTAGCTGCAAAAGTAGCATTTCAAATGTTCCAAAGCCATTCACTCACAACCTCTAAGCACATCTGTACTTGGGAGAGACTGAGATAGAAAAGCATCTTAAATGGAACCTGCCATCCAGGAAGAGATGTCAGTTTGACTAAAAAAGTCACCCTGGGACTCTCAAAAAAACAGGGCATAAAAACATAAAAACATCTCAGGGCAAAATTTCCTAACAGTAAGTCTGATATAAAGGTTATCTTAGAATGTTCCTTTCCTATGCTGGGCTAAAATGATCAGCCTGGATCACTGCTCTGTGCATCTGTCCCAGCTCTCAATTTGATACTGCAATGTTTTAAGCTTCTTTCACTGAGGCATCATGTGTGGGGCTTTGCTAAGGCCTCCAAAGTTTAGTGTGCACCAGTTTGTTGCAGAAGAGCAGCTATCGTGTAAAAAGCCCAGGATGTACAGTAGGGGAAAAAGGACATTCAGCAAAAATGCCCCAAAATAACAAACATGCATTTTTAACAAGCTTTACAAAGCTTCAACAAAAAACAAATACAGATACTGCTTGCATGAGCTCCGCAGGTGTTCTGAAGATATTACAGTGGTCCTGACTGAAGACCACTGTACACTGAGGAGACAGCAATCCCCTCAGCAGTTAACCTGAGCAGTCAGGCCCGTGCTGTGCTGTGCAATGCTGTTCTGCACGCCCAGCCTGGCCTTCAGGCAGTGTTGTGCCACACAAAGGTCTTGCATGGAGGATAAACTCAGCCAGTTTGCTGAAACAGAGGAGCATGCAGGCAGCTCCCACTTGGTACCAGGGATTAGGCCATCAGCCTAACCCCATCTTTCTCTAAAAGTATAGCAAGAAATCCCTAAGTTTGTCAGTAGAAATTATGAATAGAAAAATTTTCTTGTAGGATAATTCTATAATAGCTCAAATGATCAAAATTGAATGAGCTCTTCCACAGGCAAGGTCTGCACTTCGTGGATCAGAGGCCCCTTCAACTACACAAACTGTGGTTTCTGGAATCTAAAGGGATGTAAGATTATCGATACTACTTTATCCTCCAGTGTTAGTGCTAATAAATAGTATTTTAAATTATGCCTTAGGGAGTCTGAGTGCCTTTCTTACAAGGATCATAATGGACCATCACCACCAGGACAGGAAGACTTTTTGATTCTCAAAATGAAAAAGAAAACCACATCCTTTTTAAAAGACGCAGAACAGTTAAGCTCTGCCCTTGCCAACTGCAATCTATATCTAAGTATAGCAATGCATGGGAGATTTTACATGGATTATTAAGACAGGGTTCCTCTTCTCTATAATCAGCCCTCTAAAACTTAGTCATATCACCTTAAGCCAAAGCTTAGGTTCCCTGTATATTGAGCAAAGAGGTGATTCAATATGGATGGATAGCAATCCATCCCTTTTTAATATACGTATGCAGAAAAGGTAAAATTAGGCTTCCTCTGCAGATGCACTTAGTGTGTCCATAGCAGGCTAGCCTGATCCTCAGCCAGCTTAAACTTCATATCTAACTGTTATGGGTTCAAAGTTAAGTGAGGTGATTTATGCTGCCAGTTGGTACTGACAGAAGAGTCAGGACATGTTGGAAGCAAAATGTTTGCAACATACTAAAGACAAGATAACTGTAGCCATCTGGTTTTTATATTAAAAAAAATAAATGCTGATAATACATTTGTCCATCTGGGACTGCTGCCTTCATTCACGTTGCTATGCCCTCAGTTTGCTCCACACAGTTTTGCAGATGTTTCTCCAGGTAGTAATGAATGATCCATCTGCTGACACAGACCAGAGATGCATTGCCCTGTCGGTGACTGGTGCAACCCACCTCTTGTTTATGCCCTCTCGCACTCTCCACATGCTTGCAGGCAGTTGTTGTGACCTCAAGAACTGATTATGAGTAGGCAACAGGTAATTGATTTGTCAGGACATCACAGTTTTCTGTAAGAAGCAGGCTGCTTGAGATAAGGCTGCTGTAAAGTTATTGCAGACAGAGTTGAAGATAAAGGAGTAGAAAAGCACGAAAGAATTGTGGTGCAACAGGAACTTATTTGCATATAGTGCATTTGCTGCCATGTCATGTTGATAATATGGGTCTCAAGTTTNGGGGGGGGGGGGGGGGGGGGGGCGGTGTGTGTGGGGGTGTGGGTGTGGGTGTGGGTGTGGGTGTGGGTGTGTCTGTATGTTTGTGTGTGTGTGTGGGTGGGTGGGTGTGTAGATATATCTCTATACACATACGTAAGCATATGATGGGGCTGAAAAAAAAAGAAAGGTATCTTTAACCTTTTCTGTAATATGTGTGCTTAAAATGCTTTTGTTCCATAATTTAGTGACTGAGTTACCTGTCAACAATTTTCTGCTATTTGACCAACTACAAATATAAAGCTATACACACACAAAAACAAAAACAGATTGTTTCAATCTCCCACTTAAATAAACTGCTGAATCTAAGAACTCAAGAGGAAATAGTTGGATTAAGACTCTGTATTCCCCTAACTTTAAGTACTTCTCCAAGTTACCATCTTAGATCAGAATTTCTTAGTGATGTTTGAATGACATCCATCCTTGCTTCTTCTTTTCTCCTGTACTTTCTTCTTGCTTTCAAGAAAATAAATTATAGAAATGTGATAATAAGTGGCCAATTCTTTGCCTGGATACCTCTGTTTTGGCTGGTTTACTGCAGGGCTTAGCTTTGTTCCAAAATGTTGGAATTCACTAGGCTTTTTCTTCTTGCCCCAGATACTTTCCCCTTACAGGAAATTGAAAAACCACAGCTCCATCTGCCATGAAATGCAAACAACAGCTTCAGGGATATATGCCAGTAATGACAGTCATGCCAGTCACATTGCTTGGCCACTTTCCACACTACTGGTTACTGTTCAACTTGAACTAGGGTCTGCTGCATCCCTAACAGGCTGAAGGTGAGCTGAGCCCAGAATACCTGCTGGTAACCCAGGCTGTCAGCTCTTCAACCAGACCAGGTCTTCTCTACTTATTATGTGTGAACAAGAATTGGGTGAGACAGTCTCTTCCCCTAAAGAATATTTCAGAACTCAATGTAAACCTTCCTCTCCACAAATGCTTCCAAGTACGGTTGAGTACAGAGAAAGAGTGGACTTGAGAAAATATCATGTAAGGATTAATCAAGGATTAGTTGATTATACAGGCATGATAAAATTTCCTTGCACCTCCACCTCCCTTTAGGTTTCTGCACTCTAGAAATGGATGCAATCTCAAACCTGAGATATAGAATAAAAGAAAGTGAGTTTTAGTATGGGGATGAAAGCAATGGACTCAACAGATTTTTATTAAAGCAATACTACATTTACCTCAAGCTAATTCTCTGGAACCTAAGTACACTCAGCAAACTAGCACTTGAACCCTACTGTGTACTCCCAGCACAACCTTCACTGACAGCCAGAATCAGAAAGAAGGAGTTAATACCCCAGAAGGAAAAAGAGAAATATGGTGATAGTACTGGATTTTAGTTAGGAGATTAGAAAAAAATAATATAAGCCAGACAAAGAATTGGAACAAAGTATATCTAGACTTACAACCTTCCCTGAAATACTGACAGTCAAGTAAAAAAAGCAATCACAGAGACTCACAGACCAGAAAATCCCAGGATCATGTTCACTCAAGGAAGTAAGGTTTTGAATTGATCACCTACATTCATAACACAGTTGAATGTATTGTAGTTGTACCCAGCTCCTCCAGTAACAGCCAGCCAAGGGGCACCAGAGGTGTTGGATGTCCTTAACTCAGCCTTTCAGGAGCTGTGTCAGTGGCTGTCCTGGGTCCCTGATCCCCCACTCCAGCCACTGAGGACCTCAGGGTTGCCACAGTGCCTCTCTCCTGGCTCTGGGACTGCACCCAAGCTACCTTGTGCCATGCTCCAGATGCTCTGCCACGTACTGAGTTCACCAGCACAGCCCAGGGTCAGCCCCCAAGGCACCCTGCTTGCAGTGCTGCTGCCAGGGGGGACAGAAACCTGTCCTCGTGCTGACCCTCTTGCACCCCCCAGCCCCTGGTGTGGACACATTCTCCTGGCAAATGAAATACATCCATGATCCAAGTAGATCTCACCTTCTACAGTGCCATTTGCAACAGCATTTCTTTTAGTGTTTAGACACACTTTATACCCACATTTGGGGAAAAAAAAAGTCATATTCAAGGTCAAAATTTTCTCAAACAGAAAGAGCTTATCCCTTCCTGCAGCAGTCCCAAAAGATACACAAATCATTTTTCTATTTTGTCTGCACCATGCCATTTTGTCAGTTCAAGAGACTCCTGAACTGTTTGCTGCCTGTAAAACCTATTTTGTTGCTATGGTGACCAGCTCTTCAAAATATCACTACCAGATCAAAAAAAAAAAAAAAACAAAAAACCAAACAAACAAAAAACCCCAACACATCTGAGGTCTGATGATTCTGCTATGATTTTGCCCAATTTCACAAGAAAATTGTTCTATATTTAGGACCTTAAGAGATAACTGGTGGTTTAAGACAAGAGCAAAATGCTGAAAAATTGTTTCTTCTGTGCCTTGCAGCTTTAAACTGGGGCACTGCTTTAAATCACTCCAACAAACTGATCAGAACACAGCTCCCTGAAAAACATAGAAACTTCAGAAGCACATGACGCTCAAAATCTGTATTTGTAGCAGATTTATTTTTAATTTCTACCTAAATGTAACACTAGTATTCAGACCTTCAGACAGTCTACAATTGGTTAACATTAGCAGAGACATTGTGAAAGATCTTGCCACAGATATGTAAAATTTTACAAGATTTGCCTACCTTGTCAATATTAATCAAATTGTTTGACATTATTGGACTAAAGATTGTATTCACTACAGACATTAAACTACCCTTATAGGGCTGTGGAAAGCCCTATAAGCTCAGATGTAAGATTATCTGAGCACTTTCATTTCTCACCAGTTCTTGCTTAACGTGCATTTCAGGAAGGCCACAAGAGACAACGACTCTGTAAGATGGAAGCCAAAAGCTATACCTTCAAATGGTAAGTATTGCCATGGTTCTTTCAAACCACATAATTTACTCTAGGTGAAATTTTGGCCCTGAGAGCATTGGCCCAGCAATTTTAATACAAACAACTGGGTTTTTCCCCGAATACAAAAGTGAATTATGACATCAAGTTAATTAAAAATTATAGATTTTTTTTTTAAATGTCAGTTATTAGATTCTCACAGATAAAGGCTTTCACATGCTTTGAATCAGAGGAACAAGGATATTCTGTGCCTCCAAGGACAATAACAGTATACACCACTGAATGACATCAAATATGGTGTGTTATTGAAACCAGTTTGAGACGTGCAAGTAATCATAAGTAATCATTGCAGACACCAAGTTATGGGGGAATGCTGATCTGCTGTAGGGTAGGAAGGCTCTGCAGCAGGATCTGGGCAGGCTGGATCAATGGGCCACGTCCTGTACTTGGGTTACAACAACCCCAGGCAACATTTCAGGCAGGGGGAAGAGTGGCTGGAAAGTTGCTCAGCAAAAAATGACCTGAGGGTCCTGGTTGACAACTGGCTGGACATGAACTAGTGTGTGGCTAGGTGGCCAAGAAGGCCAATGGCCTGGCCTGGATCAGCAATAGTGTGGCCAGCAGTACCAGGCAAGTGATTATCCCCCTGTGCTCAGCACTGGTGAGACAAAAACTCAAATTCTGTGCTCAGTTCTGGGCCCCTCCCTGCAAGAAAGACATTGAGGTGCTGGAGTGAGTCCAGAGAAGGGCAATGGAGCTGGTGAAGGGCCTGGAGCATAAGTCTGACGTGGGGTGGCTGAGGGAGTTGGAGGTGTTTATTGTGTGGAGAAAAGGAGGCTCAGGGTGAGACCTTAGCACTCTCTACAACTCCCTGAAAGGAAGTTATAGCCAGATGATGGTTGGTTTCCAGTAACAAGTGACAGAACAAGCGAAAACTACCACAAGTTGTACCAGGAGAAGTTCAGATTGGATATTAGGAAAAGTGTCTTCACTGAAAGGGTTATCAAGCACCAGAAAAGGCTGTCCAGGGCTGTGGTTGCGTCACCATTCCTGGAGGTATTTAGAAGAAGGGCAGATGTTGCACTGAGGACGTGGTTTAGTGGTGGATTTGGCACCAGTTCTAGGTTAGTGGCTAGAATCTGTTATCTAAGAGGTCTTTTTAGAATCTAAAGGATTCTGTTGTTCTGATTTCAAACCATCAGCTTGGAAGTCTGCTTAACTCAACAACTATTTTCAACACACACTGGAAATCAAAAGGTGGCAATGAAGATAAATGTGTTACTTTTCTACAGATGAAACATCAAAGAGAAGCTGTCTTACATGGTGAATAATAAAGCCTCACAGAAGAGTAAGATAGAAAAATGCATATCTTCCTCCAGGACTTTCACGCATGGGTGAAAATGGACATAAACTTGTCAGCCTTGATTGCAACTTCTTAAGAAAACACAGGTGCCTAGATGAGAAGATTTCCATGGAGTATCGAGTAAATGAAAGGAGGAAGAATCAATAGAGAGAGATAAAGCCACGGTTTATCCAATATGATCACTGCAAGCTCATAGGCTATTTTATCTCCTCACAATTACTTGATTGTGTGCAAACGTTTTCACATTATTGATTTTTAAATGAAAAGCTAGATGGAAATTTAGTTGGACCTAAACACTTCTTTTATAAGACGTTACTATTTATTGGTTTCAAATTTAGTGTTAAAATTAAGATGGGAATAGAGTATTTATCACCTTATTAACATTGTAATTCTAAAGGAACAGTTAGATCCTTGTTGCATCACTTTGACTCAATATCCCTATTATATATCTCCATTTTACATCTAGAGACCTTCTAATTCTTCAGAAGACTGGCAAAACCAAAAGAAAGCAAATTACTGACAATGGTTTTGTTTCCAAATTGTATTCAAAACCTAGCATGCATGTCATCTGATACTGTTGATCAATATTTACATAAAATATTTTCATTCAACATCACCAAAACATACTGGTTTTGGAAGTATCAAACACATTGGCTCAACTAGACAGAACAATATACTCAAATGCAGATTTTTTAATGTCAATAAATATTCTTTATGTACGTGTTCTCACAGGTAATACACCATTCATTTCAATATTGATTTATCTCCATCTAGTTCAACTCCACGGTTGTTATTGGAACTGTCATACTGCTGCAGCATTCCAGTCATGAGCCATAATCCCACTGACTAAAGACTGAACAAACAGGACCTATCTCTGCCAAGTGGCCCTGAGAGAATGAGTTTGCCTTTAGTCACAGGTAAGTAAAGTATATCACTGAACACTCAGAAGGGAGTACCAAAGGGAGAAACCAGGATTTGGTCTTAAGGACCAGAGCTGAGTTTGTTTTCTGATGAAATTATTCAAAGACAGTGCATGCTGATAGGGTCATAAAAGAGCTACTCAAAACCCAAAGAATGTTCAAGGAATTGTCTCCAAAAAACATGATTAGAGAGTAGGAAAGAAGCCCAGAGAGGACAGATTCCTTGGGGAAGGGCAAGAATTAAGGTAGAAAAGCCTGGTTAAACGTGCTGCATGAGCCTGACATCTTTAAAAAGTTAAGCTGCCAGTGGATCTGAGATGCAGCTGCCATCATCAAAGGCCTTGATGACAGAAGTTTTAGAGATATGTCAGAGAATAGAGGAGAGACTGGAGATGGGATGAAGAAAAGATTTTAGAGTAATTACAAGCTTAGGAATGGAAGAAAAAGAAGACCTGGAAAAGGGTTAGAATGGTAGGTGAGGGCTGTGGGTGGGTATCTTAAGTGTGGAATATGGGGAAATTCTCTCAGCTAACACTCAGAGAGGCATCTGACAACACTGGGAGATAATAGAAGCAAAATGGAGGGAAAAAAATGAGAGCTTTGTATTTGAGAGCAGAATGGAGTAGTAGAAAGATAAAGAAATCAAAGTCCAAAGAGTACCTGTAGTGTCTTTTTTAAGTCTTCTCTTTGAAGAAATTAATGAAAATTTAATTGTGGAGAAGGAAATGGAGGTAATGGAACTTATATGGAGACAAGACAGTATTAATAGTACAGGGGGAAAAAGATTTAGGTTTTTTTAATCTTCCAACCAGGGCTATTTTGAGAAGACACATATTTTGTCTGGAGGGGGAGAGGATCCCATGAAGTATTTTATACTCATTACTGAAGACAGCAACACCAGAGCAGGAACTTATGCCCATGTGGGACAACCACAGCCATTTTCACTGGCCCAGATCCTTTTACAAATGAATTTGACACATCTAAAACCTCACTATGTGTAGAAATGAATTTATTAGAGAAAACTGAGCAGTATTTCAGTGCCTAGGACTAGGAGATTTTGTAGTAAACCCTCTATATTTTGGTACTGCTCTGCTCCCAGAAGATTCTTCAAGTATTTTGAGAAAAAGTTTATGTCTTCTGTAATGTGAATGGTCTCTGTGATACGGTCTTTGTATTTGCAGAAGAGTATTTGCCCTGTTTTAGGGCAAATTTGGGAGGGAATAGCCAACCCAGGACATTGTCACAACAGTCTCTGAGCTAGTGGTATTCACACAAAATTTGGAACACTCCCTCCACTCCCTCCACTTATGGTTTGCCCTCAAGAAAAAAAAAAGACTCCATGATTGCACACATATATTTTCCTTCACAGAAGTGCCAATTACATGTTTTCTTTCAACACCAGAGGCAGGTAAAACTTTCTGGATATCTGTACTAAAGAAAGTATAATTCACTCTTACATCTATTGCTGCTTAAAAGCAGCAGGTGAACTACAGGCATTTTCCATCTGCTTGATTTCTTGAAGCTCAAGCAGCCATTAAATATCACTGAAAAGGGGGAAAAAAGAAGCCATACGAGATTGTTTCAGAACTTTATGTATCAGACTACCAGGAATATCTTCCTGACTTCAAACCTCACCTTGGGGCCAGAAGGAAGTGTTCTTTTTCTTATCATCCTCATCAAGCACCCTCAAAAATATCCCTTTTTTTTTCACTGTATGTGTCAAAGATTCTCTGATGCTTTTTAAGGGAAAGCATTCATTGCATTTACAATTCTAACAAACTCTATATATATGTGACTCAATCATCAAGCAAATTATTATTTGCAGTTCTCTGATTCCTGAAGAATGAATAGCTGTTTAAGATACCAAAAAGAGTTCATAATTTTTGTTTAAAGATACAATTACCCCATTTGTTTATTTATATTTTTGTTGAATATAATTTCTTCCATTATGTTTAAAAATATAATTGCCCATATTAGAGAGATAATTGTCTCATCTGTGTAGACAAAAATTTTTCTGCTCTTTCATTTCAGTCCTTTTTAATATTTTTATCAATGGTCTGGATGAGGACTTCGAGTGAACCCTCAGCAAGTTCCCAGACTACAACAAGTTGGGTGGTAGTGTTGATCTGCGGGAGGGTAGAAAGGATCTGCAGGGGGATCTTGACAGACTGGATCAATGGGCTGAGGCAAATTGTATTAGATTCAATAAGGTGAAGTGCCAGGTTCTACACTTGGGTCAAAACAGCCCCATGCAGTGCTACAGGCTGGGGGAAGAGAGGCTGGAGAGTGGCCCAGTGGAAAAGGACCTGGGGGTGTGGGTTGACAGACAATGAACATGAGTCAGCAGTGCCCAGGTGGCCAGGAAGGCAAAGGGCATCCTGGACTCTACCAGGAATGGTGTGACCAGCAGGATTAGGGCAGTGATTGTCCTGCTGTTCTTGGCACTGGTGAGGGTGCACCTCAAACCCTGTTTCCTGTTCTGGGTCCCTCATTTCAAGAAAGACATTGAGGTGCTGGAGTGTGTCCAGAGAAGGTCAACAAGGCTGGTTGGGGTCTGGAGACTAAACAATATGAGGAGCAGCTGAGGGAGCTGGGGTTGTTCAGCCTGGAGAAGAAGAGTATATGGGGACACCTTATCCCTCTCTACAAATTCCCAAAAGGAGGCTGTAGCCAGGTGGAGGTCAGCCTCTTCTCCCAGGCAGCCAGTGACGGGATGAGAGGAAATGGCCTCAAGCTGCACCAGGGAAGGTTCAGGCTGGACATCAGGAAGAATTTCTGCACTGAAAGGGTTACCAAGCATTGGAATGGGCTGTTCAGGGATGTGGTGGAGTCACTACCTCTGGAGGCCTTCAAGAAACAACTGGACGTAGCATTTAGTGCTATGATTTTGGTAGTGTTCAGTCAAAGGTTGGACTTGATGACCTTGGAGGCCTTTTGCAACCTTAATGACTCTATGATGCTATGATTTTATGATTTCAGACACCACTTGACATCAAATGTCAAGTTCAGATGCTGAGTTAGTGGGAATTGCAATCACATCAATCACTCATGATGTACAATGTGGACAGAAAGATGGGATTTGACTGACCTGGTCACCATCAGTGTCTTTTATAATCAGCTCAGAGAAAAAGCCACTTAGGTGTGATTCACGTCATCCCAAAGGAGCAGTCTAAAATAAGCCAGATGAGTCATGTCCCAGAAATGCTTATTTCTAACCAAAGACTTTGATGGGAGCTGTGGAGGGCTTCCTTAGATTTAGTTAGCTGCATTTCTGAGATATAAAGTAAGGTAGATCTAAAGTAAGAATCTCATCAGATTTGTCTCTGCTGCTGTCTACTCACTCTGAAGAGAAAGGTATGAAATGCACACAAGCAGTTTCATTAACAGTGAAGAAATTATGTTCACCAGAAAACAATAAATTTTTAAATTAAAAAATGAGATTTTCTAGAGAAACTAAGGATTTTAATTACATATTTTCATTATGCTTTTGGTGATTGGCTATCAAACTACAGCACTTATTTTTGGATCAAAAGTGCTCAAGTAACCTAGTGACTGCTAACAGCTATTGAGTAGAACTTGAAAAAAGCCTGAGTAATGTCACTTTTTTATTCTAGAAGTCCTTTTGCAACATGACAGGTGTAAGCAATGAAAGAAGTATAGGAATGGACCAAAGCAGGATGCTGCTGGCTGATTACTGGCTACAATCAGAGGAAAATTGTTGAGAAAAACACTAAACAAGAAAGGAAAACGCTGGGGCATAAGCACTCCCTCCTAGCTGGGAATGTACCAGAAAAATGCACTGTGCCCCAGAAAAAGACCCGAGTACTAAGGAAATTAGGTTAAAGCAAGGGAAGGCAGTGAATTTGAACAGTAATTGGGAAGGTTTTCTTTTCACAGTTATAGGCTGATGGAAGGTATATTCCTCATTATCAGTTGATGGGTCTAACAGCTTCTACCACAGTAGCAAGGGAAAAAACATAAAAGGCTGTTATACCATTTCTTCCTGTCAGTTACCCAGGGACCCTGAAATTATATGGAAAATCCAAAGTATTTTTAGAAAATGGGTTATATGTCATCATTCATAAAAACTATAACCTGCTTCAGTGAAGTAAACAGCTAGCAGACATAGAAGAATTAAAACACTTCACTTCCTATTTAAAATGCTGTAGGAAATGTTCTAACCAACTCTTACTATTTTCTAATGTACTTTTAGAGATAATAACAGGAAAGCTCTTTACAAAAAGTGATGGTCTTCTGACTGAACTTTGTAGGAAATTCATAATTTGACCATTGCTATACAAAGTTGTGAAAGCCTTCTCTGTTTTTCTTCCTGGAAACTGACAATGCAAGAAGTAAAAAGATATCTGTTTTGATGTACGTGTTCGATAGTAGCAGGACCAGACTATGACCTATTATTGAATGTGTCTATCTGCTAAATATTACACTATTTTACCACCAAGTACAAAATTTATCCCATGTTTGTTTTTCTTCTTTGAAATTCTAGCCCTAGATCTACCTGATCTGAGGGCTAGCAGTCACATAATTTTACTGTCAGATCACATGATATAGACCTCTTTGGACCTTTTTGAGTGTGTCCATCTGACCTTAGTGGGGCATCTCTAGCAACACCCATAGCAGTCATAGAGTCTTGGACTCCCCTCAGTGTTGGGGAACAGCTGCCTCACTGGTAGAAGAGGGAAAACTGACTGGAACTGGGCTGTACCTGAAATATTTATTGGGGATGCAGTAGTCAGCATAGGACATGTGCACCATGATAGATATACACATTCTTTTGTTTCACTCTTATAGATGACATGGTCTGGAAAGGACATTCACAAGTTTCTGAAGGAAAATACCCCACTCTGAAAAACACGGACATAATATATATGGCAACTGTGTCCAGTATCAGCATGCATAAATTTCAGTGTGATCACTGATTTTCCAAATGAAAGATAGAAAGTACTTCACATTATTACAGTAGTCACAGCTTCTCTCAGAGAACACTGAACACTGGATGTGATTTTGATGACTTTATAATGCTGGGCATGCCAAACTTCTAGAATTAGGACCCTTACTGGTGGTGTCAATCCAGGACAAAGGAGATACAATAGGGTTTTACATAACACATCACAGCAATTGTCACAGCAGGCTTTCTAGTACTGCACTGCTGTGCCACAGCTGAAGAGCAAGATAGCAGTGCCAGCTTCCATCTAGAGGTGACCAGATGCTTCCTGACCACAATGAGGCATTTGAAATAAGTGTCCTGCTCCTTAAGAGCCTATGCCATTTCCTAACATATGGTCAGGAAGGACATTGGCAGTCACAGATTACTAGCCTACTGCAAGTCATTCATTTAGCCTCACATTCACAGGCCCTGGCTCTCAGAGAAACTTCAATCACCCCAAATCTTCTAGAGGACAACAGGACAGGACAAAAGCAATCCAGGAGGTTCTTTATATCATTCTCCTCCAAATGAAGAAAAACACTGTGTTGGACCTCATACCAGTGAGAGTCTTGCTGGGAATGTGAGGATCAAAAGCAGGCTTGCCTGCAGTAAACATGAGATGGTGGAGTTCAGGGCATATCATGAAGTTCAGCAAGGAGAATTGCAAACCTGTTATTCTTCAGCCTGCACCTGAGGATCAACCCCATGCACCAGTATATGCTGGGGACCACCCAGCTGGAAAGCAAACTGACAGAAAAAAGGTGCCCAGTGCCAGGAGCAGGCAATGGGCACAAACTGAAACACAGGAGGTTTTGTCTCCAGATGAGAAAACACTTTTTCACTGTGAGAGTGGCTGAGCATTGTCACAAGTTGCCAAGAGAAGCTGTCATCTCCCACTTTGGTGATATCCAAAACCAGTCTGGACATGGTCCTGGGCAACCAGCTCTAGGTGGTCCTGCTTGAGCAGGGAGTTGGTCAAGATGACCTCTAGAGGTCCCTTTTAACCTCATCCTTTCTGTGATTCCCATCTGGAGGACTATGTGCTACTGTCCTTAACTCGTCAGGAGGTATACACAAAATCATCCACGTACCTGGGTCTGAGCATAAGGCTTATGATATCCTGTGACTCTTTCCTGATATTAGTGTATTTAGCTGAAACAAAACTACAAATGACATTGCTCAGAACAATGTCACTGACATTGAAAATTGTCATAGTCAATTGGCATTGTCCTTGAGATGGGGTGGGTATCTAACATGATCCTGCCAGGTGTGCCACTCCCTTTCCTTGAAACTCTCTGGAGAGTTGAGTGGTGAGATGTGTCTGAAAGTGCCCTTGTTGCAAAACAAGGAATTAATTTACCACTTCCCATGGGCAGGCAGGTGTTCAGCCATCTCCAGGAAAGCCAAGCTCCATCATATGTGTTGGTGACTTGGGAAGACAAACACAAAACTCCAAATGTCTCTGCCTTCCTCCAGTTTCCCCAGGTCTGTATTCTCAGTATGATGTCATACAGTGTGGGATATTCCTTGGGTCAGTTGGGGTCATCTGTCCTGGTTGTATCCCCTCCCAACCCTTGTGCACCCCCAGCCTGCTCACTGGTGGGGTGGGGTGACAGGCAGAAAAGACCTTGACCCTGCTCAAGCACTGCTCAGCCATAACAAAAACATCCCTGTATTATCTGCATGTTTCCAGCACAAATCCAAACATAGCTCCCCTACTAGCTACAATGAAGAAAAGAAAGTCTATTCCCGTTAAAACCAGCACATATGGAAATAAAGATGGCCTCTCTGATCCCAACCAACAGCTCTAAATCTTTAAAAGAGTTAAAGGTGAAGATCACAGAAGCACAGAATCAATTCTGTTGGAAAAGACCTCTGAGGTCATGAAGTCCAAGCTTTGACTGGACACCACCTTGTCAACTATACAATGGCACTGAGTGCCACGTCCAGTCTTTCCTTGAACACCTTCAGGCATGGCGACTCCACCAGGTCCCCGGGCAGTCCATTCCAACGTTTGGCAACCATTTCTGTGAAGAAATTCCTCCTAATGCACACCCTGAATCTGCCCTGGTGCAGCTGGGGTATGTGTCCTCTTGTCCTTTAATGTGCCCAGGAGAAGATGTTGACCCTCAACTGGCTGCAACCTCCTTTCAGGCAGTTGTAGAGAGCAACAGGGTCACCCCCGAGCCTCCTTTTATCCAGGCTGAACACCCCCAGCTCCCTCAGCCACTCCACATAGAATTTACCCTCTAGACCCCTCCACCAGCTTCATTGACCTTCCCTGAACAAAGACATGCCCCTGCATAAATGTTCTGGTACTGCATCAGGATTAATCATATTTGACAAACAGATTCCAAATTCTTATGTTTCAGCATCACAGAAAACATTGTTTTAGAGAGATACAAATGCACCTAAAATGCAATGAAAGTGTGTAACTAACTTTTCAACATCGGAAATTCACCACTCACTTAAAGAATTTTGTAGACTCTAGCTGTGGTCAATGTAGATGAATATAAACTCCTAAAAGGAATAGATTATATGAAAAGTTTTTGAGAAGGCATATCCCTGAGCAGTTTAGTTTAGAGTAGATCAATTCTTTTAGACAAATAAATTATTTGACATGAGTCCAGTTTTACTGATTTAACTCCTTATTCAGGCTGAGGTTTACTGAACAGCTTAAGTGACATTCCTCTGTCATCCCAGAGTGGCTACTTCAATAAGAGTCAGCAAATAGAATGTTATTTTCTATCTCTGTCAAAAGTAGCTCCTGCCCAGTAAATGCTGGCTTAGTAACCTCAAAGGCACATTTGGCTTAAGGAATGGAAGAAACAAAAATCACAAAGTACAGGAGATAAATCTCTGCAAATGCTCCTAACATCTGAATCGACTAAGAGAAGTTAAATAACAGGAAGGTATTATATATCTTCCCCCACTTTAACAAATCTAATCATCTATACACATTAAGATAACATTTAATAAATGGTGCCCCAGGAAAAGTAAAAAATCTACTTGGTGGCAAATGCTCTGCCAACAGCAGAGTGAAGCCAAGATTATAGTGGTCTTTTAACACAGCTAACAAAAAATCAATAGCTTTTTATTTTTATTAAATTACTATCAGTGCAGAGAATGACTGAAGTGTGCTTTCCATTTACTCCATAGAATCATATCTGCAAGTAGCTTGCAAATAATTGGATACAGAACCCTTCTGATGGAGAGGTTCAGATATCTTTATTGTTAGAGGGGATGCTTAATGTACTGCCTTCCAGTGGCCCTTCAACACAGAAGGGAAAAAAAAATCTGAGGACTCAATAATTGACTGCTGCCTCAAAAATTAATAAAAAGCACCACACATAGGCAGCAGTTGTAACTATGAATTGAACTGTGCTCTCAGAGGTTTTGTTCTCTTAGAAAACTTATCAGAATTTCTATTATTAAACAAAGTACATGCAGCCTCAACAGGGGAAGGTGGAGAGGGAGGAGAGTTGTCATGATAATGAATATAAAACATGTTTTATTCTAAATGCTGTGCTCTTGAAGTTCGAATGATCAGACTTCATTAAACGTATCCTGAAAGAGCATAGATCAATAAGATGTACATTTCCATTTTTACCAAATATTTCCACTTGTACTTTACCACACACTCTTTTTCTGGTCCTTTTCACATTTGCCTGCCAAGGAATACTCAGAGGGTAAGAAAGGCTGAAGGACTCTTGAAGAATTTCCTACAAAAGAATCCCACAAGTGCACCTGTCTACCTGTGGTGTGGGAAAGTCTTTTCCAAACACAGACTATTTCAGTGATTTTCAACCTGCCCAGAAACTGCAGCTCTGCACATTTCCTGGAACTGACGTTATTGTGTGTGCTCTGAATTCACACATTCCTCCACAATTTTTCACACGCCTCCAGGGATCCACAGACCCCAGGTAAAAAAAATCACTGCCTTTTATGCAGCCTCACAGGAGATGTGCTTCTGCCTGAGGTGCAGTAGGGGTCACTGACCCAGGAAGGCATCCCATTCACTGCGCACACTAACTGCCTGGAGCTTCACAGCAGCTGACAGGCAACAGCAGCACCACCCACAGCCTCCTGCAGCTCACCTCTCACTAAACAGCCCGGCCAACAGTGGGGATGTATGCGAGGCAATGCAGGGCAGCTGGGATGAATCCCTCCTCAGAATCAAGTTTTCACCTCGGGAGAATGAGATGACGTGGGGTGCACGCCATACATAGAATTTAAGGGACCTTTTTCCACCTCAAGCATCCTGAATAAGAGGGAGCTGGGAGGAAAGCTGTTCAAAAACAACCAAGCAAAGGCAATTATGGAAAAATAATAATCTCAGGACAGTTTTTCCCTGACCGCAATGCTGACCTGAATATAAAGCTCATTTCTTTTTCATAGACAAAACAAAAAACCCATTTCATGTCTCAGAAAAGTAGTAGTAGGCAAAGGCAAAAGACAGGTGAGACAAAATTTGTTCAGAAGTAAAGAAATATAATTTTCAATCACATTTGGAAAACAATGGAACTGTGTTTTTAATAATCTCAGGGTACTCTACCCAACATGCTTCTTTACACTGCCATAGTATCTGAGAAAATCCACTATGATTTAGAAAGCTATGAAAAAATTTAGTGACTTGAAAGAAATTATTACCCACTGAAAGTGTTTAAAAAGCCTGCACCAAAGTAATCAGAGGAATCATCATTGAAAATTGAATACTGTTTTTTCTATGTTATGGTACCATGATGTCACTAAAGAAATCATAATAAACCAATGGTTGGTCACAATAGTGCCAGAAGTCTATAAAATTTCCAGGATTAAGCAATGCTACAGGAAATCATTTCTATTTTGTTTCTTCTGTGATTATACTTTAAATATCTCACAACACTTCTTTAAGATTTTTACTTTCTCACCCTCACCTACATCTTTCCATAGGAAACATCATAGAATCATAGAAGAATTAAGGCCAGAAAAGATCTTTTAGACCATTGAGTCCAACTGATAATGCAGCATAACCTTATTCACCACTAAACTGTGTTCTTAATCACCACATCCAAGTGCCTTTTGATCACTTCCAGGCATGGTGATTCCATCACTTTGGTAGGCAACCGATTTCAAAACCTGGCCACCCTTTCAGTGAAGAAATTTTCCTCATATCCAGTCTAAACTTTGCCTGGTGCAACTTGAGGCCATTTCCTCTCATTCTGCCATCACACCATTCAGCATGTCTAAACACCAAAGTATTGAAATATCCCAAGTTAGAGGGTACACAGTATAACCGAAAAGTAATTTCTATAACATAAAGCAATCCCTAATCACACAGTATTTTATTTAATCTGGATAAGAAAGGCTAACACAAGGAGATAGCATTATTAATCTTGTAACATAAAGCTTTGCTATGCAGTCAAAGAGAAAGCATAAAAACAAAAACCAGAGCCAGCCTTAGACCTTGCCTTTAGATGGAAAAATCATCCAAATTCTTTCCACAGAGATATTTTAAACTATGTTAGCATGAACTCAGAGAAACCACTACTTATATTTAAAGACAACCAAACTGAGGGGGCAGGAGTGTGATGCATGACAAAGTGAAGACAAGCTGGTGTTTCATAAACACAGAGGATGATGTCAGAGTTTTGCTTTTGTTTCCTTTTAGTTTCTATGGACATGACACAGTTCAGGGCTTGGCTGCATGCTCTTGAGAGGAGACCTAAGGCAGAGAAGGAGATCACTGAAGAAGGTGGTGAACTGAGAGCAGCCCTTCAAGGCCATGCCAGACCCCAGTGGCATCATGGGCGCAGGGACCTGGCACTGAGTGACACATTCCAGTGAATGCCACCCTGAGCCTGGGCCCTGCCCAGTCCCCGTGTCCCTGGCCTCATGCCCTCACCCTTCCTTCCCTGCCACGTTCAGAGCCCTGGCAGAGCTGCTGACATGGGGATAGATGTCACCTGTGGAGTGGGGAATTAGAGGAATTTGTTACAGCTGAAATCAAGAGGCTGGGCTAACATCTGCGTTGCTAGTCTATCTTCCAGTGTAATTAAATTAATTAATGATTAAAATCCTCTGCCCTGGCTTGTTGAAAACAATGCAATCTGTTCCATAGCAGTCTGATGTTTATGAAATTCTTTTCTCTAGAGGAAATAATAGCCAAAGCCATGATAACATTTTGCTAAGGAAAGAATAGCTAGGAATGTATTTTTTTACAGAATGTAATAGAAGACCCCTTCAAGGAGATAGCCAGCTCACAATGTGGTAGTGAGATGACAGCAAAGCAGACAGAATTTGAGGCTTGCTGACATGACCTGCTGCAGGTGATCAGCTGGACAGGAGGCACTCACTACAGAGACTGCTCGCCCTGACACTCTGCAGACCGTAGTGGGCTGACCCTGGCTGGGTGTCAGGCACTTGCTAAAGCCACTCTATCACTCTCCTCTGCAAGTGGACAGGAGAGAGAAAATATAACCCAGAGTTCACGGGCTGAGATAAGGTATGGGAGAGATCACTCACCAAATACCATCATGGGCAAAACAGACTCAGCTTGGAGATGTTAATTGAATTTATTACTAACAAAATCAGAACAGGATAATGAGAAGTAAAATAAATCTTAAAACCACCTTTCCCCCATCTCTACATCCTTCCCAGGCTTTGCCTCCTCCCCACTAGTGGGACATGGAGAGAGGGAATGGGGGTTATGGTCAGTTCATCACATCTTTTTCCAAGGAGAAGAGTCCTTCTCCTACTGCACTGTGGGGTCCCCCCATGGGACACAGTTCTTCACAAACTGCTCCAACATAGGTCACTCTTCCACAGTAGAGTGCAGTACTTCAGCACATCCTGCTCCAGTGTGGGTCCCCCCGCAGGGTCACAAATCCTACCAGAAAACCTGCTCCAGCATGGGCTCTTCTCTCCACAGGTCTGCAGGTTGCTGCCAAAACCCTGTTCCAGCATGGGCTTCCCACNGCCTCCTCCCCACTAGTGGGACATGGAGAGAGGGAATGGGGGTTATGGTCAGTTCATCACATCTTTTTCCAAGGAGAAGAGTCCTTCTCCTACTGCACTGTGGGGTCCCCCCATGGGACACAGTTCTTCACAAACTGCTCCAACATAGGTCACTCTTCCACAGTAGAGTGCAGTACTTCAGCACATCCTGCTCCAGTGTGGGTCCCCCCGCAGGGTCACAAATCCTACCAGAAAACCTGCTCCAGCATGGGCTCTTCTCTCCACAGGTCTGCAGGTTGCTGCCAAAACCCTGTTCCAGCATGGGCTTCCCACAGTTTCACAGCCTCCTCTCAGGCATCCACCTGCTCTGGTCTGGGGCTCCTCCATGGGCTGCAGGTGGATCTCTGCATCCCCGTGATCCTCCATGGGCTGCAGGGGCACAGCTGCTTCACCATGGTCTTTACCATGGGCTGCAGGGGAATTTCAGCTCCAGTAGAGCACCTCCTGCCCCTCCTTCTCCACTGACCTTGGTGTCTGCAGTTATTCCTCTCACATGTTCTCACTCTGCTCTTCTCTGCCTGCAATTACATCTGCACAATAACTTCCTTTTCCCCCTTCTTAAATCTGTTATCACAGAGGTGTTACCATCATTTCTAATTGACCCAGCCTTTACCAGCAGCACATCTGCCTTGGAGCTGCAAGGGATTGGCTCTGCCAGACATGGGGAAGCTTCTGGCAGCTTCTCACAGAAGCTACCCCTGTGGCCACCCCACTACCAAAACCTGGCCAAACAACCACAATACACAGACACACATCCACTCTGATTCATTTCTTAGTCAGGCTGGTTGTTTCAGACTGACCTCCTTCCTCTAAACCAAAGCAAATCTCTTTGCCCGTGTCTGAGAAGCTAAAAAACTACCGAAAATGTGCAACGCAAAGGGCTACAAGGGGAAAAACAAAAGACAAAAATGGGGCACTAGAAGGAAGCAAAAGGGGCTGAGGAGTCTTGAGGTCTTGGCTTTCTCCACCACTCCATGATACACGTTCAGGGGTGTTTAATCCTTTTGGGTTCAACCTACGTGCTGAGCTGGGCTGAAAGCACACACAGAGCCCCTTCCATTGTGTCACTTAATGGAAGATAAGGTGAACATGCAGCAATTCACACCTGTGCCTGCACACTACAAAATCCAGGCCATTACTTGCAAGAATATTTTGCCTGCAGAGGGACATCGTGAAGAATCAGTAGGATGCTTATCAGTGAGACGTGACCCATGCCTACTTGGACAAAGATGTTCAAAGTGAATGGCCAAGCACTGGAACAGACTTTCCAAGCAGATTTTTTCCATCCTCAGGGAATTTCAGTAGTTGGATGGAGAAGGCTTGAAGCTCACTGCTCTAAATCATGAAAGTGACTCTGCTCTGAGCAGAGCATCGGACCACATAGGCTCCAGAGCTTGCTTTCCTCCTGAATTATTTTCTGATTGAACACAGAAATGGACTGGTGAAGTCACAGGCTATATGTACACCAGTAAACAACAGTTGTAAGAAATACTTCTGGGAAGCTGAACTAAATCATCTCAGTCATGATACCAGCCCCTGGCATCGCTTTGGGCTGCCCCAGTTAGCAGTCTGCCAACCCATTCATGGGCACAGCTGGGAAGAAACCACACTCCTTCACACACTGCCAACAAAAAGCTTGTATGTAGCTACCTTTTCAAGGCAGCTGAAAGTGTGGTCAGAAATGTCTGCATGCCAGTGAGCATTGGTGTTGGAGAAAGGTCCCAAGCACATTTGTTCACTGGTTTAGAGCACATCCAATGCAGGTATTACACATGTATTTCAAGGAGTTCTTTCAAGACTTTGAAGTGCTGCAAGCTTTATCTACAATAAATAGATATTTTTTGAGTTTATCACAAGATATTACAGTCCACAGATTCATTAATTCTTTTCTTCTTTGAGCAAACACCACAGACTCAATTGCTATTCTAGAAAGGCACAGTTTCCCCTAAGTCCTGTAATGTATCTGCCAATCCAGTGAGGATCCAGCTGGATGTCATCCTTGGTTCTATGGAGAACTGGTTCAAAAGACACAAATGAATGAGAAGCACGTTGCATAAAATAGAAGGAAACAAGAATATCTAAAGTGAAATGCAGCTATGTGTGAGAGTAGACTATGAAGCACAAATTGTTCAGATGGGTAGATCCCTCTTTGGCTGTTTGGTTCTGAAGAGCAAAAAATATATTTTTGCCAACATAAAGCTGTAGTGTGGCATTAGAATAGAGCAATAATTTTACTGGATCTTGTTACTGTAGACAAAAAAAAAGAATGTTTTACTAGCCCATCCACAAATCTAATGAAGTTCTCCTGTGCTGTCTTGCAAAAAAAGACTTTTTAACTCAAGAGATACCTTTACTGAGGTAAAAAAAAAACAAACAAACCATAGCTTTCTGCTCCAAGGAGACAAGAGCTATTCCAGTTTCCTTGAGCCAGAAACAGCAGCCATTCTGGCTGAGAAGCAGAAATATTCATGGCATTATTCTGCGGATTGGAATTGTCAATAACTTATATGCTTGTAAAGCAACTGATTGCAAAATAGATTTGGCTCTGATGAAAACAAACAAATCCAAATTCTCAAAAAAACAGTCAGAGTTAAAAATTCTGTTCAAGTCTGACAACAGGTTCCATTAAACCACAAGAGCAAATGTTTCAGTTCTAAGCACTTGGTAAGAAAATTAAGGAAAAAATGGACTAAATTTAAAAAGCTGTTGCTTTTATACCCTAACTCTGTCCCAGACTTTCTCCAAAATGCCTCAGCTCTGATATGCTATTTCACCAAGGATCCTTCCTTTAATTCATCTCTGCAGGAATGGTTTTGGCTTGGTTTCACAGAGCAGTGCTCAGAACACCATACTTGTTATTGACAGCTGAAAGGAGTTGCTCTGAGCCCCCCTTTATAATAAAATTCCACCTTGCATAAATAATGAATGGTCCAGTGCAGCAGCAGTTAACCCCTTTCAGGTGTCTAATCCACCAAATGAGAGAGACATCCTTCTTCAAGCTCTGCTTTTTTGGACCAAATCTTATTTGGTTTATTTACTGAAGGGCACTAAGTCTCTTACTAGGAGAAATAAGAAATAGACACCTCTTTCTTTCACATAATGGGATTGAGTGGATCACCCAGTTCAGCAGAAATTTAGCTCTCACATAACAGGAAAAAAAAAACCATTTTTGAAGTTGTGTAACATTCTGCATGAAAAAAAGAGAACTCCTTACCTACTACTAGGATAGTAATACCTACCACTGTGGTATTGTTAAAGCTGTTCCTTTGGCCCATTTTTAGATTTTCAGACTCTACTATATAATTATTGAGTCCATGGTTTGGTTAGGTCATTCAGCTGAGGGTAATTGGCCTTTGAAGTTTAAATGAGGGTCTTCACTTTTCCAGCTAGCTGTTAATGGAAATATTTCCCTTTTCAGCCTTAAGTAACCTGTGGATTGGCTTTACAGTCCATATCACTTAATTTTGCTTTTAATTTCTCATACAGCCTCAGTTTATCTGTCTGCATTATGAAACCCAGAAAGACATTTTTGTCTTCCGAATCCTTAAATACTGTTACTCTGTATCACATAAATGTAATGCACCATTCAGCATCACCAAACAGACACAAGGAACTCCTAATTCAATTTTTAAAAGAACAGCTTTCAAAGGAAATAAACTTGGTTAGAAGCATGAGATGTAATTGGATAACAAGACTGCAACAGACGGCACTGCAATTCAAGAAATTCCCCAGTTCAGCCAATATTACCCAGTAATTAAAAATATCAGTCACTTCTGCATTCCTTTTTCATGCAGGAACAGGTTGGAACTTTAGATACCTATATTCCTAGAGGTATCAACAACAATATCCATGGTAATTTTGTCTTATTTGAGTTTCCATGGAAACTGTGTTTATGGTATTGCAGTGTTATCAGGGAAAAAAAATGAGTTATAAATAATAAAGAGGCTAATGTTGTTTCCCTTGGTCTTGCTGAACAGCTTCAGGCACTGAGACAGATGAATTTGACAGAAATGGAAGACAGCAGCTGTAACAGCAATGCTTGTTATCTACTGTGCTTTATTACTGGAAAGCCCATACAGCTGCTTGTCATGGTTTAACCCCAGCTGACAACTAAGAACCACACAGCCACTTGCCCACTCTTCCTCAGTGACACTGCAAGGGAGACAATTAGAAGGGTGAAAGTGAGAAAACTCATGGATTCAGATAAGAACAATTTAATAACTAAATAAAATAAAATAATAGTAGTAGTATGAATAGTAATAATTTTAATGAAAGGGAAATAGCAAAGAGAGAAAAGTGATGCAAGTGGAAACCATTTCTCACTGCCAACTGACTGATGCCCAGACAGTTCCCAAGCAGCAGCCTCCCAGCCACACTTCCCCCTAGTTTTTTTGCTGAGCATGACACCACTTGGGGTGGGCTATCCCCTGGAGCAGCTGGGGTCAGCTGTCCCAGCTGTGTTCTCTTCCAAAGCCATGCACTCCCCAGGCCCACTCTGGTGGAGTGGGCAGCACAACAGGCCTTCACTCTGTGCTCAGCAATGACAGAAACATCCCAGTGTTACCAACACTGTTTCCAGCACAAATGCCCACACTAAATGCCAGTCCAGTCATTTCTTGAACACATCCAGGGATGGTGAGTCCAGCACTTCCCCGGGCAGCCTGTCCCATTGCTTAACCACCCTTTCAGCAAGGAAATTAACTCTATCCCAGCCAAAACACACACAGTGACAGAGTTTCATAGTGTGTGATGGTTCCAAATTACCTTTTATTAATTATAACCACTAAAGATCTAGCTTTCCCAGCAAAAAAACATTGGCTGTGTTATTCTCTTTCTGGTAATTTACAGGATTTTAATTTGTTTTTCCAGAAGATTCAATCTCAGTCTGCAATTTGCTCATCTAATCTACATATTTCTATGAGAAACAGGTTTTTGGTTTTTGTACCTCTACTCTGGATTTCAGCATTACAGAATATCACTCTTACAATTACTTTTTTGTTTTGATTTTCTAAACTCTACATAAATATATATTATCCCAAAGCTGGGCTGCACTCCCTTATAACAGAAATGGGTCACTCTGTAGAGGCAGTGGGTGTTTTCTATCCAATTCTGTCATGCTATTTAGTAAAACTAAGTGGGCCTAAGCTATTGCCCACTCAAATGTTGGTATGTAATTGACCCAGCTGTCAGGACCCCATGACACCATGCCAGCGCTTTCTGCGCTCTGTAATTTCGAGAACTGGTGCAACAGAAATTGTTCCTGTGAAATGTTCAGTATCATGAAACCTGCTGAAGTCATGGGCAATTCAAAGCACTCCACAATTCACAGGAGGCCTTCAGGACTTTGTTCACAGCACTTCAAAGAGAAGGTAGGCACCCATGTCATAAATAAGCTGAGGTATTTGCCACCTAGATTTTATTTAATGCAGAGGAAATCTATAAGGAGAATTTTCAGCACTGTAGGAACCAATCCAGACAAAACAGGTGAGAAGAAAGGATTGTATTTATTCCTCCTCTCCTCCTGCTTTATATATTTGTAATTCTTATCATGTTGTCAATATTTCTACTTGCACTGTGAAACCCAGGATAGAAGTCCTTCTGTACTTTAGAAGAGGGATTTTAAAACTGGTCTCACATTTTACAAGACTTTCCTAATGGCTCCTCTTAATTGCTTGTATGAACAAGGTCTCTCCTGAAATTTGGCAAAGTTAGCCCTTTGGGTCAAAATGCTTCAGTATTCTCTGGACTCAAGAGACAAGGGCAACTTCATCTCCTTATTAGAAGATTCAGCCTTGCAATTACACCGAATGCAATTGATGAAGTCCCTATGTCTGCATAAAGAGCCCTGTCCTTTAAACTTGGATCCCATTTTGAAATTTGCAATTCAGTTTCATCACTAATTGTTTTCTACAGCAACACTCCCTATGAAATTCTATGTCAACACTCCCCAGCAACACTCCTGTTTTGGTGTCATGTGTCTTAAGCAGCCAGTGGATGGCCTTTCCAGTTCAGATCACTTAATTTTTGCCTAGGTGCAAAGACTTCCGAGAAATTCCATAATGAACAGTAATAGTTCACAAAGGAAATCCCTGCCTAAGCCTACATTGACAAATGTTGATTCATGGTCATGAGCTTCTTTTTTAAAAAAATCTCATTTTAAAACTCAGTGCCTCAGGGATAGTATTATGTTTTGTCTTCTATATTTACTTTCAGTGTCTGGATCTAAACAATACTTTGTCTAAGGACTTCACCAGTAAATTACGGATTGTGAAAGAAAATTGATATTCTGTACATCTTAAAAAATATAGGGACAGGCTTGAGACAAGCTTAAGTACATAAAAATGTCCTTGCATAATTTGTAGCTGATGGCATGCAATAGACTCCAGTGATTTAAGTGACTTTCAGGGAAACACAAAAAGAAACAAAAGGAGAAGGAAACTCTCACTCATGTTGGTGGCAATCACTTTCAATGAGAAAGATTGCAAAGAGACATAGCCCTCCAGGATGTGCAAATGCAAGACTACAAGAACAGCAGCACAGAAGCAGCAGCAGCAAAGGGCTGCCGTGGCAGCTCCAGCGTGCCCAGGTGACAGCTCACCCCACTGCCCATGAAAGGCAGCCAGCAGCACCACAGGCCAAGGGAGGCAGAGCTGCAAGGGGATCTCAAAGGTTCAGACACTTGAGGAGCTCAGAAGGGGACCTGACAGTGGCATTTCTGTTGGCAGTGAGTACCCTTTGTTGCATCACTGCTCGATGTGACTGGTACCTGAAATGAGAAAGCCTTACTGGCTTTTCCTGTGGCTGACAGAAATTCCATAGAAAGAGTTTACAGGTAGCACTGATGCAAGCAAGATCCATACTAAGTTACAGTGGTTGGTTTGGCTTTCAGTGGCACACAGAATCTTAGCAGGATCAGAACCCCATATCAGAATGTGCTGAATGAGATAAAAGTGAAGATGTCCCTGCTCATTGCAGGGGCCTTTAAAGGTCCCTTTCAGCTCAAACTGTTCTGTGATTCTGTGAGAAGATAGAAATTTGTCCAACATAGACAAGAAGAAAAAGAAATGCATTTAGTTCCACAACTAAGTTATTAAAGATCAGCTGTAGCACTGTAAGTTACGAATGTATGTGTTCTTCCCTTCCCATATGTACAAATTAAAAATAGCATTCCTAAACTGCATTTGCAAATATTTGCATGTAAATGCACAGCTTCCTGTATTAGTCAAGATCACGTTTCCTCAGAGCTGGGCTAGAAGCTTTTGTTTGAAATGTCAATGCACTGGAGGTGTGAAAATCGATGAACTGACTGGAAATAATGTACCTGACCACAGTGATCACAAGTTTTGTTAACAGCTTACTGAAATCAATGGATTGTTGCAGTTCTTTTTTTGCCTTTAGCAAAACCCCAGCTATGGCCAAGTGAGAGATTTCTGCCTTTACAATGTGTTGATTCCATTTCAGTGGTCACAGCAAATTAAAAACGTATTTATGAATTTTATTTAAAGGATAAAATCAATAATGATTCAGACTCTTGGCCTCTTCAGTGAATTGTCAGGATTATTTTGGAGGATTATTACATTGGCTGGAGTACTTAGCAAACCTATTAAAAAATACACACAAAGTTTTCTCACCACAATTTATTTTTTTAAACAGCTGCCAGATTTGTCCTCTTATAGCCAAATTCAGATGTCTAAGGAAACAAAAGCTCTGCATATCCTGCATCTTCTTGAAAAGGAAAGGGGAGGTAAGAAGAGCCTTTTGTTTGTCTTTTTGTTCTTTAAAGTCAAGGCAGCCTGATACCAGCACACCTAAGTATGGGTTTAGGAGTTGGAAAGACCATCACCATCAGAAGAGAAACTGGTTTCAACAACAAAGTACACATATTTCTGCTATTCAGAACTGTAGGGTTCCAGTCCCACTCTTAGCAACCAGTGAGTGAGTCTGGCCAAGTATCCTCCATGCAAAACATAGGGTACCATTCTAAAAGAAAGAAGTAGCAGATGACAGGCATTTCTCTATGACCTAGGAGGAGCTTTCCAGTTTCCATCAAACTATCATTTTTTATTAGACTTACTGCCAAACCTGTGATTTAGGGCTCATGGAAGAGATTGGGAAGCAAATAGTCTATAATGTCATCAGATTAAATGTACTAACATGTCTTTTAGACAGACACTTTGCAATCAGTAACACCTTTTTTTTTACTTACTAAAGGTCATAAAAGTTTAAGAAGGTAGAGTTAAAATTTCTGAAGCATTCAGTTAGTTACATGCAAACTGAAAAATAATCCTTGTATAAAGGAAAAAGAAGCGATCTTATAAATCTATGATAAATATATTTTCTTTCAACAATATGGAAAAGCAGCACAGATCAATGACAGTTGTAATTATGTAAATTATTTCTATAACATACAATATTGGAACTTGTTATCTGAGTGAAAGAGGGAAAATTGAAATTCTTTGTCCAAGAGTAGAGCTAACATATTCTTATCTAGACTGTCAGTGGTAACTTGGAGCCCTCTAGCTCACAGCTCTTTTGTGATATTTTGGAGTCTATTACAGCACTGCTAATTGTGTTTGGAAACATTGATTTTAGGAAAGAGATGGAGTGTACTACATTAGAAAGCATTTGAGCCTCGGCAAAAATATACTGTGTATAGTGGAAAGGAAGTAAAGATTGACTTGTATTTGTACCCCATGGGGAAAGCATAAACACTTGTTAATTATAGAGGAAGCTAACCACCGAGGTAGCTGGGGACACAAATTCATATTTCCAAACAAAGGAAAAGAAACATCCACTTATACAAGGCAGCAGAGAAAGGGCTGCACAGATCTGTCTGCAGTAATGAGCTATCTCCCCAGGGCAGACAGACAGGGACAGCAGCCAGGGCTGCTCGGAGATGCCAGCATGAGGAAGGCGGATTGACCGCAGGAGCGCAACCTTGCCTTCCGTGGCCAGCGCCTCAGGCACGCCCCAGCACCGCGGAGGGGCCGCGCCGGCACAGCGCGGCTCTGCCAGCACACTCGGGCAGCGCTGAGGTTCCCTGCAGCCCTTGTACCTCTTACTGGCCTCCCCAGCAAGAGAGTCAGAGTCAAATGGAATTAGGGTGGGGAAGGAAGGCTTTTCAGTAAGCCCTAACCTGTGGTCACTGCAGGACTAGAGAACTCATTCAGTGCTGCTTGTCCACCATGCACGGTGCAAAGGCCATTGCCCTCATGTCAGGCAAATTATTCCTTTTGGGCAGCTTGTGCTCCCAAACCTTCTTCACCCATGAAAAGTTCTGGGGCCATTGCAAGCCCAAGGGCTATGCCCACAGCATGGCCTTGAGCATCCATCCCATTGAATTGTGAGCATGCTCGTGTGCCCAGCCAGCCCAGAGGGAGCACCCAAGCAGCCTTCACAGGAGGGCAAGCAGCCTGCAGGGCTCATATCCACACTGTACCCAGAAAATCACAGGGATGGGACCACTGTGTCTTGGAGGGAAGGAGGGTTACACATGACCACAAGTGCTCACTGTCTCCTGAGGCAGAGGAAGACCCAAGGACACTGTGATTGCTACAACTAGCACAGGGACAGAGTAGGCTGAATTTGAGCTCTGCTTCATAAAAAGGGACAATAGCAACATCTTGACCTCTGCCCTCATTCATTACTTTAAAGCTGCTGAAAGAAAACCAAGTAGACATTAATCCAATTTTTATCCAAGCAGAGCAACAAAAAACGAAATCATTGCTTCCAGTGTGCTCCACATACGCAGTTCTTTTTCCATGGCATTTTTACTTTTAGCAGAAAACTCATAAGAATACAAAGCAGCTTGTCTGATAGCAGCTGAAATGTTGTGTTTAGTGAAAACACATACAGCTAAGTTAGAGGCAGGAGATAGAAGAGAGTCTGCTGTGCCTCTTTGATTGTAATTGGAATATAAATAACTGCTCTAGTCAGATACATTCTGCATGGTGGACATAAATTATGATCAGAAAAAGAGTAGGCTTTGAATGCATGAGGAAAAAATGCTCGCCTTGTACTTCTACAACAGTAAAAGAAGGGATTGAAATCAAACTCTGTGACAAATTATTCTGTGCTGTTGTATGCACTCAGTGAAAATATGGGAAGAGGTAGAGCTCTCAGGCTCAATGCACAGATGTCTTTATATAGTTGTTTTCTTGTTTGTATTATTCACAAAGGATTGTAGTGCATAAGATCAGTGCAGCTAGACAAAGCAAAGCCTTGCTGCATTAGCACATGACTTAGCAGGCTATCTGGGTTGCATCTGGAGTGGGTCTGATGAACTGGGTGAGTGAAAACCCATTGCAGTAGCTTATGGTGAGGCTGGTATAGTGGAATGGTCAAACCCCAAAATGCATTAGCTTGGCATAATACCAGGGAAATTAGATCAGTGAAATTAGCCTGTTTTAGTATCTGTGTTCAGAATAAGCCAGGCTGGACAGTTGAGTTTGTGCAGCAAGAGACATATTCCAGAAATCCCAGTTTTTATTAAAAAAAAAAAAAAATCTGTATACCAATTGATTGAAAAAGGGATGGGAAGAGGGTAGTAGAGACAGGAGAGAGAGATGAAGGGAATGAGGGAAATAAAGAAAGGTCAAATACTGAAGGAGAAGGTTTTCAGCAGCTCACAAAGATGGAAAGGATGCAAAGGTTTACACTCAGTCCAGCTGATAAATGATATCTCGAAAGGGAAATGTAACAGGAGTGGAAAATTATGAGTCAAAATATAAGGGCACTGTTAATAATTCATTTCATTGCCCTATGTCTTGTTTTCAAAACTGTGAACCCTTGTCTTAACCTTCACTTTGACAGAATAAAGAAAACTGATTTCTTTTATCTGTAAGGCTCATCTATTAAAAAAGCCAACTCTGAATGAGACGACAAGTAAAAAGGTTTCCCGTTCTTCTGAGCAGTGATTTGAACAGAAAGGATACGCAAACTCACAGAGGGCCTTTCATACAGCAAGTATTAGGAAAGCCTAGAAAATTGGGGCACACATTTCACACTTCTCTACAAAGGCCTGTTTTGGTCTGGGAACACTGACAGCCATGCTGTCAAGATAAATTCCTTTTGGCAGACCATAGCCAACCCAGACCAGAAGAGACACATAATGTCTATGAACCTCAGAATTAAACACTCTCAGTATTCATCAGAAACAGAATTCTGAGCTACAGCTAGGTAAAATTGAGCAAACTCCAGCTAATTGCAAGCATCTGCAGGAAATAAGGGCCACAAATCACCCATCTAGTTTGTTACCCCTATCACCAGTATCATACCAGCTCCCCACCATAACTTCTTATGTGAACATCATTCAGTGTGGGTTCATTACCTTTCAAACCACAAGTGACTGCTTGCTAAGTGTACAGAGATGATAATATGTTTTTTAATAACAGAATTCTATAAAATAAGTAATGAGATATAAGTGAAGGGAAAATTACTGATGTGCTCTACTGACACTCAGGAAAAGCTTGTATGGACAGGATCACCTTTTCACCTTTAAGCCGTATCTGAAGTATCCAGCAAGATTCTGTGAGAGCCTGGAATGTTATGGTTTATGGTTTAAACATTGTTATGAAGGACTTTTTGCCCATTATGGCAAAACCATATAAAGAAACTGTGACCACCATAGCCCATCCCTCCCTGAACATGCCTCCTGACAGGAACTTTGGACTCCAAGTTAAGCCACCTAAGGGAACTTGAGATGAAATAAAGGTGACACCATTGGGATCCATGGAGTGGTGATATTTTCTACTTAATCTGTCTCTGTTACTCTCTTTCTCTCCCCCCTCACTTTTGTTATTTCTTTCTATTTCTCTTTCTCTCCACCTCACAGTTACTGTTAAATAAAATCCATACTATTGACTTTGGCACATGGCCTCCTTTGCACCATAATTTGGGCAGAGACATCTCTCCAATAATTTTAATAAGCAGATCATAATAGATTCTCAGATGACCTTGATGTGTTAGGTTTACTGACAAGGTATTGATAGTAGGGGACTGTGCAGGGGTGGTCTCTGTGAGAAAAAAGAGGAGCTGCACCTGTGTCCCAGCCACCTGCAGGATGGACCCAGACACACCTGAGCCAGAGATACTGATGGCATCTCTCTGATAAAATGTTTAGGAAATAATAAAAAATGGTGCACAGCAGCTGTGAGAATGTGAAGTGAAAAATACTGGGGGCAAAACAGCTCTGCAGACACCAGGATCAGGGGAGAAGGAGGGGAAGCAGATGCTCCAGAGAGTCCCCTGTAAGCTACACAGATGACCACAGGTGTCACCTGCAGCTCATGGAGGTGACAGTGGAGCAGACATCCACGCACAGCCCATAGAGGACCCCACATCTCAGCAGGTGGACATGCCCTGAAGGAAGCTTCAGCCTGTGGAGAGCCCATGCTGGGCAGGTTTTCTGGCAAGAACTGAGGCCCTTGTGGGAGCTCACACTGGAGCAGTCCATTTCTGAAGGACTGAACCCTGTGCAAAGGACCCACACTGGAGCTGTTCATGAAGGACTGTTCATGTAGCCCATTGGAGGGACCTCACACAGAGCAGCAGAACAGAAAGAGGGAGTGGCAGAGAGACATTGGAAGGACCACAACCCCTGAAAGGACCCCATGAAAGGACCACAACCCCTACTCCCCATTCCCCTGCACTGCTCTGAGGGAAGGAGGTAGAAGAATTGAAAATGAAGTACTGAAGTTTAGCCTGGGAAGAAGCATGAGAATTTTTTGTTTCTCACTATCCTACTTAACTATCAATTTTTACCTATCAATAAATGAAATTAAACTTCCCCAAAATGAGTCTGGTTTTTGTGACAGTAATTGGTAAGTGATCTCCCTGTCCTCATCAAAACCCACAAGACTTTTTTTGTCTTAATTTGTCCCCTTGTCCTTTTGAAGAGTAGGAGTGAGAGAGTGGCTGGGTGGGCACTTCGCAGCCATCCAAGGTTGAATTCTACCACACATTTCTAAGAACAGAAAAGAAAAATAGGAGTTTGGTGGTTTTTTATAAAAAATATTGACTAAGTCATAATTTAAAATTTGGTAAGAGCAAATTTTAAATTATGTGATTTATAGGAGAACACAACAGTGATATGGTTCTCCAAGTTAATTCTGACTATGCTCTTTCAACAGGCTAGGAAAGTCATTCATTCTTCAGGATATCACACAGGGAAACGAGTTTAGGCTGAGTTTAAGGACCCACCAGAAGTCACTGCTGTTGAACAAAAATAAAGCTAGCAATATATTCTCTTGATTCTAGAAATGACTTAATGGTAAAGCTTCAGAAATTGCAGCTGGGGGCAGGGGTGGTCATTATTTCCCCTCTCCATTATAGCAATCATGAGAGTGCTATGAAAGCTGGGAGCTTTGCCCAGAGGAAGGACTTTGCTTTCAAGTGAACTCCATAGGTTCAGGGAATTTGAACTGAGCATAATATTTGATGCATTAATTGGAGCACTTGTCAAATGTAACATTTTTAGTGCATGATGATGTCTTCATTAATCATGATGATAGTATGTGTATAAAAGCCAAAACGGAAAGAAAAGCTGAAGAGACCAGATTGCAATTACTTCTAACTCCCCAAAGGAGGGAAGAGCTTGGTAGCTGGGGCTTTAGGGCCATGTCCTAATTTTAGATGTGCTTTTTGAGTTCCTGCTACCATTGTCTTTGGCAAGAGTGCTTCCAAAGTTACATTGTTCACCTCTGCCTAGCTTTTCATACTTGGTAGCCATACAGACAGCAATTGAATTAAAATTAATTTGAGTTTTTTAAACAGAAAGGAGGTTGAGTCTTTTCTTCCTCCAGCAGAAATATGATTAAGTTTTTCTCTTTCACTTTGTCCTACAAACAGCAGATATCCATAAATTATAGCAGTATAAAGGCTTGGCCTTTTCACATCCTGATAAAGCAGCCGTTTGAAGAATGTTTTTCATTTCTTCAACCCATTGAAGATATGCTCTGCTTTTCCCAATGGGTTCTTTGACTCTTCAAACTCACTCTTTCCGTTTAGTTGCTTACCTAATATGACATTGATATTTCCATTTATCTCATTTGTGGTAAGTGAAAGGTCTTGTCAATAGGGATTTGGCACATCTAAAAGTTTCAGTAAGAATTCTTTTCCTTTTTAATGGAATCATTTCCTAATACTCAGTCTTTCATGAGTGTCACGTTGAACTGACAAGAAATTGTTTCTTTTAAAGGTTCCAGGGACTTTTCCCAAGGTAGCTACAACTCAATCAACATAGAAAATGGTCTTACAAAATGTTTTTGTAATTTCAAAAGACTGGAGGTCTCAGTAGCTCCTTGCTGTGATGTGAAGAGGTGACTCAGAACCTATAGCTGGAGTGTGCCAGATTTAATTATAAAAGAACTCAATGCAGGTCAGCAAAATTCTCTTAAAGGTTAGCTTGTTCCAATATTCTTTTTATGAAGTACTGCAACTGAAATACAACATCTTCAAAAGGTTTGAGAAGGAAGTTGCCTGCTAGAGTGAGCGGGAGCTGTGTTACAGGGAAACAGAAGCTGTCATGGAAGCAGGGGGGTGATTAAGCCCCTGTGTTAGCACCATCCTGGGAAAGGCCACCAACCAGTGCCATTTGGCAACCCCAGGAGAGTGAACACTTGCATGGAAGCTCCTGCTGACTTACTGAGAGCAATGGAGGCTGACCTCGGGCACAGCTGCAGTGGTCTGTGACTCAGGGAAAAGGGCCAATGTCATCTCCATCCACACCCAGCAGAGGAGCTGTCCCCAGGCAAAGATCAGAGGGGAGCAAAGAGCCAGGAAAATGGGAGCGGTCTGATGAGCACCCCAGGGAAAGGGCATCTTCCTCACATACCTCAAATTGTCTGTTCATGTCACACCTTGTAATGTTAAAGATATTTGCACTCAACATTGTCACTGTAGCCAAAAAGATTCACTAAAGGATTTGATGATCTATTTGAGATTATATTCTCAGGGAGGAAAAAATCTGCTATTCACCATACTTCAAAATACTTTGTAGTGCTTTACTGAACAATAAAGTGTGGAAGAGCTCTTACTTCAATTGCTTGGGCATCAAATTGAGGCACAGGAAGACCTAATGATCTCAGACAAAGGAATGGGTTTAGGATCTTGGCTGCTTCATGTGCCAATTCTGTGATGCATGCCCCACTCTCCCAGCCACATTGGAGCCATTTCCCTTCATAAGCACAGAAGCAATTTTGCCTCTGACCTTTATATGAATTTATTTCTGGACCCAGAAACAGAAGAGACCTAGAAGCCTAGGGGATAATTAATTTGTATAACTTCATGGCCCTAATAAGATGTTTCACCAGGCATAAATTATTGCACCATGCAATTCTAGACTTCATTTACAACATATGAACCAAGTGATGATTTTAGAACACTGCACGTGTCCAGCTCTCATTCAGGACTCCTCCTCCTCTACTAGGAAAACCCTTAGGAAGAAAATTTTCAGCTTCTTATGACATAAATTATCTTTCTTGGGGAGGCAAAAGGAGTGAAAAATTAAAATATCTGGACATTTGTAAATTACATATTCATTAACAAAATAAAATAAACTCAGACAATGGGACTACATGAGCAAATAATCTTGGATCTGAAAATCCTCTGAAAAAGGTGTGAAACATGCAGAAAATAATTCAGGAATGCCTCTGAACACTTGGTGTTATACATCAGAAGCTGAGAACCCACCACATCCCAAGTAGTGTCAAAAACCACAGAGAAGGCTGGTGACACTTCTCCCATCAGCTCCAAGTCCTCACCACACAAAGGAAAGGGGAGTTCTGAAGCTGCTGCTCAAAGTGGAGAATGCTTGAGGCACCCAGTTTTTTTCTGGGGATGATGAGAAAGCTGGAAATAGTTGTGAGGAGTGGTTTGGGGTGGGGGGGGTGGTTTGGTTGGTTGTGGTTTTTTTTTGTTTTTGTTTTTTGGTTGGTAATGGTGGTGGTGGTGGTAATGATGATGCTGATGGGTTTTTTTGTTTGTATTTTTTTCCTGGGGAAAAAGGTAGAAACTAGTCTGGCACCTGTGAGGCAGCAGTTAGACATAAATGATAGACAAAATCACTATTTTCTATCCCCACTTCCTTTAAGATGAAAGGGAAACAATCACTGGATCTTTATTGTGATATAAAAACATGCCTTACAGCTGATCTGACAGATGGTACTGCTGCAGCATAGTGGTTAAATTGGCTGTGCTTATACAAACAGACAGGGCAAATGGTCTTTTGCATTCCTCCAACACACACAGACTGCTTCTTCTTTGATAAACTCATATGCTAAAATGAAATGTATGTCAATTTGCTGTCTGGATTTTCCATCTAATCAGATTTGGGAATTATGGCAAGCGCTTTTCCAGTCAAGATAACAGAAACACCTTCATCCCCTCTATGCAACAGCTCACAGAAACAGACCAGATTATTTCTGAGGGATCTTTGTTCATATTCTGAGAAAATGGCTTGGTGAGACATTTGGCAAACTGGAATACTTTGTACATGTTGGTACAGGAACAATCTGTTTTATTATGTCCCCAATTTATCATTAGTGGCCAGATGCCTTCCAGAGATGTACCCAGACAGTTCTTATTGAAACTAAGATGGGCTACCTGCATGCAGTGGTGGATGATCTTCTATTTAAGAAATTGTGGAACAAGGGAAAAGGAGCCATATCTGAGTATATCAAGCCTTGTGTGGGAAGAGTCTTTATCCAGATTCTCTTAATTCAAAGGCACAGAATTAGACAGAGTTGCCTCATTTGTTCTGGGCTTGTTTGAATGTTGGAAATGCCTTAGAGATACATGTGCTCCCTATGCACATGTCCAGGTAACAGTTAGGTGCTTACATCAATATTTAATCAAAGCTAAAGCATTACTCATCCAAACAGAGAGAGAGAAGTGAAAATAACCAAACCAAACCAACAAAAAAATGCACCAAAGAAAAAAGTTACATCCCTTCATTGCCTACTCTGCACTAGTAGTAGAGTAGGCAATGTTGCTACTTTCCACTCAGATTCCTACTCCTTTCCAGCTAAGACACAAAAATAAAAGAAGGAAGAAAAGAAAAAGAAGCATTTGTCAGGGGGTCTCCATCAGGCAAGATTGACTCCCTGAGCATCCCCATAGTGTCAACTCAGTCTGCTCTCAAGCAGTGGAATTTTCTCACTCCTCTTTTAACACTTTCTGCAATCTCTCTAAACTTATGCAGCAGAGGTAGGATTTAAACAAATCCCCTTACTCATTTGCCTTTCACAGGAGGCATATTTCCCAAGTATTTCCCTCCTTCTTGCCACAGGCTTTTCTGGTCCCAAACATGAGCAGCAAGGCAGACTCCTACCACCACAGTTACCTGCCCTTTCCCTGACTGCACAGCTTCCTGAGGTTACCTGGCTTGTATGTTCCAATGATTTTTGGCCATTTTTCCTGACAATGTGAAGTATCTTTTTCAATGGAGATCAATAAATAACAGAGCCACTTCTAAACCCACATGGATACTTAACCTTTCCAAAAATGCCACCTTCTTCCTTTTATGTTAAATACTTTAAGCAAACCTGAAAATAGATGGATAATCAAAACCAAGCAGTATTTTTTTTTTTTTTTGGTCCTGTAAACTGCTGCTTTGGGATCTACCTGGAGTCATGACAGCAGCATTAATTAATTTTTGCTCTGTAAGAAAACACAGGAGACCAAGAAAAGCTTGAAAGAAGAGGGAGAGTCCTGAATAGCAGGTAGATGCAGACCAGTGGGTTAGCAGGAGTCCCCACTGCATAGACAAATAGAGTCTTTTGAATACTTATGAGGCAAAAGTGTTTACAACATGCAAAGCATCACTTTCTACATTTGAAGAATCCATTATATTATCCATTATATCAAGACACAGACTAAGAAACAGCCACTAGAGAAAACAGAGGGAAAAGAAATGAACCAAAATATCCTCTGGAAATCACACTATTAATGTAAATGTCAGAGGTGATGTTTGTTCCACATGATTCCTCCGAACAATGTACGATTATGGTAAGGATTCTCAAGATAAAGCTTCTATTTTATTTCTTTTTATCTAAAGTGATTTAGCAAGCATTTTTGTGCCCTCTCTAAAATCATTCATTACACTACCTATAAATGTTTGAATGTGGTATGTTCTGTGGTGTTTCACTTGCTTTAGAACTTTATAACATCTACATCTGATTCTGTCTAATTTTCCAAGTAAACCAGAAAGAATTATTAAAAAATCCTGTTTCTATGAAATAAGATAGAGTTATTTGTAAAGAAATACAAAAGCCCCTGCAGAGAATGTGTTTCCATAAACCTGTTACACAACACATAGAGACTGCCTTTGGAAGCAGAGAACTGGGGCAGCAGAGAACTTGCACTGCAACCATAGTAAGATATCTTCTTAAAGCCTTTTCCAAATATGGCAGGAATAGAAGCCTTAGCACAAGAGCAGGAAGGTACAGTACACAAACAAGAAATTTAAAACAAAGAGGTGACTCACCTTGATGCCTTTGGAATTATACTAAGTGTGATCTGTCTTCCAAAACTGAATATTAACCTATAAAACCTAGAGGCCTTTTATAAATGTGGGATCTGTCATCAGATACAGCTTTCAACAGACAATGCCAAATTAAATCCAATGTCATATCCTAGAGGATTGAAAAATAATGCCATTATGCCATCTTTTGCAAACTAATATAAATCAATACAATGGAAAAATACTAAAGAAGCCAGAGATGGTGTCCTTCAATACATGCTCTAGAAAAATGTCATGTACTATGCTGGATGAAAAACCTATTTCTGGTATCTGGACTTCTTTATTAAATACATTCACATCTCATCTCTAGACTTTGCTCCCAAAATCCTGGCACAACAACCCTTCATCATGAGAACGGGGTAGCAAGGAAGTAATAGAGTAGCAGTGGAGTAATATGATGCAAGCAGCCCTATTTCAGTGGGATGACTCATCAGTAACAAACGTCTTTCAGGCAGTGTTACAATCCAATAGCAGTTCTCACTGCAAGTGGAAGAAATCGAGAGAACAGAATACAACCATCTGTTTTATGTGAGCATGTCCATTTCCCAACAGCACCATTACTTTACATATCTGAAAGAGTGTCTGGGCTTAATAGGTTATGAAGTGGATCACTTCCTTTGCTTGTGGCTGGACCTCAGAGGAAAAGCAATGCTACATTTCTTCTGTTTGAATAGTAGTCCTTAGAGTGGACAGATATGTCTGAGCAGTGTAAAACTAGGTGCTCTGCCACAATGTCAAGAATCTAAGTGTTAATGCTGCCACAAGCACTTGTAGCTTTCTTGGACTTTGTTTATATCAAAGAAATTCAGAGCAAGGGAGTGTTGAACACAAAAGTATACAGAAAGATAATTCACCTTAGTACAAAGAGGGAAGAGGGAGAGAAAAGTAAGCTACTGGCATGGCTGTGAAGAGTGGTTCCCTCTGACAGGTTCAGATCCTGCCCCTTCTGTAAGACACTGCAGATCCAAAACACCTGGGAGGTAACCAGCCTTCTCCCTTTCTGCTTGCCAGGTCTGCATCCTTGAAACAGTTCCAGTGGGGTTCTTCTGAGCCAGAAAAACACTCGTTAAGGAGTGTTTCACCAATTTAAAAGACACACACTGGAGATTAAACAAATGCTGTTTAATTAAAATGCTGAAGCAATTTTGATGAGAAATGTTACTAAAATAGTTCTTAGAGTTGTTGCAGAGTGAGAAGCGATTAGCATAATTGTACTAAAAGAAAGGCATGCTTTCATAAATGCCCTGAGTATTATTATAGCTGAGTGCCACTTGTGAATTAAAAGTGTGCTCACTCTTCCTCATCAATGATCTAAGAGTTTTAAAATTTATATAGATGTGTTGTTATCACCAGTGTTCCAGATTTGGGAGCACTCAAACAAGGCAAACTTGACAAACACAATTCTGGAGAAATACATAGCAAAAAAGTGAATTAAAACAAACAAATAAAAATTTCTTTTAAATGGCAAGTTTCACTCACTTGTTTTGGTTGCACCTGGGATTAACTGATTTGTATGCACCATGGCTCTCATTGTCACCAAAGTATATCAGCTACACAGTGGCTGCACACCTGGAGGGAAAAGAGAGCACAATTCTCATCAGTGCTCACTAGGGAGAGGGATCACACTTTACAAGCACACTATGAACATGAAAGGTCATTCAAACTTTTAACTGTGAGGTCTTTAATATGAGCTAGGTAGTATGTGAGTAGATCAGCATTCAGTGCAGCTGCCTCTCATCCTCCTATCATCAATTCACACCCAGCCTCTTAATGCTGAAGGAAGAAAGACAAATGTTTTGATGCAATCTTCTCCAGCGAGGGCTTTGGGAAAACTGCTTTGAGCTGTTAAAAAAAAAATAGAGCATAGCAGAAAATTCAGAAAGAGCTCCAATTCTTCTAAGGAAGTAATTGAATAATACCAGTGAAATGTGTACTGTGAGGGACTGAGTGTTCAAGAAGTCGGCAGCAGTGGGAAGGAGAGGGAAGATAACAAGGAAGGCACAGACTCTGGAAAACCAAAGGGAGGACATGAAGGTGTTAGAGACCCCTTACCTCTGGCACTACTCAGCCTTCTTACAGCCCTTCTGTGTGTGGGCTCCTCCAAACTCCTTCAGCTTCTTCTCGATGAGCTCTTCACCTTCAAACACCTCCACTCCACATTATGCTCTATGCCAAATCATGCCAGACACGTCCTCAATTTCATACTGGAAAAGTATCTCCAATAGGCTGCAACACACACTTCAGACTACACTTCAGACATCTTGAACTCAATCCACCTCCCCAGGCACAAAAGGTGAATTATGTCTATAGGGCAGTGTTAGAGATACAATTAGAGTGGGATGCAGTTAGTGACTCTACACATTAGGACATTGTGCCCTGTGAGCATTTGAAGTTTTCTCATAACTCAAGAAAGACTAATGGGAAGGGGGTGCAAAGGTGGAGAAAACAAGGTCCAAAGGAGAACAAATTTTAAAAAACAAACAAACAAAAAAAAACAAACAAACAAACAAAAAAAATAAAACCAAAAACATTAAAGATGAAGAAAAAGAAAATTTAGGCCCACGTTCATGCTCAGAAAAGGACTCTTACCTTAAATCTTGCCTTTCAGCTACACTTGCTGTAATGCATTCCCCAGACAAGGACTACACCTTGCATCTTTCCTGTTATCTCGTGTGCCTGCTAAACATTAGCATAGGAAAGCACATCTAAGGCCTGATGCACATGGTGCTGCAAGGCCTTCATCCAAATTTATTCCTCCAAACAGATAGAAATGCTCATAGACAGAATTCCTTGAGACTATCAAAAGCCTTGGGTAAGGCTGGTTCTTGGGCAATTTTTTTTTTTAAATAGATCTGTGTTAATTTAATCAATGAACCTTACACTGCTTGAACTTCATCTTGTCTAAAAAAACACATGAAAATACAGGGAGGCAAAACCAAAGTGCAAATCAAAACCTAACCTGGCCAAGTACAGGGCTAGGTAACAAAGTTGTTGAGGATTTTAAACAACAGTTGAATCTGCATGAAAGATGCACTGGTTTCCCAAAAGACTGCTAAGAAAGTAACGTAACTACATGTCATGTTTCAAAATACACAGAGCCCGACACCTGCCTACCCTATTTTGTATCTGACATTGCAGCCATGTACAGAAGAAGTTCATGGAACTTGTAATAATAACAATTATGTAATAATGAGAATTCAACAGGCCATGGTTTGTCACTTGAATTTTGGTGTAAAAGCTCATTATAGAACAAGAAACTCTTCTTTCATTAACCACTTTGTTGAGCTTCTCCAAAGCTGAGCTTATTAAACTGATCCAATGATATATGACCCAAACACCTTAGCTTTATAATTACCAAGTTGTTAGTCTAATCCTGGCTGTGGCAATGTTACAAAAAGGGTGTGAAGGCTTTGTAATCAAGTTATTGACTGAATACAGTTCTGAAGAAGTTATGTGAAGAAATATTTTTGTTATAAGATTACTTGGGGATTTTGCTGCCAAACTGAAATGGGCATAGGTAATTCTTATTTAACAAAATGTTTAAAAGCATTAGGGTCATATAAAGGGGCATATAAAGCCTAAAACAGGATACTTTCCACCTGTCAATACAAATGGTGGAAAACATGATAGCATGAATCAGTAAAAATAGATTAGCTGTCACCTGCAAAACAGTCATTCAAAGCAGGACTGATTTCCTAAAGAAGAAGGCTGGAGTCATTATTGGTTTAAGCTTGTTTTAAGTTGCAGGCATGCATTAGAAAAATTCTGTGCTTCAGGAAAGAATAGAACAGTGGGCCATGTCCCTCAGCCCTTCAGAGCCCTTCAGCGTAGGACAAGACAAGTCTCCTTGCTAAGACTAATGGTAGTGCTGTGCTAGGGGACTTTTGCACAAAAGCTCAAGGTGAAAATAGAAAACAATGCATTTAAAGGCTAGAAAATCACTACAAAGAGTAACATGCATTTCTCTAATATACATCATCGCACTGAGATCACTGAGACAAACAACCTCCAGGTCAAAAAAGCCAGAAAGGTCAGACAGATCCCAACAACAGCTGAACTGATCTCCCTAACAAGTCTGTAAGGCTAGCTTGAAAGTTCCCTATTTACAAAAGCTGCCACTGCCAGGGAAAGAGCTTTACTGACACTGCTGTCACAGTGAGGACTGTGTCGCAGCAAGAACATGGTATATTTGAGAAAGAGTTACTGGGACTGGGCTTCAAGGAAGTTGAACTGGCTCTGTTCCTAGTGCCTGCTTAAAAAAAGAGGTAGAGAAGCAATCCCTGTCACCAAGACCAAGTGGCAGTGGCAAGCTCACAGCCACTCTGCCAACACCCACATAAATTTGGTCTTAGAAAGAGCCAGCTGGAGAGGTCCAAAGCAGAGCTGGGGCCCAGTGCTCAGGGTAACTCCTTTTGGCACTTTAATTTAACTGTGGAGACATAGCCATCACCATAATACTCCATAATGCGATATCTGGCTAAACAATGTGTGTTATTTGTTTTACAGGCTGCAGAGATGGCCCTTTAGACAAGCAGTTCACAAGCTGTAATGTACATCACACAACATTATCCCACTTCAAAGAGAGGAGAGACTCATTACTTACACTTATTACCAAAGTCTGATCTGAAAGCTTTTTTTCTTCTTAACTCTGATGTTCCTGTCCAACCTAATGTTACATGGTACTTCTGAAGTCATGACATAAATTAATAATAATGTTCTGTGGCCATAATGTGACTCCCAGCACACCATTTCCCCAGATACTGTTATGTAAAAGCATTTTGTTATTTATAGTTAGGTAACTCCATCCACGTCTACAATTTGAATTAAGAATGGTCTAAATAATTAGACCATTACTGTTCCCCTAATGATCAAATCTATTTCGAGTGTAAACACAAGGGGAATAAAGCAGGTCAGTTTTGTTTTCATTGATTTTTAATGAAAAAAACATGAAATATCCTCAACCTAGTTTGTACCTTCCTTTTTCAGATCAATAAGGAATCAGTAATAATTTTGCTTTCAGCAAACAGAGATTGTGTTCATTAAAACATTTTACTTCTTCGACCTTGATCTTACTGAATATATTAAAAAGTAGGTCACTTGGCAGGTCTTTTCTTTTTCTTTTTAATTGAAATCAATGAAGCTGACCCTGGCAGGTAAAACTAATTAGATCATTAAAGAAGTAGCAATATTTTTAATTATGAGATATCTTCTATTCAACTTGGAGTTCTTTTTAAAGGAAATTCGTTTGAAGTCAATATAAGGGAGAAGTTCCTGAAAAAAATTCTGTGAACTCTGAGGAAAGATTTCAGATTCAGCCTTTCATAGTCAGTGGCATTACAACACAGCTGAGTATGACTCTAGCACCTCTTCACCAGTCATGTAAGCAGAGGAAAATCCACAAACACAAAGTTATTCTGCCTCCTGCATTTGGGGATTAAATCTCTTGTGACTGAAGTTAATAATGTCACAGCTATGGACCCATCTGTCAGCTCTCGTGTCCTTCAAAATGTCTCAGGTCCCATGAAAAAACTGCAACTTCTGTACAAGCTTTAGATGGGGTGAATCAACAGGCAATGTATAAATCTGATCATCGTGGTGGCAGCTGTTTGTTTTATGTGTTAACAAATATAGTCCAACCAATACTTGCCCATCAAGAAAATTTGCATCAGTCACCAAAATAATTATTTAGATATGGAGAAGATAATCAAATATATGAAAATCTTAACAAGCAGGCTAATTATCTGATCTTGAGGCAATCCATGAAATTCATTCAGATCAAGAGAAACTGGATAAAAACCAGGCTTAAAAAAATTACCTCACTATCCTTACACAAAAAACTTTCAAGCAGTTCAGTACAAGAACTGAAATGAACTCTAAAGTTAGCTTACATTGCTGAATAACTGCAGGAGCTTTCTGTCCATTCTGATGCCTTGAAGGAATAAATGCATATAACTCAGTTCGATTTTATGCATAAAATGTAATCAACATCATCTAATACATTATTTGAAAGTGAAGGGATTTTCACAATTTTTGAAAAGAGACTGTAATTGCACACTCAGTTATGCAAAATTAGCTCATCTTTCAGGAGAACAGTTATTAGTGGAATGAAAAGCATTGTGCTAAGTAAACAGCTATAATAACATTGGCACAAAAGCCAAACACATTTCAAAAATAAATAGTTATTAAAAAATAAAATAAAGATAGCTTATGGATAATTTTGGAAGTATATTTTTGTTATTAGTTAAAAAAAAGTAATCATAAGATAAAGCAGAAGAAAACACATGCACACACATGAAAGGCAGGTAGGCATTCAAAGTCGATACATCATTAAAAATAAGCCAGAAGAAAAACTGTAGAAAATCAGTAATAAGGTAGTTATTATGAAGAGGTTGCAAATATAGTGTACACATTTTCTGTATTGCGTGACTGAAGAAGAGCATCTCTCTCAAGGAGCTATTTTCCTAGAGCAACATAATTAATATGGGATTTAACAGCAGAATTCAGGCATTTGAATGCAGCTTCTGAGTGACATAAAACCAAAGGCTGGGGGATATGCAATAGGATCTCTGAGTCCATCACCTCTCTGAAGTGGCCCCTAGGCCAGTTGGTATCCCCAGGGGCATTTGAAATGGCACTTTACACCAGCATATGGGGAGCTGAAGCCAGTACTGAAAGGTAACTTTGAACACTTTGGGAGGGATTTAGCCTGGAGTCTGTGTTTTCTAAACAAGAACTGGGTGTCTAAGCTCCCATTCCAGTCCATGGCAACACAATCAAGGCAACTGGAGACTCAAGAGTAGCTCATCCTAAAGCAGACATCTATGTCTAGATAGCTGATTGTCTCCCAGACTCCAGAGACTGTGATTTCTGTGACTGTACTGGACATATAAATGAATGGGTAGTGTAGAAAAAGAGGTTGCATACACAGATTTGAAACTCTTCACTACACTGGGGTTCTGTTACTTGGTATTATTGACAAGTTTGTTTGGGAAAGGAAGATGTGGGGAGCTGTATCTTTAGAAAGCCTTGACCCAGCCCAGATGGAAATACCTGCAGTATCCAGAAGCTCATTAGCTCTCATCAGACAACACATCATAGTACAAAAAGACCCAAATGTCCAGCTGAACCACACCCCAAAGCTTTCTCTGAAGAAATGCAATTGTTGCTGGCATGGACCTAATTCCAAGCCTATGAAAGTACATCAACTTCAGTAATCCAAGAGGAGAAAGGGAAATAAATCTCTAAATGCTATACTTAAAATACCACACAGAGTTACAGCTCCCCATAAATGTTTAACAAAAGGTATCAATAATAAATGCCTCTTCATTTCTACTCACATCTGACTCTGTAAGGTTTTATTTTGGAAAATTAAATCTACCTACTCCATAGAAGTGGATTGCTCTCTGGTGATCAGTGAAGGAACTTGTTAGGCAGTGGTCACTGGGCCACACCAGATCTGGGATTCCTCTCTGATGTGTGAATCCCCTTACCCAGACAGGGAAGAAGTGCCTAAAATGTCAGAAGACATAAGAAGTCTAAGACATAAGACATAAGAAGTCTAAGTCTTTCCTTAGGAGCAAGCATGAAATTCCCACTGAAGGCAGAGTTCCATGTGTATATGACTATCCAGGGTCTGAGTACAGCCCAAGACTCTCCATAAGTCTTAACCAATGTTGTAGGAGACCTTATGCTTCAGAGTATAAAACTCAGCTCCTTAGAGTGCTTCAAACTAGAGGCATCTGCTGTGCTTTTCACCTGGAGCATTTCTAGTCCCCTGAAATAGATCCGTTTGTTTCCATAGTGCATTTTGTCCCCAGCTGCAATTTTGAAACTCCATCTGACTTGCCTCCCACTTCAGGTGACATCCTGGACATGCAAGTGCTTCAACATCTCTCTCAGGGTACAAAGAGTGGGTTTAAGCAATTCTAGGATTTGAATTCTGAATATGTAAGGCTAATGTCATGCTCTTTATTCAGAAATATGCTCTGCTTTCAAAATGACTCAGAGTGCATCAAACAGTTCAATTTCAGATTAGATGACAGTGCTGCTTATTATTTGTATTAACAATTAACATTTATTTATGGAAGGCATAGGAGACACAACAAAGTAAAAGGCCTTTATTCTAAAACAAGGCATTCATCTTTTTATTCTTTAAGATGTATTTTTGGGTGTTTTACTGTTTAATGGATAGTGGAAAACCAACTTCTCAGTCTATGCCAACAGGAAATAATCACATTATGTATTCCAGTTTATGAAGAACCCCAGGCTTGTTTCTTGTTTATCCTAGTGTGTTGTGGTTTAGAAAATGGCATTCTCCAGTTTAGTGCTCTACTGAAACCAATTGCTGTTCACTCCCCACTGCCCCATCCCCTGCGGGTGGCTGGAGGGAACTGGAGGTACAACAGGCAAAGATCACTGATTGAGATAATAACAATTTACTGGAGACAGCAATGAGATAAGAAAATGAACAGTACCAGCAACAACATTAATTTTAAAAAACGTACAAGAGAGAGGCAAGTGATTCACATGCAAATGGGTTACCCAACTGCTCCCTCCAACACCTTACTTGACAGGAAAGAACCTCTTTTCCCTGGAATAGATTTCCTTCCCCTAACCCTGGCAAAGATGTGAGGTGGTGTAGAACAACTTCCAGGTCCTAGCCATGCTCCCTCCTGGCTCCTGCAAAAATCAACCCTGTCATTGCTGGAACCAGGACATAGTGACAGGTACTGTGATAAGGCAACAAAAACTCTGGAAATGACAATGAGAGCTCTGTGAGTTCCTTTGTGCTGGAAGATCCTTACCCAAGAACACTCGTGTAACAGCCTGTAATGAACTATTCTCCACTTCTTGCTTTCAGCATGCAGATACTTCAAGATGTCTCAGATAGGTAACTTTATTAAAGGCATTGCCTGAAAGCATGATCCTCATCAACCACCAATAATTCTGATATGCCCACAGGAAAAAAAAAATACATGCAAAGATCTCTTTCACAGATAGATAAAAGAACTGCCTTGTCCTCTTATAGGCTCAAGTGTCTTTAATCTAACTAGAGAAACAGCAAAATACTGAGTTGCTTCTGAATCACTCATTTTCACATGAGCAGCTAATTTGGTTTTGACATATAGATGATAAAATACAAAGTTTGTGTTCAACGGTGTAAAAAGAATCTGTCTTCGTTCATATTTCAGACTGCTGCAATATTGATCTTGAGGGTACTGGGCATGAAGATGCTAATAAGCATTATTGAGCATTCATTTTTTGTTCCTTCATATCAGCGTGTTGCACTGCCAAGCTACAGAATCCTTTCTTTTGCCAGCTGAGTTAGATATATCACCTCTTAGATGTGCTCTTATATTTTTCATCCTTACCAGTAACTTATGCTTTTACTGTCTGTGTTACCCTTGCCTGGTGCAGTGCAGTAGAACACAACAGCCCCCCCATAATATTAACCTACATTAAATAAGCTGTCCCATGCACCAGTAATGCGTCCCATCACCACTCTACTGCAGACAATTCTGATATGTGAAGACTGATGCATATTTTAACCTTAAATGTGTGTCTCAGGTGCTGCAAAATCAGGCCAGAAGATTTACTCTGATCTAGGGCTAGAGTTCAGTGTTGTAGGTAAACACCCATTTCAGAAGAAAATTGAAGGCACTAACTTTATTCCAAATGTTCCACCAGGCAAAATTATAAGATGAAAAGCAGCTCTTCATGCAATTAAATATAATTTTTCTTACTTTAAACAAAACACCTCAATCTTTGGTAGAGAAGTTACTGGAAACTATTCAGTGTCTGAATCCCGAAAAGGGTAGGAGACTTGTCCAGGCAAGTTGACTCTCTGGAACCAGGTTTGGCACAGCTGCCAGGGCAAAAAATCAGAAAAGCAAGGCAGAATGACTGATTTTCAGTCTTGTCACAAGCTGTGTCTTGAAACACCTGATAGGATTTCCAGATTTGACACCCCCTGTGAGAAAGAATTAAAACAGCAGAAGCTGAGCCTGATAGATCGTAGCACTGTCTTCCTTGTTTCCATACTAGTTGCTGCAGTAGACTGGGATTTTCTTACAGTCTCACGACCTCCTCCTAGTCTCACAAAAATGGTCCATGTGCACGAGAGACACAGAGTTCACACAGCACCCCAGCATTTGGGCATTCATGTACATGCAGGCATTGCTGAACCCTTGCTGTCTTCAAGTTTAAGTGCATATACACGACACTATATTTCAACGCTTGTCTCAGAGATACAGCACCAGTTCACCACTAACTGGACACTTGTACTCTTAGACTGTAAGTGCTGCAGATGCAAGAAAACAGGCTGGTTTTATATACATTTGGAGTCCTGACACTGGTGATTTTCTTAATAGGAGAGCAGAGCCTAGAGGGATAAAAGGAATTAGCTTTTCATTCTGAGACATTTAATAAAAACAGACATGTCTGCTGTGAAAAATTCAAAGGTTGAAAATTTGTTTTGAAACCCTAGCCCCATGGAAATCTACATTTTCCATTAGCTCAAATAAAGTCTTCATTTTGTTTCTATAAGTCAGCTGTAGCTCTTGTTGGCTTGCCCAGAGATATTTCCTCATCAGAGTTGACCACAGTTCCTATGAAAAAAATAGCATCTTTACGCCTGGGCCCCTCTGTACCCTTGTCCTGCATAGCCTGCTGGTTGCAGTCAAAGCCAGAGTACAGGACTAGACAGCCCTTTAGTCTGAACGAAATGTTCCTGTGTTCTTAGAAGACAAAAATGCTGCATGTTCTTTAACACACCATTAACTCACAGGAATAGTTTTCTTGCATCAGCACAGATGGATTACCCTTGTCCAACTGATTTTAATCACATTACAAAGTCACAATCCATTTAATGGGTCTTCTCTGGTACTCTGCTTATACATGTTATCTTTTAAGCCTTCAGACATCTCCTGTGGTTCTTGATGCTGTATTATGCTGAGCTACTCTGATCTTTCACTGGATGGTTTGGGAACCTGTCTGTCTTTCTGGACTCACAGGGGGAATTGTAGGACTGCATTAGTGGAGCATTAACTCTTGAGAATGACTTAGCCAATATAAATGGAAGTGGCATCTGAGCCTAACTGGACAGATTAATTGATCTAAATATGAAGCATCAGCACACTTAGCTAAGAGCTAAAGGTGGGAGGAGGTTAGCATCCAACGACTCAAAATCTCACTGGACACTCTTCAGGCACTAACAGTCTGAAAGCATGGGAACAGAAGGACATCTGTTTTCTTCTCTAAACAGAAAATGCAGTAACAGAAGGAAATGCATTGATCACAGTGATAAAAGCCACAAACATCACAGGCACTCACACTATCCAGTCCTTTTCCTGCTCCGTTCTATCTAAAAAGTAATTAGCTTGCTCCCATCATTTCTTCAGGAAGGTGGTTACAGGCCCTCATTGCTTCTAATTTCCAGCCTATCTTTATTCATAGCCCCTAAATATATGAGAATTAAAATGTCAATGCTGAAAGTTGTGACTGGTAGCAACTCAGAAACAAAAAGTCTTTTACTGGTGTCTGGGGATCCATTGGTAGATCCACATCATCATCCGTGAGCAAAATATCTCACAAATGGCATAGTTGACGAAGTCAGTGACTGTCATGGTTTAAACCCAGCTGGAAATTAAGCACCACACAGCCCCCCTTTTCTTCACCCCCACCCCAGTGGAATGGGGATGAGAATCAAATTAGAACTTGGAGGTTGATATAAGAACAGTTTAATAACTGAAAATAAAGTAAAATAGAGTAATAATGGTAAATAAAAATAATGATAATAAAAAGGGAAGAACAAGTGATGCACAATACAATTGCTCACTGCCCACTGACATGCCAGAGCTGACAAACCAAACCTTCCCAAATCCAGATAGTTTCCCTTTCCAAGTCACTCCCCCATTTTATATTCTGATCACGATGTTCTACAGTGTGGAATATCCCTTTAGTCAGTTTGGGTCACCTGTCCCAGCTGTGCTCCTTCCAGTTTCTTTTGCACACTTCCTCACTGGCAGAGAATGAGCCAACAAAAAAAGGTCCTTGACTTAAGATAAACACAACTTAGCAAAACCGAAAGCCCAGTGTGTTATCAGCACCATTCTCATTCTGAAACCAAAATATAGCACTGTAACAGATACTGAGAGGAAATGAACTCTACAGTAGCTGAAACCAGCACAGTAACACACCTGGTACCTGATTTCCAGAGATCTGTATGGAGGCATATGCTTAAAAGTCCATCAGTTGAGGAGTCTTGCTAGAAGAATTTAACTGCAGTTGAAACCCAGTGTATGTTTTATCAAAGAATTAATAAGGCAAGCCACTTGCTCAGGGGCTGTCTCTCCTTCAGATGTTTTGCATGAAGAGAAACCCATGTCAGCCAGGACAGCAGTCTGGCAGCTCTTGTTTTAGCCAAGCCTGACACTTCAGGGCTGCAGAAGGGGAAAGAGCTGGAGACAACACCTCTGACTTCACCACGGACAGCTAAGAAATCTCAGCCTCAGTCCTGGTACAACATTTCTCAGGCTCGTGTCTTTAGTAAACACTGAGAACTGGAGCCTTCCCAAAGGCTTGCTGCAGTCCAAAATCAGTCTGGACAAAATCAGATATAACACTCTGATATCCAGGAGTATCAGCCCGACTTCATACATTCACACTTCCCTGGGAATTCACTGGGAACTGGGTGAGGGATGGCTGTCTGTCTCCTTATGCTCCAGGTTTGTGAGCAAGCTCAAGTGTCCAGACATGGGTGCCACAAACTGCTGAGCCTATCCAAATGTATTGTAATGTCCAGAAGTGGGGCAAAGGAAGGGACCACACTGAGTTTGCAGCCTCCAAAGCTCAAAACACGTCTCTCTTTCCTTCTCCAAAGCAAGAGGGCTCCTAGGAAAAGGAAAGCAGACTCGAGCCTGGGAGAGAGGCAGATTTACACTCATAGCGGGACAAAGCCAAGGGCTCCACAGGGATATGGTGGCAGCACTGGGATATAGCCCAAGAGGCATAGGACCCTCAAAGGCTCTGAGTTTTCTACCCTTTTAGAAGGCACAAGGTGTTTTGTTCATTTCTTACCCTGTACACATCATGCTCCTGAATGGTCCTAACTGTTCAATTTGTGAAAAAATTAGAAGCTCACACCAAGCATTTACCTTATGCTGCCACTTGATGTGATATCATGTGACATACAGTGCCAGCTGCAGTCACAACCTATGTCCTAAAATAACTTAATAGAATATGTCATGACATGAAAGAATAGGAAATTATGCATGACAAATTAATACCTAAAAAAGCAGTAGCAGCTGGATGTGCAATCCCTTCTTCAACAGTTCTCATAACATGCTTGTTGGAACAGTTTCCCTTCTAAACAATAAAAGGCACTGCACATCAATTCCCTTCGCCGTACACCAAACCATGGCAAATCCCTTAGCTTTACACTGCAAATCCTTGGCTTCTGGAGCTTTTACTTTTTAATTGGTAAGATACAGTGAGATCCTCCTACCAAAAATTTTCACAGTTCACCATTCATTGAGAGCACCAACACGCCAGCTTCGATTTTGGTACAGATATTTCAACGGCTGCCAGATTCTGCATATTTTCAGGGAGTTAATGTGCAGAGTTTTCCATGCATTCCTTAACCCAAGGCATGTTTCAGGAGTATTTGAAGTGTCTGCATTGTAAGATTAAGTACTGCTTCACCTTGTTTTCTGTCAGTCTGCTTAGACTTGGTGTATGAAGGGTACTTTTAAGAAGATAAAATGCTTTAAAGGGTGTATAACACAAGTAAAGGTTCTTTCCTGACACTGACTTCGCCATCACGCCCGTTGGACAGCACGGAATGCTGCAAAGAGCACAAGATTATCCTTCCCAGACAATGAAATGTGCTGCTATTAGATTTTGGGAAGAAGACAAAATACCTTATATGTGCACCAAAGCCAATAAACAGCTCCATAAACAATTTGTTTTTCAGGCAAAAGAAATGTTTGTACAGTTGCAGACGTGAACCCACTGGTTCACACTTTAATGGATTGACTGCCTGTTAACATGGGAATGATAATGGCACATGTTGCAGCAAACCCTGTGGTCTTAGGCTGCTTACTTTGTTTTAGATCAAATAAACTACATGAATTTTTTTTTTTAGCTGAACTTCACTACTATGGTTGTTTAAACTTATGAGGTCAAAAATGTGTTATTAATTACAAGCTATTTTAATAAAGAAGTATTTTAGAATGAGGAGATTTTCTAGAAATATGTATAAATATACACATATTCCATTGAATATATATGAAAAATAAACTATTTTCTGCAGATGCAAATAGCATCTTTGTAGAAATTTATTCTTCAATCACATATTCTTTTTTTCCATCATGTATTTCAGATGATCTGGAGTGCAGAGTCATGCACCTCTGTCATCAGCAGGCTTTGAAACTTCACTATCAATAATCACATTGGTTGATAAGAAGGAATGCATCCAGGCTTCAGAATGATGTTTATTTCCCACAAGGCTTTTAATCTCCTTATTAAGAATCTGAATATCTCTCATATTTAGAGAACTGGAAAAGTCAGTTCCCTTGGATTCCATTCCCTTTCATTGACTACCTTAGCTTTTTCACATACTGATTATTCCCTAGCATTACTCTGTAGAGTCACAGGTATTATTCACACTGGCATGACTAACATTATGTTGCTGTATCTCTCTCCTGTGTCTGGCATATTTGCCCCACACCCAGAAGTGCCCTCTGTTTCAGTTATGTGCAGGGCACTCGGCCTCTGGAGTTCAGACCAATAAACATTTCCATGTGCTAAGAAAAACCAATCTCCAAGTCAATCCTGCTAAGTCATGCTGGGAGTAACTTTGAACCATATAGGCATATATACACTTGGCAAGTTAACCCTGAAGAGAAGGGAGAAAAAGGAACTGCTATTTCTTTCCACAGAATGTGCAAGGTTTGTGGCAAAGAGATCAGTCATCTTAAGCCTTCACACGCTAAGCATTTTTCTACATAAGAGCCTTTCTGGACTTAGGAAAATCATAGAACCTGCCTGATCCTTTTACAGAACTTTATTTTCGATTTTGGGAAAAGAACTACAAATTCTGGATCTTTACTTACAGCACTTGAGAGCTGCCAGTTCTATAAAATATAGAACAAAACTAAATAAAATTTACTGACAATCAAACATAATAAAAAGTTGAATAATGAAAGCTTTCTGTGAAAATGTTCTATCCACTCTTCATAACACTCAAAAAGGCTTCAGCCACCAAAGGTAAGGCCAAAATACGAAGAAATAAAATGTTATCTAAGCCAGCTTCAGAATTATGAAGACAAGTTAGGAATTGTCAAATACTTCAGAAAAAGGCTATCAGCTGACATATTGAACTTTCCACTTCATGCCTTCAAGGATAACGAATAGCCTGTCACATTAGCTCCTGGAATGCAATTAGCATTAATAGCTACATAAAGTAAGCAGTTACTTTCAAAATGTGATGGACACAAGTACAGTTTCTTTACCATAACAACCAAGAGTTCCTCTTTAAAACCCCAGCAATTCATCTTGAGTGACTCATGTCATATTACTTCTACACTTCAACCAGCATAGGATGCTGATTCAACCCCAACAATGCCTTTGCTTTCACAAAAAAATATCCTCAGAGGCAATTTTCCAAAACAAATATTCTTAATCCTCCTTTTACATGAAACAGGATGGCAATATCATCACACAAAAGTTTTAAATGTATGGATTTAATTCTTGGTCTGTGGAGAGCTTTGGTCTCTGCACTCTTCCCTTCATAAATATAAATGTTTGTGACAACCTTGAGAAATCAACTTGCCTTTGGGAATTATCATTGACTTCAATATACATGTCTTGGCGTAGATGCTAAATAAGGGTTTAAAATCAAACAACAATTGAACAAAAGTATAGGCTTTCTTTTCTGTTACAAATTTAGAAACATTTTCATTGTGTTTTCCAGGCTTTTCATGCTCAGCTCTCAAAGAAAAATAAATAAATTGATTACACTGCACCCAAAAGTAATCTGTTTTTTGCAGCATGAAAGAGATACTGATAATAAGGCTTAAAAACATAATAGAATATTTTTAACAATATTTAAAATTGTTTCTTTTAAGCAACAAGATCTGCAATGTGCAGATATGTATAACTGGTCTAAAGCTCAAACCCACTGGAACAAATAATTCCATTTTGAGAAAACAGCAAAAACTCCATTTGTAGTGTGTATATATAGGATGAGAATGTCCTGGCTGCTATTTTATTTTAGAAGGATCAATTAGATTAAAGCACCAACTGTGGAAATGAATAGTGAAATACTGATACTGTAAACATTTATCTGTTGTGATGTTTAAGTTACCAGTATGCAGAAACTATACTGGAAGATAGGAGTGATCAGCTGGAACAGGAAATTTATCCTTGTAAGAGGGTAGAGAATATCTATGGGCATTCATTCAGTAACCTCTTCAGATAGGTATTCTGTGAGTTCAAATAGTCAGAACTTCAGAAGGCTTCAAATTGTATGTTTACTTCATTGAACTATAAACTGAAGAAGACACAAAAATTTCTGCAACAAACCTACAGTAGAAATAAAATGCAGGAATCTCTATTTTATCATGAGCTGAATACCTGGTGTCTCCATAACACTGGAAGAACAGCAATAGCTTAAGATAATGCCCTTATTCTCTTTACTTTTCTGTTTTGTCTAACTGTTGGAAATAAAATCTGCATGGACCAGAGGTTGCTGGGTTGTTAAGAATTTTTGTTGTTTTCCATGCTTTTTGCTTAGTGATTTACATATTTTTCCACTTTTTTTCAATAATTTCTCATAATATGAAAAATTATGTCTTTATAAAATTAGTATATAATTAATCTAAAGCATTCCACATATTCATATAAAGGTAAGTGCAAAAAATATGCTTGTAGAATTATGTCTAACACATTCAAGAAAACGAAAAGAAGGTAAGCATAGTGTAGTCTTTCTGAAAATAATCCTCTTATTCCCCAGACTCCTTGTGTTTGAATAACCAAACACAAGATTTTGAACAGCCCGTCACAAACAAAATGTTACAATAGAGTAGAGAATCAAAAGAGAGAGAATTTAATCTTTTTATTACTGTGGAAAAACCCACAGATGCTTCCAAAGGGGCTCTGAAAGGAACGAGGAAACAATCAGCAGAAGGTCAGAGAATCACAGAATCACTGAGTTTGGAAGAAACCTCTAAGATCAAGTCCAGCTGTTACCAGAGCATGGCCAAGTCCACCATTAAACCCTGTCCCTAAGCACCACATCTACATTTTGTTAAAACTTCAAGGGACAGTCACTCCACCACTTCCCTGGGTATTCAGTGTTTTATCACCCATTTTAATCATGAAGTTTTTCTAATATTCAATCTGAACCTCCTCTGGAGTATCCTGTTTATGTCCATCCTTTCATCTCTGCCAGACCAAACCAGACGTGAATCTTGAAGACAACAGGGTAATCTCAACAATAAATTGTGACCTTTGTGTGCACATAGTTGTTGTGTGCACATAGTTTGCACTTCTGTCAAAACATTCTGTCAAATAGCCTGCATGTATTGGAATCTCTAAAGCTTCAGTGAAACACTTTGGAAAGCTGCACTGCATCTGTGCAGGTCGTATTTGCAATGATCTGCTACATCTGCCATTGTTAAATCCACAGACATGTCTGGTGTTTGCTGTAATGCTGATTGTGCAGAGGTTGCCCTACGCATAAAGTGAGGTTTGGTTCTTTCAGGGTCGTTTAATTGCAGGATTAAAACCTATGCAGCTGTGGAGTCACTACAGTTCTCCCTATGCCCATGAGTGACAGCCCTGAGATGACAGGTTTCACAGGAACTCCTGATTGTGCTGAGCTAATGTGCTCTAAAAAAAGATGGGTTTTATTATCTTGGACACCTAATAAAAGTTTTAATTTTTGAATATTCCGAACTCTATGCTTTCTGTTATTTTTAGTGTCTCAGACCATGTGCTTTGTGCTGTATATCTCACTACAATGTGTATCTTGTTGCAGAGCATTGCTGGCTCACGTTCAGTACATACATCATTAGATAACAAGGTGATTTTCTACAACAGTTTTCCCCATCTTGTCTTTATTCAGTCCAACATCTTGCTCTGTCTTGCATTTATTCCTACCAAATCATGGAACAAAAAATTTCTTTGATTTTGAGAATCATTTGTACATTCAGTTTCCTCATATGTTTTGAGACTTTTCCCTAGTTTATCAAGGTAGTTTGGATTTCTAATTTTTTCCTTCAGCGTGATTTCTGTACCTGCAAGGTATACTCTTACTTTTTCATTGAAGTTGTACATAAAAATACTGAACAGCCTCACTCCATTGAAGTACTTTACTCTGCACAGTCCCCTGGTGTGACAGTGAATGAGCTTTCTCTTGATGTGGCATGCTCTGCAATTCTGCTTTCACTTTGCAGTAGTTTCAGCTAATTCAGATTTCCTTAGTTTCTTTATGATACTGTTAGAAGAATATGATATGGCAGCATCAGAGATCTTCCTAAAGTCATGGTAATATTTTGTTTTCTGCTTATTGCCAAAAACAAAATTAAAACTGTGGCCTGATTTTGCATTGATGGAAGATAGACATCATGTTTGTTCATCTGTCGGAGCTTACTCAGCCTCCAGGAGTTCTCAGGAAAAGTTGCTACAGACTTCTGGTTACTTCAGCCAAATTTGCTGCCACTGGGATTCTGTTATCTTGAGATGCTGAGTGCTCTGAGTGAAACAAAAGATGTTGTGCATTTCCTGGCTTTGAACAAGCAGTCAGCAGAGCTGCAGACTGCCCACCCTCACACCTGGAGAGGTCTCTTCTGGAACTTCCTGCCCTGCTGAATCACACAGCTCACCACTCCACCTGCCCACTGATCACTGCCTTACAACTTTGAGCAGCCTAAAGCACGCAACTGAAACCAAGGAAATCTTTAGGTCTGGAAACACTACAGTTCAAATCCCAGTAACAGCCAACTTCTGCAGCTCCCTTCTCAAGATCTTTACAAGAATGTAACTTAGACATTTTGAAACTTCCTGCTGAACAGCTGTCTTGTAGAGAAATCAAATCAGAATTTGAAAAATCTAATTTTTTTCCTCTCTCTCTCAAATGAGACAGATACAGGAAGTTATTCCTATGGAGATACAGGCAGACTAGGAATCTTCCACCAAAGACAGGGGAGCCTGGAAGTCCAAAGACCTCCACAAATTTCCAAAGGTTCTGAAGTGAGAAACTCTGAGCCCAGGACTGCCATTGTACTAGGAGGTGGCAGATTTTCAGCGGGATGTCTGCAAATACTAACACATATGCTTAAAACCAAATCATTATTGCCTTTTCATCTGCTGGATGACTTTAATTACCCTTTACATACCTCCAATGACAAAAGATTGCAAAGAAAATTACGGAATGTTTCTCATGTGACTTTCACAGCAATTCTTTCCACCAGTTAAGAAGAGGGTGGGGATTTTTTTTTCAGGGAGCACTGGTCAAAATTTACTTTTAAAAAAGTTTAACTAGACTAAAACCAATGGACAAAGGAATATGTCAATTAAAAACCCATGATTTCAAACAACCACATAAACTAATTTGAATCATTTCAATTTTCCATTACTTTCTGAGTTAGAGCATATTGTTTCAGATGTGATTAAAATCATATTTGCTTTGTGTGATTCACTTTGCTTAGCTATGTAAAATATGCAAACTACCATTCCATTAAGTTACAGTTAGAAAACATATTTTACATTATAATATCTTGATGCTATCTCATTAAAACAATTAAATGGTTCTGCATATTTTTTTCATTCTGTGGGAAGCTGGTAAATTATATTTTTTGTTTTATTGTCAAGTAAGTCAAATTTGAAAGTGCCAAACCTAAATTATAATCTTACCAGCTCTGAGGAGAAGTGAGGAATGTGCACGCACTAAGTATAAGTATTTCCATCCAAATGAAATGCTTATTTATCCAACACAGGTGACCAAAACTATGACTTAAATATCTAAATTTTGTTTACATTCTTTCAGCAGCAAGTATGGCTGGAGGGCAGCTGCTTACATGTGTTTATACGTATCCTACCTATATTTGGTTCTATTCTTTCCTATAAGGTTTGCAAATCCTTTGTTATAAATATCTATTTCCATGCTTTGTTCTACATTTAATGCCAGTATATGATATTTGCAAAAATACAGAAGCTTCCAGGTAAAAACAACTGCCCTGGTTTTAGACTTAGGGCTACATTCGGGGCTGCTCTCTTCTACCCAAAAAAACAGTGGTATAGGTCTGTGGAGAGAGTAAACAACATCGTTCTGCTAATTTTAGAAAATCCTGGGGATCTAAACTTCCACACCCTTTACCGAATACAAGGTGGAATAAACTCAATGTCATTATTATGTGAGGGAGAATTAGTCTGAAAAATATAAAATTATCAACTTGGCTTTAGAAATACTTCAATTTCATAAAAATAATAACAAGCACTACAATCAAGGAAATATATCATGCTAATACAAAATTAAAAGCACTGTTAACAAATACTGATATTTGTTCCTTGGCTGTGGAAGATTAGAAACGTCTTTCAGAAACTATTGTGTAGGTAATTCCACTTGTACAGAGAAAAGGCCTTTCTCTTACAAAATAACATTCAGAGAAAAAAAGGAAGGAATATATATTTGAGTATCATGTTGAGATGAAGCTGAGATAACACCTGAATATGTATCCATACCTAAATGGAGAAGCACTCCCAGTTCTCAACATTTACATGCAGCCTGGCTGCTCGAAAGATAAATAAATAAATAAATAAATAAATATAACCTCTAAGTACCATGGGGAGTCAATTGCTCAGATGTGTTAAAAATAGTCTCCTGACTTTTCTCCTGTCAGAGCAGATTTGTTTGTGAGGATATGAGACACAAGCATGCAATGAAATACAATCTAGATAATCCATTTATTAGTATTGGCAATTATTTTAACAGCCTGAATGAATAAGGAGTTCCCTAAAAGGACTGTTTCCAAGAGATCAGTGGATAAATGTTACAGCAGCCTTTAAGGAAGGTTAGAGAGACCTTAACCTGGGCAGAAAATCAGGTACCAGTGGAATCCCTGGAGGTAAAGAAGACCTGTCTAAAGAGAAATTATACTTTACTAATTCTTTCCTTACCTCTTCTTCATGGAAAAACGTGTATTGTGTGATAGGATATCTCTAAATGACAGGAGAAAAGAACAAAAAGCTGATGATAAAATTAACATAAATGAATTCTGGCTCCCATCCATATATCCCATCTAACTTAGTGTTAGTAATTAACAATGAAATTAGGTACACACTCAATATCCATGAGATGATAGGCAATGTTTGCTGACTGTCTCTGTAAAATTAGAGGCATAAGAAGATTCTTTCACTGAACTTGAGTCTAGAATTCTCTATATAGAAACTTTCATAAAGATTTCTATTCATCTGAGGTCTCAGCAATAAAACCAACAGCTGAATACTTTTAAGTCTGATTTCAGACTGCAGCACTGCCAGCGTATTTATTCAGCTTTAATAACAGCTGCTGGTTTATGATTCTGATGATAAAGTAGAGCAAATACACAGTACCCTTCTTCTGATAAGAACAGAGAAATATCAATATATGATTTTGTAAACGGATAATTTTTAAAGAGAGTTTTTTACCTAGAGCTGGCAAAAAAAAATTTGATAACAAAAGCACCAAAAATAAACATATAGAAAGGTTTTTTAAAAGGCAACAAAAACTCAGAGGAATTTAGATACTTGAGTAACATCAGTCCTCATTATACTGGTGATGGGCATGAGCTAAAATAGACAGTAACACTTCTAATTAGTTATTTGTACACTCCTTTAGCTAAATATTTATTTTAAATATGCAGATTATTTGTGGTGGAAGCTGCATCCTAATCCAGGAGTCCCTGTGTCCTGGCTAATATACACTAGAGGCTGAGAAGAGCTCATGCCTGAGAAAGCCTGCTCAGCTCTGAGAGCTCCTCTGGCACAGTGTGCTGTCCCGACCCACGATCTTTGTGCTGCCAGTATTCCTTCACGGCTAGGTGCTGCAAACATTGCTAAGAAATTATGAATAAGCCCTTTGCAGAGCATATGCAACAGATCAAAGGCTTTGGGGATGTGGCTATTCTACTCTGTAGATGCTCTGTGCAGGCACACTGAGCCTGTGCTTTCAGGACACGGGGATTCAAGCTCCAGCAGTTCACACATTACACTCAGAGGCTGTCTGATGTCAACTGCAAGTTTTAGCTTTGCTGTCCTTACAGAGCACAGTCATCCAGCATGTGTGCTCAAGATGTGTCTGGAGCTTATCAGGTATATGCCAGTCTGGACAAATATACAAACTCTTCCAAACTCCTGCCCAAAAAATAGAGGACAGGCCTTCAGTGTGCTCAGTGTGTCAACTCTGAGGCTTGCTACAAGTTTTCTGTGGGTGTTTAATAGAGAAACAAACACAAATGTCTTTGGCTCATCCAAGCTGGGCAGGATCATACTCAAGAGGGACACAGGGATAGGGTAAAGTAAAACAGACCTCAGAATTTGTCAGTCCATATCTGGGTCCACACGGAAATGTGACTTCCCAATCTCACCCCTCTAAACTACAGTAGCCTTTCTAAGAAACAGAGGTGGTTACAGCTGTGAACAGAGTCAGGAGCAATACAGACACTTGCAGAATCTGAGAAACCTTTTTCCCTCCGGTCAGCTTTAGGTTAAACAACTTCCCCTGCTCCTCTAGAGAAGATCACGGTACCGGGCCAGTGCGGCAATGCATTTCATGAGCTGCTGGCAAGAGATAAGCTCTCCTGACCAAAAGGCACAAAAGTTCTTTACTTTTCCAGTCTCAACACTCAAGGCAGAAAAAAGCATCTGGAGACAAGAAGCTATTCAACCACTCCCTGAGCAGAGACAAGATGCTCTCTCACAGGGTGGTGGCAAGCAGAAAGCAATAGGAAGCCACCTAAGCCAGAGGCCATGCAGCAATCTGCTATTAGCATTTAGACACCTATCAGGTGCTTTACAAATGTATTGTATCCCTACTTAACCTCTCTTCAGCTACATTTCCCCATGCTTCTTCAACAAGTTGGTGGCTGAGCTGGAAAATATATTTCTTGCTGGCTTCAGACTTTGCCAGGAATACAGGCACTGCTTTAGTAGCTCCCTGTAGATACTCTTCATGCCTAGCAAAAATAAACTGATTTTTTTTTGAGAGCAGGTTAATTATAGGGAATTCCAAGTAATAGAAAAGGCAAGCAGAAAACACCCAGCCTCAAATTTTAAGACAAAAGGATAATCCATGTTCATCTGTATTTTCTTTTCTCTGCCATCCGTACCAGGTTATTACCTACTGCCGCTTCAGCCAGAAGAGTAAGAGCTCACCTTGATTTTATTCCACCATCCTGAGGAACACATTTCTGCCAGCAGTATTCAGCTAAACCTTGTTTAAAACATATAAAGCCAGCGGGGTTTCTTCATCCTCCACCCAGACAGAATTTGGTTCAGTTTTTTTCTTTCCTCTAGCAACTCTGATGTCCTTTTCAGCAAGCAGCACTATGCATGAGAAGCACTTGTCTGAAAGGCTCCAATATAACATGAGCATTTAGGCCGAGTCCTCAAGGGAAGAGCTCCATAGTGGTTTTGACAATTTCCGTAAAAACTTCTGAGTGTCACATTTTGAGTGAACTCTGCCTCAAAATATCATTTTCTTAGCAACCATAGATGGTGAAAACAAAGCAGACAGCACCCTGATTCAGTCTGGACAAAGTTCAGACAGAGGTAGAAGGGAAAAAACTCTGTGTGCTAAGAAAATTATCAGCATCTCCTAGGTGGCATTACAGGACAGCACTAGCAGGCACCAGAGCTGCACTGGGAGATTTACCTTAGGCAAAATGAAACTGCTTGTCTAGTCTGAGAGAAATTCAAACACTGGGCAACAGCATAACTACTAAGAAGGAATTTGTACCTGCTGAGATGCTGTTGAAGTTACAATTTTAAAAATTTCCTCTAGAATGCAACCTTTCTGTAAGACAGTTAAAGACTGCTGAGGTGATATGATCTCACATAACTCCAGACTTCAACATGAGTTTAACTTGGGGGCCTTCAACATCTGTTTTAGATATTTTCTTCAGGATGATGAGCATTGCTCACTTTTCTCCTTTGACCACAGAGGGCTGGACAACAAGCACTAATGCAGAAGGCTGTTGTCAGATGAACTCCCCTCCAGCTGTCAAGGGACAGTTTTTAACCTGGAACTACCTTTTCAAACAAAATAAACACTGCTTTTCCCTCTGCAATTAAGAGGAATCAAACTTCAACCAATTGAGCTAAATCCATTATCTTTCTCCTTTTTGCCATAGATTAATTAAGAGGTAATTGGTTTCCAAGTCAGGAGTAGAAAAGAACTGTTAACATAAAGAAGGAAAGAGAACAGGAGAAAGCACTTGAAACTGTGCAGAGAGGGATTTGTGCCAGTGTTGATGCTGAAGGTACCACACTGGCTCAGCTCCAGCAGATTAAGTGTCGTATAAACCTGTGGATGAGGGAGATAATAGCCAAAGTAAAGCTATCCCAGGAAAAGGTGAAACATGGAAATTGTCAACAGGTTTATTACCTGTATTATTAACTTTTGGGATCCAAAACACATACTTAAGCTAAATATTTAGATGCTTTTAATGATCAGTGTAGGAAATAGACAAAAGACTTTTTTACATTACAGGCTATGAAAGATCAGGAGGACTATGAAAAAGACAGACTGCTTAAAGAGGAGATATAGAGAAAGTGGCAAAAAATCCAAGAGGAATAGGAATTTGCCTGAAGCTGACAGTAGGTTAAGTCTCCCAAAATGCAAAGAGCTTCACTTGAGCTCCATGAAACTTCACTTTACTTAAAGAGCTTAATTTAGACTTATTAAATACCTAATAATTAAATTTTAATCTTTTTGTCAAAACAATTTTTTTAAAAAAGAAAAAATATGCCAAAAAATCTTTCTGGAAAAAGTATTTATATTCCTATATTGTGGTTCTAATGTCTGCATGTTTTTTTGCAACTGCATTGTTTAAAAAAAGTCAACAAGAACACTTTCCTTGAATGCAAAAGGGTTTATTAAACATGTAAAGGCATATATTCCAACCCTTGAGTCTATAGACTAAAATCCAGTGGCCTGGTTTTAAATTGAGCAGAATGACTGTACTTTCCATCAGGTTCAGTGAGGGTAATACAAAAGTCAGAATAAAGATTAATTGAAAAATCACCCTATGGGTTTGTCTCCCATGACATTTAAGGCAGTGTTATTTTCTCCTTGTCTGCTGAATTTTGGCAGCTGTACCAAAGGTGTCTGCACTAACTGAGACAACCTCAAATGAAGGTGCCTTAGAAATGACTCCTCTGACTACTGCCCAGGCCTGTGTCCAGCAGCAGGGACTAAAGGAGAGTGAGACACAAAGAGCACCCATGCTTACTCTACACTCTGCCTGTGCCAGGGAGCAGCCAGCTCAAAGGGAGATACCCAGCCTGGTGCAGGATTTGGGTAGGGGCAGGGTGGTGTAGGCAGGAGTCTCTCTGAACTTACACAGAAACCTGGCTTTGATGGGTGGTCTATGTCAGGTTCGTCAGGAAGCCTTATTGGATGCCTGTTTATAAACCACAGAAGGACTGAATATATTAGAAAAGCTGAGATTATTTCCATCTGTTCAGCCCCTCTGTGATCTTTATGTACCACAGAAGGAAACCACTGAAAAAGAAGGACAGGGAAGCAGAGTAGGGGTGAGCAACAGCAGAGAGTGAAGAGCTGAGAAACTAAGAAAAAATTCAGCACGATGTTTCCATTTGGCAAAACAGTGAAAGGAGGGCTGAAGTGGATCTGTCTCTGTCTCTCTAACACAATCTTGTTACTGTGTTCTGGATCCTGGTTTTGGCACTACCCTTCATCTTGCATCAGCTTTGGTTAACAACCCCCAGCCACAGATCTCCTGATCTCAAGTTTAACAACCCTCTGGGGTTAAATGGGATTGGCACAGCTTGGTGAGACTGAGCGGGGCTGCTTGTTCAGTTTATGTCAACTCTCTGTCCTAAGGGTATTCTTCATCAGAGCATCTCATTTTCCATAAACTGTTCTTTTAAATGCTTGAGTGATCACTCAAAGTTGGTCATATGACCAATCATGCACAACAGCTACATGAAAAGTCCAGGGAGCAGAGCATTCATTCTCTAATGTCTCTATGAAACAGATATAGTTATAAATAGACATGGGCTATTTCACAGCCAGGGTGGGCTTTTTACTTGTTAACCAAGGATGGACTCTCCACAGGAGAAAATACCAGCAAGAGGGATTTTTCTAACAGTCCTTGGACATTTGCAGTGCACACTTTTAATCTTGACCCAGTTATGCCTGTTTCCTCCATTGATCATCAAAGGCATTTAAACACTTAGCTCAAGTTCACGTTTTAGATACCAAAGGTTAATAGTCTCAAAAAGTCACTGCCCAAAATTTTACAGCTGATCAGGCTGCATAAACAGCACTACAGGATAACTACTGGTAATGGACCCGGCCCTGCTTCTGTATTTTCAGACTTCCTGTTCTCCTTCCAGAAACCCTCTGTCCCTCATCAGCTCTGCCCCCATGCCAGTGATCTCAGCAAATTACCAAAACCAGCCTTTACTCCTTTAACAGTCCCTCAGTGCAAACCAAGCTCAAATTGCACTATTTGGTTGCTGAGACACTGGATTAAAAGTGAAATTGTGGGAATAAATTAGCTGTGACATTTGACTGGGAGGATTAGATTCCCAGAATCTGAATACAGAATTTGTGGACCATGGAAGTGATACCCTGATGAGGTAAGAAAGAACTTCTGGGTTGCTTATGGCTGTTTCTCCTCTTGCAGCAGAAACTCAGTCAAATTTCTTCAGCCTCCTACTGTTTTTTTTAATGATCATAATTACTTTCTAGCAGTAACCATGCCATTTTTCCTCCCTGAGACTTCATCTGGAAATTGGAAGTACATCCCATTTCTTCTTATCTCATTTGCTGATTTTTCTGGAGTATTTTGAGCATCGGTGGAGCCTACGTGGATTTGGATGAGTAAGTGTGCAGGGAATGGAGGAAAGTTTTCAGGACACATATGTTTTTTGCAGTTCCTTTGACTGGCACTTGATGAAAATCTGGGTTCTTCACTGTGTGCATACACTGAGCAAAAAGAACTGGGACGTACAAGGGAAATTTTCATGCAATTAAAACACACATACACAGATTACCGAGACAATTGGAAATTAAAATTCCTCAGGGTATGGTATTGGGAAGACTGTCAGAGTGAATACAGCTTTGAGAAAGAGTAAAGATGCTCTCCAAGGAGAAATCAGATAGAACAGTTGAGCATAAAAAGCATTCACAAGGGCATCCCTGATCACAACAGCCATTGCACAGGAGATTGATCAGATCCATATTATAACTGAAGTAAAACATGCAGAGGGAGCTCAGAATTTCCTCAGCACAGGGGGATTTTCCCTAAGGAGGAATTTTGCATAAACAGCCTTTGTAGAGGAGGTGGAGATGCTACCCAAGACAGCATGAACAAATTCACCTGAGAGATGCTGTATAAATATTTGAAATGCGAGAAAAGCTTAACACAAGAACTGTCTCAGACATAAAGGAATATGCCAGGCTCCCCTGGCCAGACAGCAGGCAAAGTCACAGATCTGTGGTGAAATAAAAACAAGGGTCCATGCAGGAGAAACACTGATCAATGACCTGTGAGAGATGAAAAGCTATCCAAAATCTGTCCTTGCTAAATCACAGACCCCATACTGAGGTGATGAATGCCGAACCTTTCAGATGGAGACTGTTTTGTTGGAAATAGAGAACCCACACAGAAGAGAGATTTAGGAAACCAACCATATGGGGAAACCCCTATTTGCTGGGGGAGTCCTTGAAGAAGAGAGGCCAAATTGAACCCAAATATGAGCCCTCCTTTGCTCCTGCACCAGGAGTAAGGTGTATGAGTTCACATGCACGTGAGGAGGCTTCCTGAGCACTTTGCAGTTGGAGGGACAGGGACTGAGGAGGTGAGAGGAGGATGAGGAGTGAGATGGGCACTGACAAGGGTTGTGACACCAGGAGAAAAGAGGCAAGGGGCTGGAATCTGTGTTTCAGCTCATCCTGGATGACTGCTGGAATAAGGAATCCAAGAGAAAGTGGCTGGCTCCATGGAGGCATGTTGGAGAGAGCATCCAGGTGATGAGTGGTGCCACATCCAGTTGGCAGCCAGTCACTAGTGGTGTCCCCCAAGGATCAGTGCTGGGCCCAGTCCTGTTTAATACCTTCAGTGATGATCTGGTTGAGGGGGTTGAGTCCACCATCAGTAAATTTGCAGATGACACCAAACTGGAAGCAAGTGTAAATCTGCTGGAGGCTAGAAGGGCTTTGCAGAGGGACCTGGACAGGCTGGATTGATGGGCTGAATCCAACAATATGAGGTTTAACAAGTCCAGGTGCTGGGTCCTACACTTGGCTGCAGCACTACAGGCTGGGGACAGAGGTTGGACAGCGAAAGGGACCTGGGGGTACTGGTCAACAGCAGTTGAACATGAGCCAGCAGTGTGCCCTGGTGGCCAAGAAGGCCAATGGCATCCTGGCCTGTATCAGGAATAGTGTGGCCAGCAGGATCAGGGAGGTCATTCTTCCCCTGTACCTGGCACTGGTGAGACCACACCTTGAGTGCTGTGTCCAGTTCTGGGCCCTCAGTTTGGGAAGGACATTGAGACGCTCGAGCGCGTCCAGAGGAGGCAACGAGGCTGGTGAGGGGCTGGGAAAACAAACCCTGTGAGGAACGACTGAGGGAGCTGGGGTTGTTTAGCCTGGAGAAAAGGAGACTCAGAGATGACCTCATCACTCCCTACAACTTCCTGAAAGGTGGTTGTAGTCAGGTGGGGGTTGGTCTCTGCTCTCAAGCAACCAGCAGCAGGATGAGGGGACACAGCCTCAAGCTGCACCAGGGGAAGATTAGACTGGACATTAGGAAAAATTTCTTCACAGAAAGAGTGATTGGGCATTGGAATGGGTTGCCCAGGGAGGTGGTGTAGTCACCGTCACTGGAGGTGTTTAAAAAAGACTGGACGTGGCACTCAGTGCCATAGTTTAGTTGATGATGTGGTGTTCGGTCCTAGGCTGGACTTGATGATCTCCAAGGTCATTTCCAACCTAGTAAATTCTGTGATTCTGTGATTTATTTTGTCCAGTGGTTGTTTCAGGAAAAGGGGGGTGAGCAGGGAAATACATACTGTTTTACAGAGGTGGGACAACACTGCCTTAGTAATGCAAGGAGTTTCAAATGCTACATTCTTATTTTGTTTCAATTTTTTTCATATCCTACTCCTGTGAATTTCCAAAAATTGCTTCTTTGGAAACTGCGTGTCTTGCATGCAGTAGATTGTCATTTTCACAGAATGCATTTAAATACTCTCTGTCCTATCCTAGAGTAAAGGGTTAATATTCCATGTATTCCAGTACTACAGTAACTCCAGCCCTTGTGAAGTCTAGCAGCTGTTCCTATTGCAACGAATTAATTTAATTAAGGAAAGCTAATTAATCAACAAGTAATCTGACTTGCAATCTGCCCCTTGATAAGCATTTTATATTGAGATTGAAGTCATCAGAACTACCTCCAGCAGAGTTTTTAAAACCTGATAAAATCTCCCCTGACTGGAGTTTTCTAGAGAAGCAACGTGACTCCCAGGAGAGGGATCACGGCTCTGCTGGGCAGTCACGTGCTGGCAGTGGATGCTGACCCAGGCAGAGCAGCCTCTTCACAATGAGGGAAAAAGGGGAAAAGGTGATTCTGAGCTTACTGCGTCTAACAAAGAAGGAAATATGGGTTTCTCTGGCGGACAGTGAGATACAAGAATTTGTTCTGAGACTTTCAGAGCACTGCAAAGAAAATGGTACATCAGACTGAGGAGTCCCCTGGACGAGTTTTTTTTGAAAAGAAATCAAAGCCAGATCCTGGACTGGCAGGAGCCAGAAAGTCTCAGTCAATGGTGTCTGCCACAAGTGTGGCCAAGTCATGGAAGAAAATCCTTCTGCAAACACCTGTAAATGAGGTAGAGATGCACATTAAGTCATGGCAAGCATTGTGTTGATGACATTAAAGGTCAAAGGGAAGAAGGAGACAGCTACAGGAAATGAAATCTGATGTAACAATGTGTTTCATTGCAGCTTCCTTTAGTTTCAAAATATTCCCATGTACAGTTCAAATCTGTGTACGCACATGTATATGTCTATGCATATATATATACATATATATGAATACATATGCAGATAGATAGATACAGACATATATATATATATAATTTCTGTCCAAGGTGAAAACCTATATCAGAAAGGTATAAGCATGCATTTCTCATGTAAGTTTCGTTTTGTTATGCAAAGGGACAGTTCTCTGTTCTGCTCACAAGAAAATAATATCTCTATGCTTCAAAAGCAATGGCAGATGGGTTTTGATAAAAAAAAACTACAGCACTCTATCTTCTGCTATCATAGAAGACTTTCACTTATGTTCCCAAACAATGCTGATGGTGTACCCCTTATCTTCAGAGGTAATAAGCCACATTTTGTGTCTGATATAAAGAAAACCATATGCTGTTTCCAGCAGGTCATTCTGCTTTAGAATAAAAAGTACACTTATTATTAAAAACAAAAACAAACAAAAATCCAAAACACAAACAAAACAAAACAGAAGAAAAAAATGAAAGAAAACAAAATCCACAGCCAAAGAAAGTTATTAAATTCAATGACTGTGCATTTTCCACCAAAAACTCCACAAATCCTGCAGATCAACTCCCCCTCCTCAGCAGCTCTGTGTGTTCAGTGNCAGGCTGGGGACAGAGGTTGGACAGCGAAAGGGACCTGGGGGTACTGGTCAACAGCAGTTGAACATGAGCCAGCAGTGTGCCCTGGTGGCCAAGAAGGCCAATGGCATCCTGGCCTGTATCAGGAATAGTGTGGCCAGCAGGATCAGGGAGGTCATTCTTCCCCTGTACCTGGCACTGGTGAGGCCACACCTTGAGTGCTGTGTCCAGTTCTGGGCCCTCAGTTTGGGAAGGACATTGAGACGCTCGAGCGCGTCCAGAGGAGGCAACGAGGCTGGTGAGGGGCTGGGAAAACAAACCCTGTGAGGAACGACTGAGGGAGCTGGGGTTGTTTAGCCTGGAGAAAAGGAGACTCAGAGATGACCTCATCACTCCCTACAACTTCCTGAAAGGTGGTTGTAGTCAGGTGGGGGTTGGTCTCTGCTCTCAAGCAACCAGCAGCAGGATGAGGGGACACAGCCTCAAGCTGCACCAGGGGAAGATTAGACTGGACATTAGGAAAAATTTCTTCACAGAAAGAGTGATTGGGCATTGGAATGGGTTTCCCAGGGAGGTGGTGGAGTCACCGTCACTGGAGGTGTTTAAAAAAGACTGGACGTGGCACTCAGTGCCATAGTTTAATCTATGAGGTGGTGTTCGGTCCTAGGTTGGACTTGATGATCTCCAAGGTCATTTCCAACCTAGTAAATTCTGTGATTCTGTGATTTATTTTGTCCAGTGGTTGTTTCAGGAAAAGGGGGGTGAGCAGGGAAATACATACTGTTTTACAGAGGTGGGACAACACTGCCTTAGTAATGCAAGGAGTTTCAAATGCTACATTCTTATTTTGTTTCAATTTTTTTCATATCCTACTCCTGTGAATTTCCAAAAATTGCTTCTTTGGAAACTGCGTGTCTTGCATGCAGTAGATTGTTATTTTCACAGAATGCATTTAAATACTCTCTGTCCTATCCTAGAGTAAAGGGTTAATATTCCATGTATTCCAGTACTACAGTAACTCCAGCCCTTGTGAAGTCTAGCAGCTGTTCCTATTGCAACGAATTAATTTAATTAAGGAAAGCTAATTAATCAACAAGTAATCTGACTTGCAATCTGCCCCTTGATAAGCATTTTATATTGAGATTGAAGTCATCAGAACTACCTCCAGCAGAGTTTTTAAAACCTGATAAAATCTCCCCTGACTGGAGTTTTCTAGAGAAGCAACGTGACTCCCAGGAGAGGGATCACGGCTCTGCTGGGCAGTCACGTGCTGGCAGTGGATGCTGACCCAGGCAGAGCAGCCTCTTCACAATGAGGGAAAAAGGGGAAAAGGTGATTCTGAGCTTACTGGGTCTAACAAAGATGGAAATATGGGTTTCTCTGGCGGACAGTGAGATACAAGAATTTGTTCTGAGACTTTCAGAGCACTGCAAAGAAAATGGTACATCAGACTGAGGAGTCCCCTGGACGAGTTTTTTTTGAAAAGAAATCAAAGCCAGATCCTGGACTGGCAGGAGCCAGAAAGTCTCAGTCAATGGTGTCTGCCACAAGTGTGGCCAAGTCATGGAAGAAAATCCTTCTGCAAACACCTGTAAATGAGGTAGAGATGCACATTAAGTCATGGCAAGCATTGTGTTGATGACATTAAAGGTCAAAGGGAAGAAGGAGACAGCTACAGGAAATGAAATCTGATGTAACAATGTGTTTCATTGCAGCTTCCTTTAGTTTCAAAATATTCCCATGTACAGTTCAAATCTGTGTACGCACATGTATATGTCTATGCATATATATATACATATATATGAATACATATGCAGATAGATAGATACAGACATATATATATATATAATTTCTGTCCAAGGTGAAAACCTATATCAGAAAGGTATAAGCATGCATTTCTCATGTAAGTTTCGTTTTGTTATGCAAAGGGACAGTTCTCTGTTCTGCTCACAAGAAAATAGTATCTCTATGCTTCAAAAGCAATGGCAGATGGGTTTTGATAAAAAAAAACTACAGCACTCTATCTTCTGCTATCATAGAAGACTTTCACTTATGTTCCCAAACAATGCTGATGGTGTACCCCTTATCTTCAGAGGTAATAAGCCACATCTTGTGTCTGATATAAAGAAAACCATATGCTGTTTCCAGCAGGTCATTCTGCTTTAGAATAAAAAGTACACTTATTATTAAAAACAAAAACAAACAAAAATCCAAAACACAAACAAAACAAAACAGAAGAAAAAAATGAAAGAAAACAAAATCCACAGCCAAAGAAAGTTATTAAATTCAATGACTGTGCATTTTCCACCAAAAACTCCACAAATCCTGCAGATCAACTCCCCCTCCTCAGCAGCTCTGTGTGTTCAGTGCGAAGGATTCAGAGGCACCATACAAGCTGGCTACTTGTCAGTCTGTCAGCTACAACAGCCCAAATGAAGTGTTTTGTTTCAAGTTTTTAAGAATTTAAACCTATACATAGTCCTGAAGGCATGGATGCAAAGGATATACATTGAAACAAGCTGGGGGGGTCCCTTTTTATTTTGGCCTTGCCTGTAGATGTAAGGATTTCGTCATCCTTTTAAATGCTTTACTGGAAAGAAGTCAGGACCGCCTTTAAGGATGGTATCTCCTGCAAACTGAGGGGGGAGCTACCCCTTCAAGGTCTTGTAAAAAGGGAAGGCTTAAAGTTCAAAACTTATTTTTACCTATATCTAAGCAAAATACATTTACAAAACAAACACAGAATGCTTAACCATGGCATTCACATTCAAAGCCCACTATTGCAAAGAGCCCTAAGGGCCCTCAAGAATTTTATTTTTCACATAGTCCAGAGAAAGGGTGTTGGGATTTGGTTTTGGGATTTTTTTCCTGATTTTCCCCTGAAGTTACTCAAACTATATGAAAATTTATGCTATCGTAAAAAAAAAAAAAATTACGAGTTAAGCAATTACATCCCCAATATGACTGCTGTCTTAAGTGCAGCACTAAAAGCATTACTCATAACAAAAACCTATTCTGAAAGTGTTTACCCACTCCAAGTGAATCACAGAAAGTTTCTGCTGTTCAACAATTAGAAAAATAAATCTATAAGCAGAACATGAACCTCAAGTCCTGGGGCAGCATATTAAAACAGAAACATTTATACACATACAGGCAGTTAGAAAAATTAGGTGGGCTTGTTTCCAGGTCTGCAGAAGCAGCCACCTTTCTGTCAAAAGGTTATATTTTAGATGCAGAGAAATCGATCTGCTTAAAGCTGTGGTTTTTATAGTTTGTAATGGGATACTGAGGCCCAAGCCCTATTTGTATCTCAAGAAAAAATATCACATTCTTGCAATTAAGATGAGCCAAATATTTTCTGTTCCTAAGAGGACTGCACTGTTCCAGCACTGGTATATTTATGGCATGCATCAAGAAAGACATTTTTCTTCGTAAAATAAAACCATCAAATTTTCCTGCTAATAACAAATGAATGACTAAAGCCCCATGTACTTCAAGGTGCTCTTCTGAGTCCTGTGGGGCTGTACTGAGTGCAGACTGGTCTTCTACCATGAGGAATAAACCCTTTATGCTTTTTAATGGGATATTAAAAAGGGATTTCAAGAAAGAGGGGGAAAAGGTCAGAAACAGTGACAAATGACACTTTCCCTGCAGAAATTTATCTCAATCATCTCTAGAGATTTTCTATGTGCTCCAAAGCAATAGACAAAGTAATAGTTCTTTCCTCTTTCCAGTATTAATGTGAATTTAAATCTTTAAAGTTTTTGCCTTCCAATTGCTTCTTTTTAAACTTGACATATCTAGGTGTGGGTGAAACAACATCTGCTCTATTTTCCAGAGATAAAAATCCCCTGGACTCCTGCCTTAGTGAAAATGAATATAGAAAAAATATCTGAAATATGGTATTTACTGTACATATTACTGTTTAAAGGACTTGGATTTTGAAATATATGTTTTGGTCCTCTACTAAAAGAAATTTATACTTTTTGTATGCCAAAATAAACATAACTGATACTATATCATGTCAGTTTACATATAAAGGAGATCTATAAAATATATTGGAGAAAAATAGGCATTTTTTAGATGATAAAGTTGTCTGCTTTTCTTATTGCTGTATTTTTAAAATATATTTTATAAAATATTTTATCCTTTACATTATAATTGCCTTTCATTTTCCATTTTACAGAATTTATATCATTGTGATGGAGCAGATGATAATGTGAGGAATAGGCCATCTTGCTTCTCATAGACCTTGTTTAATGTATACAGACATTTGAAGAATGTACTTTGCTCTATCTCAGGAAGTCTGTACTTGTTATCTTGACACAATATTCACTTTTACTAAAGGAAGAGTTAACAGAGTGCTACTGCATAGACAGAAGATGGATAATTTATCATTTTGATGGTTAATTTATCATCAAAATCAAGAAAATGGGTATTCTCATACTGAAGTACCAAATTGGTTTTTTATCTTGCTAGAAACTTGTGTGGTTTCTAGCAAGGTGTGTCAAACCAATATCAACAGTTATTTTAACTAAGTCTAATTCTTGTTAGGAGCACATTCCTATGGAATTTCTTTTTCTCCTTGGTATCATTTTTAAACCTCAAAGGCCATGAAGACAAAAAAATGCCACTGTCCTGCCTTTGTTAATAAAAAAAAATAGGGGAAATGTGACTGGATTATACCACTGTACACAAAAAGGTAATCAAAATTCAATTAGAAAACCATAGACTTCATCCAAAATACATATTTTTACCAAAAGCAAGCTTTTAAACGTGAGTTAGGTTTATTTCTTTGGCATAGCCTAATCGCATTTTCACAAGCAGATCATTTTAAAGAAGGGTTTATCATTGCTCTTACACATTCATTATACCTAAGGTAACAATAAACAAATAGAGTTGAGGGTTAAAATTGCTTACTGTTGTCAAAATTTTGCAAACAGGTCTCTGTTTAAAGTGTCCTGTACTGTTTGTTATAATTATCAACTTTACCTACTGTCTCAAGTGAGCATTCCTCCTACTGGTCACATTAGTTTAAAAAGTCATGTTGACATTTAAATACTTACATGGCCTTTTACAAGGACAATTCCTGCATCAAATCCTGTAACATACACACAAAGTGCTTGTCACAAGTTTACTAGTTTTGTTTACTAGTTTTAATAGTTTTGTTACTACTACTACTATTATTATTTATTATTATTATTATTAATTTTCAGTGTTGCTAACAATGATGTCAGTATCAATATGAATTTATTCTTTATAATGGCATCATTTCAAATCAACCATTCATGGCCATGATCTTCTTTCAGATGATGAAAAAGCAAAGCTCCCATTACAGATCCCAAAAAGTTTTTCATTTAATCTACTAAATAAGGACCTGTGTTTCAACAGCCACAAGTCATTTGGAGACTGTGACACCTTCTTATCAGCCTTTCTGACCTCTTCCTCACTTGTCATTTCTGCACCAAAAAAAAAGATGTAGGCCACTTTTCTGAGTGTCTGGGAGCAACAGGTGGCAGAGATACCCAGTCTGTAAACATATACAAAATAATTACCATCTGATTGCCACCAACCTCACCTGCCTGAAACTCATGTTGGCATCCATTTTCCTGCGTTTCACTCAGTCCCTACCAACATATATTGACATGCACACTTATGGACATTTGTATAGACACTTACACATACACATGCATGCTTATGTACTTGAGAGGGCACACGTGCCTTTACCTGTTCCTTAGCTTCAGAATGCCCTCAGCAGCCACATCCCACCCATGAATAAGTTTTTTGGGTTTAGAACTCATGTAGCAGCAATCTAAGGGCAGAGGGAAACAAGACACATCTGAATCCAAATGCAATTAGGCAAATTTCAGAATTCCTGTATGTCACATTTACCAAGGAGCAGAGGTGTGATTAGGTTTAATCAAGAGCTTGCTTTGTTAGACCTATATTATTTTTTTTTATTCTGTAATTAACTGCAATGGGGGTGCAGGCTTTGATAGGGGTCTGAGTGATTTATATGCCATTTCCATACAAATCCTTTGTATTTTAATTTAATTCAGTTTGAGAAGAGGCACCTGGACATCTCCAGTCTCTCTGTGCCCTCTGGCAGCCCCATTCCCAGGGTAAGCACGCAGCAGACATTAAGCACAGAAGAGATCTGAAGCATTCCTGAACAGCCAGGAAAGATATGAGAGAAAGGCTGTTCAATAAAAACATGCTGGGCATATAAAACTTCACTAGATAATAGGATTATTGTGTAGAAACACCCCACTTCTATCTCTCAGGCTCACGGTAGCTACAAAAAAAATGGCAATAGTGAGTACAATGTTAGAGTTGCAGCCAGAGTGAAAGAATAACGAATAAGCATGGTGGTAAACTTAAATCAGGCTCCCAGCTGGAGTTTTGCTGTAGTCTGCCAAGCACAACAGGGAAGAAGGCAACAAGGACACCAGTCTGGAGATCAGAGAGGAGGTGTCTGTAAAGAACAAAGGATATCCAAATAGTATTGTTGGCTGCAGACACTGCACTGATAAGTCAGGCAGCATTTGGAAAGACGAAACTCACAGGAGGAGAAGAGAAAGAAAATGAAGGTGGCAGAGGGACAGAAGAGAACAAAATGGTACAAATGAAATATAATGAGAAAAAGGCAGAGTTGTAGTGTCCTTCAGCATTTAATAATGAGAAATCAGTGACATTTTATAACTATTAATCAATGGGCAAAAAGAAGTACAGAAAAGAGAGAGAATGCTGCTAGAAGGGTCAAATGTCTTAAGGGAGGGGATTAAGGTAACTGAGACCTACTTTAGTTTTGCAGACCCTTGGGACAAATGCCACTAATGAAATGCCACACTCTCTGTGGCATGACTCACATCTGTGTCCAACTAAGAGGTCATGGACCACTTTATGAACCAGGTCAGAGAGTTGGTGGGAAAAGTAGAGACAGGTGGGGAACTTCTTCCCTCGTGGCATTTCTTGGAGGAAAGTGTAAGGGGATGTTGCCTCTTGCACCATCTCATCTTGACTTGGACTGACTTGCTGAGGGGAAAGCAAGACAGGTTCTGAACAAATATATACAAGAATAATAATCAGTGAGGATGATTCTAAGGACAGAGACACTAAGCCCCACATAGCACAGTGAGAAGCAAAAAACAGAGTTTCAATAGAAGATTTGGCATAGAGAAAGAAGACTGTAGCCATAGATTTTCCCAGAGAATAGTTTTCTTGAACTACTAGGATGTTTAGATCCATTTCCACTTGGAAAATCCCCACGTTTTTTCACAAGCCTTTCACAATTACTTGTCATTCTCTGCTCTCCTAGGCTTCTAACACTTAGACGTATTTAATTTATTAGCAAAATTAATTTCAATTGCTTCAAAGTAATGAGCAAAGATACACTCCCTTTCTTTATTTAGCTCATTACTGGATAAATCACTGCTGCAAGCACCACCTTGTTAGTGATGCAGAGAAGATGTGCGTGCCTTGTCTTTTCATCCTACCCAGTTCAGCCCAGTAGGGCAGACTTCATGCTCTATACCCACCCGAGAACACTGTTACCCACGTGGATAGGTTTCTCCCAGAGGAAAGGAACCATCTGGGAAAAGCTAGATTTCTTTGGAGAGTGGTAAGCAAAGTTAAATATTTGTGCAGAAATTGTCAACATAGAGATGCCCTCAGAAGGATTTTCCCAGGTTAGGTTCCCTGCAGAGCCTTTCAAAGACACCAGCCTAGGGAGCAGTCAGTCACATGCATCCTTAAGTGATTCTGTGGACATGAGGGGTCAGCATGTCTTCAGCCTTATTTAGATGGAGCTGGCACATCATAAATCAGGAGCCAAATCCCTGGGATGCTGGCTCTCTGAGAGCTTTTCCCAAGCCTTTTCCTATAAAAAAGCACTCCAAGGACTGACTTGCTCAGATGCAGAATGACACAGGTTTCCAGAAGTTCAATCAAACTGAAATTCTCTGGGGTCTTGGTCTATAATAAAAGCTCTCCAGTAAGGTACTGAGTAAGCATATTTTCCTAAGCACTCTGGGTATTGCTTCTTCATCCTGATTCATAAAATATTGATGCCTCCCTGTTTTTCCGGGTGTCTTCTTCAGTGGAGGCTTCAGATCTGTGATGTCAAGTAACTCACAACTGGCTGTTCCTGACTTATACAGACACAAGAACTTCCCTGTTTGCTCTTCAAAAGCACCATGCAAACCAAGGGCATCGAGGAGGGGCTCGTTTCTCTTTTACACTTCCCAAAAATATCAATGAGGTATTTCCTTTATAGCCTGCGATCATAAAGAGAAAAGGAGAAGCATTCAAGCTGAAATTGAAAGCATGCAATCTGCCTGTTTTTCAATTTTCATCTTTCTGGAAATTACTAGATACATATGGTTCCATAATTACTACATTGTGAAAAGTTGTGTTAAACAAAAATATTACCTGCAATAATATTAAAAAAAAATCAATCTGTTCTGTCAGCTGGGTCCACTTCATACGAGATAGCTTCATTTTCTTTTTGGTTGCTGACTTCAGGATCAGTTATCACAGATGCTCCATTTTCATGTTCTGTGAAGTCCTCTTCATGCATATTAGTCTTTGGGGAAGGATGCAGTAGAAAAGTAAAAAAAGCTAGAAGATTTCAGCATCATTTGAAGGAAATGAAACCATTGTGAAGGTTCAGCAGTTCAGTAAATTGTCACTGCAGAATCTGTGCCTTCTAGTCACACTAAAAAACTGATGCTCTTTATGTAATCCAGGTCCATAAACCACACAAATTACACCCTGCTATGTTGTATTGAGACCTGGAACCCTATGCCACCACCAAGTAGACAAAATAGATCAAGTCACCACAGAAGACAAGACCAAAACCAAAAATATAATTAGACTCGCCTCTGCTGATCCATAAACAGCTTGGGCTCACTTTTAGAACCCCTGTTTCCAAGAGGATACTGACAACCAACCAAATCCTGTCTTCTGAGATGAAAGAGTCCACTTTGAATAGTTTCAGTGTGTGCTGCAATATTAATAAATCGCCAGGCTATGTGAGATGTCAGATATACCACCGAGACAAACTCAGGCTGTTTGTCCTATCACTGCTCTGCCTCTCGTTGTAACCTTGTGGACCTCTGCCAGACAAAGGCCTACACACATGAGGGACTTTGCTAAGAGAAACAAAAACACCATTGCTGTTTAGAGAATGATGGCTTCCCTTTCCTCTTTGAAAAATTTAGATGGAAAATGCTCTGTCACCTTCCCTGTGTAGACAAGATCTTCTACAAGAGCATTGGGAAAAATGAAATAATTTTATCTGCTTGCACCCCAGAACTTTGATCAGCACATCTCATTCTGAAAGATGTCAGTCTCCCAATTAAAAGGGAGTTAAAAGACCCGATTGTGAATCTTGGTCTGTCTGACAATAGAGCCAGCTTGTTACATCAGAATACAGCTTTCAATCAGAACAAAATCAAGCTCTTGGAGTTATTGAGTGCCTCAAAGAATATTGTCTATGTTCCTGAACAGTTACAGATGATAAAAATATCTAGAAGTACAGCTAAGATGTCATTACCTGTGAGCCAGGAACATAAGCTTGACTAATTTATTCAGGATTTTTTATCTTGGGAGATGTCAATCCTATAGCTATGATAATAAAAATCACCATATATGCTTGCAAAAATATTAGAATAATAGCTGTTTGCTTTAGGAGTTGCAAGCTGAAGTAAAGATATCACTCTAAATTTGCCACTAATCCCATATAAACATATAAGCATTTCTTTCCCTCTAGTCACTGGAAACCATATAGCAAATCTTCCTACGTTCATTCCAAACTTTTCTTCTAGACTAACCCACTAAACTATCATAATCTCTAATCTTTAGGGCATTTTATTCTCGTTTCTTGGATACTTCTCCAAAAGAGTCAGGTTTGCTAATTTTTGGAGGGTATTGGCTTTCCTTTCACCATTGCTGTGTTGCAGCTGTGGCAGATTTACTGCCCAGTGGAGTCCAAATGGACCTTGGCCCTATCACCAAAACACCAGATACATTTGGTCAGCAAGTGCCTGAGACAGACAGCACCAGCCAGGTGGCCCAGGCAGGGCAGATGATACCATTCTTAAGGGAGCAACAACAAACCCACATAAAGCAGGGAAGCATCAATAGACTGATTTGACTGACTGTAGTGTTGGCTTTGGCATTCTACCTCGTCTGGCACCTTTCTCTGAGAAACAGCTGGATTCTACTTTGGTATTTCTGAATACTTGACTAGATCTCTCTAATTTGAGCTTTATTACCAGTGTGACATGTAACACTAATTTTCAGACACGTAATTCACTCTGCAAAATAGCAAATTATCAAAAGTCATGAGTACAGGCCATGTCTTGCATTGTCTTACCTCAGTGTTTAGTTAGATCATTTTTCCCACTAGCTTACAGGTTGGACTAAGAGTACTAATTGAGAGACAAAGGACATCATCACTTCTAAGAACTTTGCTCTAGTCAGACAATTAGAAGGGGCTTTAATCACATTGTATATAGTGTCTGCTACACTGTACTGTGAAATCACTGGTCCATCAAAAGCCAGATTCAATTAAAGATTTCAGCTCTTAGCTACCCATTACAAATGTTGATTAGGAAGCTGGGAGCTTGCACGTCTTATCAAAGGTACAGGATGAATAAAAAAAAGTTGCACTGCAAAGAAAACTGAGTGTGCCAGGATTCCACCCTTGTAGTGATATAGTATCCCAGTTTGGAGGATTTATAATTTAATAATAGAGATATTTGAAATGTTTGCAAATATGCTTCTGTCTATGCATACTTGTTCAGAAATTGTATTTGTGAATTTTTTAATCCCCTTGTCATAAGATTTTGTAAGCACACAGTCTCAGGAAAAACAAAGGTTTCTTTCTGCATAAAGGTGTGCATGCCCAACTTACCATGACAACCAATGGTATTTCACCAGTTCCCCATGCTGCCCAGGTAATTTTTTTATCTACTGCCTCTTCTTCTGCATTTGGGTCATAAACTCTTTTGGGCAAAAGCCATTTTTACGCCCACCCTTAAAATACCAAGTACAATAGCATCTCGGACTTAGTTCCTGGTGCAAATAATAATCTGGCTTTTAGATCTTAGATGAAAGAGGTTTTAAATCTCTGTAAAGAACAAATTAATTATTTTATTTCTTAAAGTACAGAAGCAAAACCAAATAGAAAAGAAAATGGAAATATAAAGGCCGACAATGTTTTTTGCAGAAACCTAGAAATACTAAAGGAGAAATAGATGCCTCATATTACCTCAAATCAAAGGGAACTCAGGACAAATGACCAAACAAATGTTTTGTTAAGCTGGAGTCATGAAAGCTGTCAAAAGCAACTGGAAAAGGCCTTATTATCTACAATAAGTAACAATGCTGAACCAAGGATTTCAAAAGAATCAAACATTAAGGTGGGCAGAGTTTTTACACAGAAGGATGGTATTATTTTTAAGCCATCTGTCAAATCAAACTCAAATATTTCCAAACCCATGTTGCAAGGCATGGAAATACTATCAGATGCTTTATATTAGCTTGATGCAAGGCTAACTAGGTTAGTTCATTATCTCCAATACTCCATTGTCTCCAAAGCCACTGTCTCTGTTATCTTGCAAATTCAAAAGAAACAGTAAAATTCTAAAGTAAATGTAAAGCAGTAAGAAAAGCAGTACATTTTCTGTTCTCTGATAATACCATCATGTTCTTTGATTTTACTTTGGACAATAAAGTGATTCTAAGTTTCCAAAGCACCCTGGTAGTTACTTCTCTTGATCTACAAAACTTAATCACAAAGTTTCCTGTAGCACATATTCTGTGTTCCTCTGAATCTTGGAACTATTTACATTATTCTAAGATCAAATAAATTTCTCAACACCTGAGCATCAAACTGCAGTCTAACTCTTGCTGATAGGAAAAGAAGCTAACAAAAAACCAACCAAACGAAACCCCCACACCTACACATTAAAAAGTGGCAGATCTTGCTAGAGTTGATGATGACTCCCTTTGCCCTGGTGCACTCAGATCCAGACAAAGGCATATTGGCAGCCAGTGGCATAGAAATGAGTTGTTGAAGGTAAGCCCCTCCAGCTGGTCCTCTGGGAGGAGTTACAGGCCAGAGAAGGTGACTTTTCCAAGAGGAGAAGCAGAAAGCTGTGGCTCCCTACCCCTCCTCTAGCATCTCTGACTGGCCCCACCCTTTCCCTACCCAGGAGGCCGAGGCACAGTCAGGTGAGCAGTGGGGGGTGCCTGTAAGGGGGCTGGAGAAGCAGCAGGCCACCACATGAGGCAGAGGACATACTCTGCTGCCTGTCAGGTCTCAGGGGGAAGTGGAAGCCCTGAATTTAAGGGAAAAATGAGAAGAGGAAGAAACTTCAGACTCCTTCCTTCAACTCTGGTTTCCAAAACTACTGTTCTTTTTCCAAGCCTCCCAAAAGCTCTGCTGCTCTCTCCAGCCTAAATCATCCATACACCTGTTTCATATACTCAGAATTATCTAAACCCAACATATTTCCTCTTTTCTCCCCCCATTACCCACCTGGAAGGCTCTTTGCAAACACTGAGCTTTCCATAGAGAGCTGAATGTCCCTTCCAACTCAGCATATTCTATGATTTGGGATTTACTGTGTGATTTGACTTCATCATTTTTTGTTGAGCATGACTCCTTAATCCTCTGCTCTGCCTTCTGTGTCTCTTTCCTTTCTTTTTCTTCCCCCTTGTCATCAGTGGCATAACATTTTTTCCACAGTATGACTCAATATTTGAAGCATATTTGCTTTTTTGTTTGTTTGTTTGTTTGTTTGTTTGTTTGTTTTCCCTCCAAGCACTTCATTCTAAACTGGCTGTTTGTTCAAATACAAAGCATCATGCAATCATAGATCTTAAACTTCTTGTCTCTTACTGTATTTTTCACTCTCCAGTGCTCTATCAAGGAGATCCACATCTTTACTTTTCTCTTGTGAGCTCTATGGAACCTCATTCTCAAGCTCAACATTGCTGCCAGCAGTCCTGCTCTTTGCCTCCTGTGGCACTCCACTGCTGCCATGGCTGAGAGCAGGAGAACTACAAGATGAAATCCAAATCCACGAGGCTGAGAGAACTTTCTGAAGGTCTCAAAGATCACTCTCATAACAAAAGTAAGATATATGATATCATATAAAAGTAAGATCTAAAGCTAAAATCAGATGTTTGATTCTATCATTGAAAAGCAGTATTTCTTCCTGGTAAAAATCAGAAAGCTGTTGAAAACTCTGTTAGCTACTGATGAACTCAAGGAGCAAGAGGGTAGGTTTAGAAGCCTTATCCTTCCCAAATGAACCCAAGGAAACTTAAGGAAGTGGCCTCTTTCACCCCAGAATTGTTATTCAGACTCAAGTTTCTCCTGGGGGAACGTAGCAAACCAAAGCTGAGCTCATGTTTTTCATTTGATGATTTCATCAAGGTTTTTGCTACAAAACTTCTCCTCTGGGGCAGAAGAAGAATCTTAGATATTAGTATCAAGAGAATGCTCTGCTGTGGCTTGACAAGATGCAGTCTCTCTCATTGTTGAAAGTTTTCTAAATGTATGCCTAAAATAAGGATGAAATCCCTATCAAAATATTCACAGCCCCAACATGCACACTTCTGTGGCTCCAGCTGGGAGTAAGGACACAAGCAGAAGTGTCTGCTCTTCCTTTGTTATTCCTGGATTGGAATATAAAAAGGTATTAAGTTTGTCCAAGAAACAGCGGGTGTTAAGTCTTCCGTTTTCACAGATCGTTTTAGACTTGAAACAGTAAACAAGAAAGAAAAGCTTGAACATATGGGTTGATTCAACAGAGAATAAATTAAACTTTTTTTTACAAAAAAATGTTCGTGTTGCAGGGAAATATTTATTCCTTTGGAAAAAGGAATTAACAGAGAAATACAAAGCAGACGGAAATGCAAGAAAAACTTAGATCTGTGACTATCTCTAAGCACATTAAGGTGCTCATTGGAATATTGAGCCCATAAGATGCTTTTCATCTTTAAGGGAAAGTAATGTTATGTGTGCATGCAAATATATATAATGGGTGTATAAATACATAATGTGCTTGAAACAGGATTTTCAAAGAGCTATTATTTATGGATTTTTTACTCAGATGGAAGAAAACACCTTTTTGCAGCTTTAGTGCTCACTTTTCCATCCTAAAAGAGGCCTCCTAAAACATAAAGAGCAAAAGCTAATGCTTCCATGTGACTCTTACAAAGAGAATAGCAATGTGAGTATCTGGAAAAAAAATATTCAAAGTAAATAGGACAGATATTTCAGGAACAAACAGAAATGAGGAAATATGGAAAAACCACCCCCAATTGTTTGCATGAGATGGATTTATTTTTCAGGACTGGAATTTCAAGCTCATGCTACACTATTGGCAAAAAGAATATCTATACCCAAAAGCCAAGCCTCGATTTCTGAATGAAGCTTGCCTGAAGCTTCTCTCTGACACTGAGACCAAATGGCATGGAACAGCCAGCATCCATACTGTTAAACTCTCTTACTCTGTAAAATAGAGTGGCTGCAGCTACATCACACTTGGGAGCAGTCCCTGACCTAAGCCAGCTTCTTGGACTGTGCTTGACAATCATTTGGGAGAGCAGTACTTGGCCAAAAGCAGGCCAAAGGGCATTTCAATAATTTAACTATATAAATAATCAAGTCCAGTGATGCGCCCTGGCACTGCTTAACTTATTAGAGCAGACGCAGCTGACACGGCCAGCTGCAGATCCCTGAATAGCCCAGAGAAAGCACAGATGGCCTTGGAGTGCTGTGCTCTTGAAGCAGGGTGCAGGAGTGTGCCACAGCGTGCGCAGGGCTTCACCAGGGGCCAGAGGAGACCTGCTGCATGCAGCGCCAGCCAGGGCTCCTGCTGGTAGCAAAGCCGCCGCCTTCCAGCACCACCGCTCCCCTCCGCGGGTGGAAAACAAACACCTTTGCTTGCTCCCGAGTTGATGGAGAGCAGGAAGGGGCTGCTACAGCCTGCTGGGCACTGGAGGAGGGACCAGGGATGGCGTGAGCAGGAGCAGGAGCCAGGGCCTGTGCCCAGGGCGCAGAGGCAAACCTGTCCGTGTGTGGAGATCGAGCACCTCCGTGCCCTGCTGAGCTGCTGGGGCTTACTCCAGCATAAACAAGAGCTTTGGTATCTGGCTTTTGATTTATAAAAAGGAATAAATCCTTTTCTGCTGAGAAGCACAGTTCAGCTAAAGCCTGGGACATGTGCCCTTTGCCAGGGTGCAGTGTGCAGCCACCACAAGGGAACAGGAACTGCCCCCAGGCAGGCAGTGTGATCCAAGGGAGCTTGGACACCAAGGAACCATTTTTCCAGGTGGCAGAGGCTTGTCAAGGAGCAGGGAGGGAGCTCCTGGGACCTTTGTGTACTGCAGCACAAAAAAAAAAAAAAGACGCAGGCTTACAGGAGAGACTGCATTGTTTACTGCAATTTACATTTCTTAGTTCGGTTCTCAAGACAGATGGCTTGTTTTCCTCGTGAGTAGCAGTGTAAATATCTGGGGTGTGCACTTTTCAAAAATTATCTACTTTTCAACAAAGTAGTTTTGTTACTGGACTACTCTGATCATTAATTTTTAATGAATGTCTGGAAAGACAGCTATTACTTTTTGTAGGTCACTGGATAAAATCCAACTTTTTCTTCAAGAGTCTTCTTTTAAGAATTGTAATGAACTAAACCACAAACATTTACATTACATAAAAAATTTTTAAAAATATTCAAGGCAGCCATGCATAGACAAGTTCCCAATGTGAGATTCAGATGCAACTCTTTTGTGTCTGTCCCTCTGTTTTTGTCTGAAAGGAAACAGGCAGCCCTGAGGAATTCCCCAGCCATTCCTCATTTGCCTCACCACGCTCTCACTATTTAGCCTCCACAGATGAAGCATGTGCCATGGGCCTCAACTCTTTGTCAACCATCCACTTCAGACTGGGATTCCAAGCTGCTGGTCACACCTGAGGGCTGACCCTCATCACTCATCACTGACCCCAGCCTCACATCCATCACACCAGAATAGTTTGACTCAAACCACCTGCTAGAAAATCTTCACTCCAGCAGTCTCCACTGCCAACCATCGTCTGAGACAGGCAGCATGGATGCCATGCTAAGTACGTGTCTTCAGCAGCTTGTCTCAGAGATAATCTTTACCTTGCATGGTGGGAAAAACCTTTGTTTGGACCTTTTCCTCATTCTCATTCATTTGCATTCACAAGTTACAGCTGTTTAGGTTACAGCTTACCCTTCAGAGTTTGCTGTACCTCCACCGAAGGATTAAAAGGTTTGAGTGTGGACGGATTGATGCAAACTTGCCACCATGGCATGTGGGATGGGCCCTGAAGGTTCACCTGGATCCAGGATATAGGAAGTGTTTCTGAAATCAGTAATACAGCCATGACCATAGATAATCTGTCTGCAAAATGTGGGGCTGGTCTCAGGCCTCTGACAGTCAATCAGTGGACAGATTGACTTGTCTTGGCTGAAATAACTAGAAAATGGAATGATCCAGTGATACTTAGTGAATATACAACTATTACTGTAAATGTGTTGGACCTAGGCTGCATTTAAGCCAGTGGAAATTATAAAGGCAGTGTGGATGTAGGTGTCTGTGTCCTGAGAACTTTGTGTGGCGCCTCCACAGCAAAAAACTGTGGGGTGATTTCACCTCCCTGATGTCCTGACAACTGGAACAGACCAACACCAAGGTAAGTCAATTGAAAAAAAAGCAAAAGTCCAAACATCCAAGCGCTCAAGCCATTCTCTGGATTTCCAGGATGATTTCCTGGGACAGATCCTGGGGATTTGTTAGCAGGGACACCTGCATTCACTTCAGGCAAAAGCGCTGTTCTCACCTAAGCAGTTAGTTTTGAGTCTGGGACTGTGTTCCTGAGAGCATACCTGGAATGTTCTGTCATTACATGGGACCATACTATCTTTTTAACCAAGATCATTGATCATCCCAGCAGAAACATGTTACTGCAATTCCTGAAAATCTCATACAATTAAAAATCCTGCTGACACGACCTCTAGCAGTAAAAATGAGTGGGTGAAATTTTTATGTGAAATAACCATGACAATTTATTGTGAAAATTTGAATCTGGATGCACAATGCCACTGAAAAATCAAAAGTAGTGAATTCTTGATAGAGTTAATTTTACAATATTTATAGTATAAAAAGAGGAGGCAATAATTTAGATTGGTCCAATCCCTCTCAGTTGCATGAGAGCACAGTTTTCCTTAAAATAGGCTGTATTTCTAGGAATCTGAATAAACACAGGCCCATAAATATGTTATTACATTTGCCGAAAAAGGAACAGAAGAAGCAGTCTAATCTGATCATATTACCAACACAGAGTAAGTGTCTCATAAACTGTGAAATGGGAAAAGGTAAACTCCATGAATTTCCTCTCTGCTAACCCAGTTTGCTTTTAGCAATGGTAGAAAATAGAATTATAAAAGAATAACAATTTTTTTTATATTGGTAACATAAACAGTCTCTTGCTCCAAACGAATGTGAAAAGCACAGCCACTGTTTTTTCCTCTCTACAGATAGAAATAACTCTGCTCCTCTCTATGTAGAATTAAAGATCCCAGTAGCCCTCGTAAGGACTACTGAAAGTCTTAGGCAGACCATATAAAGATCTGAGAGACATCCCAAAAGCCCAGATCAAACAGTTTAAAAGGAAAGCATTCTTCTTCACTCTGTGACTACCATTTTCTTGTTGCTGAGGAAAGAGGCAAACCTTCTTAATCCCAGTGTGATATCTTTGTACATTAAGCCGTTATAATAAAGGCTAAATTCAAAACTAAATAGCTTGAGTAGAAATTCAGGACGTAATTTACTGTAATATTAGGCCCCTGGCTCCTATTCTCTTCAGTTCGTAAATGGAGATTGGCTAGAGGGACTGCAAAACACAAAGCAATAACATAAAATAAACTATTAAAGCAAAGGACACCATGTTCCTTTGATTCTCACACACACCCACACACACGCCCACACATACACAAAAGCTCCTCAGGAGTAAGAATCCTGAAATGAGAGAAGTCCAATGTACAACAAGGCTGTAAAATAGACTTATTACTTTTTTTTATGCACATGGCCTGTGTCATTAAGCAGCTTTTTCTGAAAAAAGGCCATGACATCTACATGTTTTTGGGATTTTGTTTCTGCTGGAGATGTAATTGCTTTTTCAATAGAAGTAATTTCAAGTTTTTTGCTACACATTGAGTGACAAACTGGACAAGTAATTTTGTGTTCCCACAGCAGCAAATTAGAAAGGCACCAGAGCAGTAGAGTAACCACAGGGCAAACCTTTTAATTGTTGCATGGAAAGCAAACAATATAATGCCCAGCTATTGATTCCACAGTGGAACCTATTTCACCTCAAACTCTCTTGCAACAGTTCATGTCTACATTGCTTTTAAAAGCATTGCAAAGGTCTAGAAAATTAAGCAAGCAAGTTATTAATGTTTAATATTACAGCAAACCATTAAAAACATTAGACTGTTTTTCCATTTGGAAATAATTTCTTGATTACATCAGAGGCCTGATTTGCCCTTTAGAGTTCTTCTACCTTAACCAGCTCTCCACTCAGTCATACAAATTCAGTTGGGAGTCCCATTCACCAAACCCTCAGCTCAAGGTGGTAAAGTTTTTCCTGGATAGCCCTTGCCTTCTCATAGCACAGTTATACAGTTACAATAACATATCACAGTTACAGTGATAACACACCCATGTAAATGGGGAATCGTCTGCACCATCAGAAAAACAGCTTCCACCAGTACCATTATTCTCTCAATTTTTTATTCTTTTTAGTAAAAACATAGCTGTCCAGAAGCCACAGTGAATGTTTTCTCACCTTCTTCTTTAACGTGTCAGGTGTTTTTGGACACCTTTCCTGCCAACCCACCTTTGCAAGCATGTGTCTGTCACCTGCAAAGAGAGAGGGCAGATAATCCCAGCTACATCATTTGCAAGAATAAAGACATGGTTGTCCGTGGAAAGCAAAACAAAGCTTTTGGGACAGTTCTGAATAGAAGAGAAAGGACTGCAGGTTTTGTACTTAAAGGCAGGGGAGAAAAGGGTAAGGAAGTCTGGAGCTGTCACCTCCATACCAGATGCTACTGTGCAGAACTGGATTCAGTGCCGAGCTCAGATTGAACACTCCCCACATGCCATAGCAGATGCCTTGCAGCACTGAGAGGAAGAGCTGAGGAAGGCCAGCTAACACCAGTTTTATACAAAAGCATGTGACCCCTCTTAATGATTCTCCAATGTTCAGCTAAAATTGATTCAGCCTGCTGAAGAAGGGGAAAGGAGTTAAAGTAGCTTTATTATTGTGTATGCCAGTTTAATTTCCCTCGTCCTTTCCTCTTTCCCAGTGTCAAGCATGCACTGTGGATGGAAACAGGAGAGACCCTTTTGAAGAAGACTGTTTATTTTCACAATCTGCATTGACAGTTATAAACATACAAAACAGAAAACAAAATGTAAACATTGAAAGCATGCATATAAACCATTTCCAAATGTATGATTTTACAGGACAGGCAGAGAAGTTTTTACAGAATAAATCAAAGCAATGAAAATGGAAAAAGGAACATGCTGAAACCCATACTTCAGTACTTAGATAAAATACATACAAATTGAAAGCAAGTTTTGCAAGCAATTCACTAACTGGTTGTTCAGATTCCATGACTTTTCATAAATAAAATGACAAATATGTAAAGTAAACATCCAGATGCAGCATGTCAGTTTTCCCGTCTCCAAATCCAAGTCCAAAACAAATTGCTTCCCTTCTGTGCTTGAACTTGGAATTAGAAATAAGTAGAACTGGTTCATGTTTGGCTCAAGGGACTGGCTTTCAACTGGCTTGCCGAGTTAGAGAGCAGCAATAAGCTTCCTGTTTGTAGAATATAATCTTAAACTTGGCACTTGCTGTCCCTGCAGTCCTCTGGCACACTGGCATCAATTCAGACTGCCTACTTTACTTGCCTAACACTAGTGCTGAACATCTCAAAACTGAATGCCTGTCCACAGCAGGCATCATTAAAAAGATAATTCAGAGTACCCAGATTAGGGCTGCTTATCTAGTGGAAAGAGCCAGGCCTGAAAGAAGGCTCCTGAAGAATGATTCAAAGCATTAAGAGGATGCCAACCTCCCCCTGGGGCCATGAAAACCCTAAGCAGTGAAGAAACAATCCTGAAAGTTTCCTTGGGACTACTACTGTGTATCTGAATAGACAGTTGTCTGAAGGAGAGGAGAAGGTGCACTCCCAGCAGGTATTTCTCTGGAAGTTTTGCATTGTTTGTTGTCTGCCCGTGCTCGGGAAGAGGAGCCCTCTCCCGTGGGTGCCACATCACCGGTGTTTGCTTCCCGCGCGCCCCAGACAGGAGTCCCTGGGGACCTGAGCCCATTGTTCTCTTTTCCCCGGGCTGTGCTATTTGTTACCTCCTTAGAGGTCGCTAGCAGAGCCTGCTTTCACACCATCCCACCTACCACAGCAGCAGAGCAGATACATTTCCTTAAGCAATTAGGCAAGAGAAGTAGACAGTATTAGTCTACTAATTAGCCCTGCTGCAAACCAGGAGCTGATGCACTGCTGGCAGCACAATGAAACCTTGTTTTGATACATTCCATAACATATATGTGTCCGCAGCTATATATGCACACCAATATATATATTTGTATAAAATACAAATATATGCACTATGTATTTATACAATATATAAAATGTAGATTAAACATTATGTCATACATGTTACACATGATTGCATTCATTATAAATATTTATATATTCTATATTAGTACTATAAATAAACTGAATTGTTACTCATTCCAAAAGATAAGTTGCTTTCAGACTTTCTGAGCTGCATTCTTTAAAGCACCTGACACTTCAAGAAAGACTTGATCCCACCCCCCAAAATGGGATCAATAAATTTAATAATGGGCTTCAATAAAATATAGCATTGCAGGGAAAATTTCATCAAGAGTTGGAATGATGTAAAGCAATCAGTTAAACTGAACTTCTACTTCCTTTGCTTGCATTTTTAAGCACGAATAAATGTAATATAAATGTAGAACAACCATAAGTCTTGCAGCATCTGTAACCCCATCTTTCTACTTTTTGATTTAATTTGTTTCATTTTGCGACTTTCATTGGGTTTTCCCAATATTGCTAATCTTATTCAGTGCAATGTTCTGGCATTGTAAATTAAAAATTTGTAAAATGTACAAATAAATTTCATTCATAGTTACAAGTCATGCTAAAGCTAAGCTGCTCTGCCAAATAATAGCCTGTAAGTATCAAAGTGAATTTCACTCTGTTAGTATATGCAAATATAGAAAAATTTTACTGGAATCAGTGGATACTCCAAGCTTATATCATCACTAGCAAGTACAGAATGTGGATCACCACCTAATGTTATTAAGCTTTAGCAGTATTCTGCTCATTTGATGAAGACACAAACATTTTTCAGGTTGCTGTCAGCATGACAAAAAGAAGATTATGGAATTTACAGTCCTTTTCTTCAAAAGTAAAGTATGCAAAATGTGACCTTATATTCTCTGTCCTGTGTTAGTCCTCTTATAGTCAGTCACTGCATCTTTTCTAGAACTTGTCTTCATATTTCTATCTTCCCATGAAATATCACTTTCTTCCCTTGAAAATTGGGGTTTTTTCAGAAAAAAAAAATATCAGAACATCTGTGTCAGTATCAAAGTGGGTTTTTAGGATTTTATTGTATTCGGCCGTAGGTTATGTTCTCTCCTAGGAAGCTTGGCTCCAGCCTCATCAGCAAATACAAAAATTCCCAAATGCCCAGATGTCATAAATGTCTGCTTGTCAAGTACAGACATCCCACAGAGCTGGCCATAATCATTTGTGGACTCAATGTCTTCTAGGCACCATAAATAAAATTCACAGTATCAGGGACAAAAACCAGAAGTCAGGAAGAAAAATCAAGATGATACAAAATTTAGCTGTGCACATGCTTAGTGGCACAAGTTGCTTTACCCTCAAAATATAGCACGTCTACTGTAGAGAGAAGGCTACAACTTCTAAAATCATGCCATTCAAATCAGAGAGTTGGTAAATAGAGAAAATTACATTTGAAAATTAAGTCATAAATGTAAGATGATTGCTATTTATTCCTTCATCATCTATAAGGCATCACTGGTGTTCAAAGCTGTATGCAGCAGCTGAGCTGAGGTTGGGTGAAGATCTGGTCATTACAGAGTCAGTTGAAATGTGAGGCTCATACTCCAAGATATAAAATATTGTGAATTCTATTTTGCCTATAGGCTCACTGATTTGCCTCTTCAGCCATGCCCAGCTGAGGTATGAATCACCCTGTTGCTGGGGATCACACCCTCATTGTTGCATATTTTGTGCCAAGACATGTACATCTCAGTGTCAGTGTCCTGTGTCTATGATCTCTGCTTGCTCACAAGTAACCACCAAGTCTTTCGATTATTCCACCTCACAGCTCTCTTTCCTCATCCAAGCTTTTAATGGGTTCATCACAGAAAAACATTGCCCAGACTAATATTAATCTTCAGTGCCACAGAGGTCTAAAATTTGATTGTTGTGGAAAATCCTCTGGCTTTGCGGTATTTAAATTCTCAGCAACAATCCCCGGTTAATGTAGAAATTATTGTGTCTTGAATAGGTTTGTGCCTTCCCAGAACAATGTTAGATTAGAGCTTAACACTTCAGTGTTGCTCAGCTTCTTGTCATATGCGCTTTTTTTTGCAAAATTAAGTCCTGCTTTATCTAGTACATACTAATGAGTCCAAGCTTCTCCTGTTTACATGTCAGGAGTTTCCTACGGCTACCGTTACAGGTTGGAAAGTCTACTGTGTATTCTGCTCAAAAGAAAGAATAAAAGAAACAGAATGGAAAATTAAATTCTTAAGTAAAAAGACAAAACTAAGAAAATTCCCCCAGCCCTCCAAATAATCACTTGCTTATTCAGGCCTCCTATGTTGCCAGCAGACTACACACTGATAAAACCAATTTTGGACTATTTAGACTTGAGCAAAAACTCTGTGAGTTTAGGAAGTCAGCATGAAAATCACTGGCATAATGACAAGCTGTAGCAATAAGAAAATTCAATTAAATCATTACGCCGAAACATAAGCACTGATGGAGTTTTCACAGCTTTAATGAGGCCAGTATGGAGTTCACGACCCTCTATGAAAGTGTGTTTAATGATGATGGGCTGGGCCACTGCATGCCATTATTTATTTAAAGTCCTAAAAGGCAGCTTGTCTTTCACTCTGGATGAGTCTAATCAGCATTAAAAAAAATGTTAGTCTAAATAAAAGATATGTCTCTGCCTTTTTTAGCCTCCCCTTTAGCACCAGAGAAGAAAGGAAAAATATGAGTTTTGCAGCATTCTCATATACTAAGAACCAGGCAGCTGTTGGTGAATGAACAGCAGAGTTCTGCTCTATCCATGGGTCATGGCAATACTTTAAGGGATGTGGGAAAAATTATATTCTTACTTCAACAATTGCTAAATAAGTTGTCAAAGTAGAAAGAGAACAGGTGAACTGGGGTTAGGGTGTATGAGAAAAAGAGCCATGTCTATGGGAAAAGAAACAGAGCAGGAAGTTCCTGAGTTTAGAAGTAAAGCATGACCAAATAAATCCAACATTTAACTGATGAGGCATTTAATAGTGGAGAGCAGAAAATCAGAAAGGCCACGCCAATTCTTGTAAATCAAACAGCACCAAGGTGCATTTCAGGTTTAACACTGCTAGGCACCATTCTTTGCCCCATTAAACTGTTAGTGATCTCTGGTATAGTTCAGGAGCATTTCAGCTAACGCTATCCCAAAGTTTCCAGTAAGGGTTCAAAAGTCAGCAGGGATAATCAGTTGGCACACAGCAGCCTGACTTAGAGACAAGGGTGGATGCAGTGCCCCACATCATGCAGCAGCAACACCTGGCAGCACTCGCAGGCAGCTCCCATTAACTGATGTAGATATACCTGGAAGCTCCATCTCCATTGCTCCAGTCCTAAGAGTTGTACCTGGCCTCATTTCTGGTCCTGAAGAAAGACAGCAAGAGGTGATGAATTTCTGCCCCACGACACTGCTTGAGGGTGCAAGATACTGGCATTTATTGCTGAGTTCTGGGTGTATGGTCAAAGTTTTTACAATAAATTAAATCAAAACCAGAAAAAATGTCAGTTGAATGTGTCACAAGACTCTTTGTGTGGTCATCTTTATTTCATTTAGTTTATTTCAGATCAGCTCTTCAGAACACTAAGTACTTTGGACTCCATATAGAGTCCTCAAGTCAAAATTTTATTAAGATAAAGTTGAACTCCCTCTTTAGGGAGTACACAAAATGAAATCCAACACCAAGAAAGAAAGAAGGAGAATTACATACTTCTGTACCCATGGGAGAAGAGAAATGCTATTAAAAAAAATGCACAGTGGGTAAACACAACTCCTCACATTCTCTCTCAAATTGCATTTTAGAAATATTTTATTAGGGTTACCAGCACTCCTACAGTTGTTGTACAGAGCTGGGGAGAAAAGACTCCTTGGTTTTCAAGAAGCTGTGCTCTGCAGCCTTCAGAGGATCTTTTTTGATTTTTGAACTCTGAGTGTCTCCATCTACTGCCCTTCCACATGCAGACTGGACCCTTGGTTGAGTGTTTATTGAATAGATATACGTTATGCTGCTACATAAATACTGTTCTATTGACATTTCCTAGCTAAATAAGCCTTTCTTTAGCTGTTTAAAATTCACCATGCAATAGTCAGTGTTTGTAGAAAGGTGCTAAATAAAGAGAAGGAAGAAAAAAGAAAGGGAGAAAAATGCTTCAGGCAAAGATTTCCATCACCTTCTTCTTACTGTAATTATCACCAGAAAGCATAGCAAAAAATGGTTCAGAGCACAATGGTTTATCTAATGTGATTAAGTAATAAAGGTCTGATTCTGATTTTCTGATATTAATCAGTATTAGTAAGAAGAAAGTCAGGTCCTCAGTATTCTACACTCTTCTACACCCTGTGTAAATGACACCACAAAAGAGTGGGGACTGATGCCCTTGGGGATGTTAACCTCATTTCCTACCAGACTGATCCAGCCAGTTTTCAATGTTCCCACTTCCAAGGAAGCACTCAGCTGTGCTGTTTTCATCAGCATCTCTGTTCTCAAATGCTCTCATGCTCCAGGGGACAGTTTGCAGTCAAGGCAGTTTGTTCAGGATGATGTTGTATATTGTGCTGACCATGGCCTCTACTCCCTCTTTATAGAGCAGAGAGAAACATCTGTGAGATAAGCCTGAGTTATAGAAGATATTGCTTAAGAGTAGCAAGGCAAGAACAGAGGAAAAATGTAGGATAGGTCCAGGAGGGGACATAGGAGAAAAACAAGCCCTGGGTTGCTGCGCTTTTTTTAGATGTAGAGGGATTGCCATTTAAATGTTCATGTTTGCCATTTAAATGTTGATGTTTGTTTCTTTTATTAAGGAAATTGCCAGCTTGGGTGGCAAATTGGAGCTCTTCAGAACCAATGATGTGTTTACCTGGAGCAAACTGAGATTTTTTTTAATAATCTCACACTATAAGCAAAAGTAAAACCCAGACCTTGACAGAGCAATTCCTCTGCACTGAAACATTTGGAAATAACCCAAGTATTCCAACATTTGATATCTACCATAGCTCAGCTTCCCATTTGTACTTCTAAATAAGCTGCAAACACTGCTATAGGTAATGCCAATAAAACAGGTTGTGTTGCACAATATTCTGATGGGGATGATTTCTGCTTTGTTTTACTGCTCTGCAGCAGATTATTTGCAGCAAGTGTTTGCTGCAATGCCTGATTATGCCTGATTGAAACACAAAGAAAACCACCAGCATGTTCTTGCTGGGAACTGTAATCATTTCATCAAATTGCTATGGGCTTTTTAATCCACGAAAAGGAATCATGCCATTTTAGTCTGAAATACCTTTACTAGAAAAAAACATAACAAAAAACACCCACAAAAACTTTTGTGACAGAAATGCCCATGTTTGTTTGCTTTGAAACAGTCAGACTTTATCAATTCTGCCCCAGTAATATCTCAGTTGCAAAAAAACTCTTTAGAAACCAGAAGGCAGAACAGAGAGAAAATCAAATGATAATTACATCAATGTCTTCTTCCTCTTTACCCAGACTGGAAGCTGTTCCCATTGATATTTTGTGAAACTTTTCCCCCCAGCTACTTAGGTGCAGAATCATCTTGGGGTTTTTGTCTATTTGTGAGAGTCCTTGAATTTGACGTGGGAACACACATTGATGTACTTCTCAGAGATGGCTTAGTTTGAGGGTATTTAAACATTAGCTATATATCACACAGTTTTCAAGCACTTGAGCAGCAGGTTAAATATAATAAGGCTTTGAAAAATAAAGATTTTTTTTTTACAGCATTCCTCCTTTGATATCATTGGTTTTTTAGTTTCCTGTGCAGCTTATTTGTTATGTTTTGGAGCATGATCATGAAAGCTCTGTTGTTCATGGTCAAGGAAACAGCTGTGAACAGATGGAATATTTTATGCCCATTCTTGTTGCAGGGTCATACAGTAATTTGTTTGAATGACCATCAGAGCTGAAAATTTTCTCTCATCATGTGAGTTCAAAGATACTTTGACCTATAGTAGCCTACATAAGGACTGGACATTTTAGAAAAGTACAAAAAAGATAGTAGTGAGATTCCCAGTTTAAAGAAATTAAGCTTCTGATATACAGTTGTCAAATTGTGTCTCAAAAAAGATGTGATGAAATTTAGCATGCTATTATTTTTGCAGCTATAGCAGCAACTTTAAAGAGGTGACAACTGCATTTCCGAAGTTATGCAGTATTTACATCAGGGTCCCCTTCCTCTTTCCTTGTGTTAACTTGTCTACCTCCCTGCTTCCACGTCTTTTATAAATATAGTTACCTTCACTCAGGCTTATGCTTCTGCCCCTCCAAACTGCTGGTCTCTCCCTGCCCTCTCAAATGTAGCAACTCTTACCTCATTTTTTCCAAACAAATCCTTACAGTTCAAGCCATGCCAACCCTGTCCATCCCAACTCTCTACATCCCTGTCAGGGCTGCAGCTTCCTGGAGGAGTTCCTGGGAGTTCCTTTGCCTCACCCAGATCTTAACATCTCACTTTTTAGCCAGCTCCCTCTACATCTATTCAGATCACTCAAAAAACCCACTCTTTTCCACATATCATCAGGGCTTATCCCTTTCTGCTTCCACTCCTGGTGTGCCCTACCAGCTGCACCAACATCCCCCAGCAGAAATGTGCCCTTGCCACCACCACCCTACACCTCTGCTGCCGCTCACGGCCCCACTGACACCTTGGACATTTTAAATAGAACTGGTACTCACAATTATTTTTTAAAGGTTTATCATTTAATATACTTTATATTATTATCTTCTGAGTTCTCTCATCAAAATTCTTGAAGTAGAAGAGGGAGGAAATATTAAGAGAAGAAATTCTGGCTGTGCATCAGTACAACCCAACTAGATTTCTGCTCCTATTTTTCTTGTTTAATGAAGGTTGATGAAATGTGGCCTGGTTGTATACATGTGAAAACTGTATCTCATTAGTTGAGAACTCTTATAAATGTGTCAAAGACTGTTACTTTTATTAATGTGCTAAGGAAAGACTTCTATAATCATTACAAGATAATGAAGACATTGTGATCTCAGTTAAATCTATTTTAGGAAGGTGTAATGAGCCAAAATTCATCTAAACTAAAAAATTTGAAAGCTATGTGTCTTGAGAGTTTGAAAAATGTAATGTCTTTCAAGCAATGCCCAGACAATGTAGCACAATGAATTTTGAATAGTATTTAGATGCCAAGAAAAGACAGAGCATTCTATTTCAAAATGAAAAATATCAAATTACAGATTTCTGTAAATTCTAGAGCAATGAGAATAGTAACAAGATAAATGAGAGGAAAGGAGTGAAAGGGAAAGAAATTAATCTCTTAAAACTTTATGATACAATGATTTGCATGTAGTTTTTCTGATTTTACCAGCAGTTTTGTTGGAAAAGTTTAGGTAATTCTGTGAAGACGTTATAAAACCTGTACAGCACATTTTCACCTAGAAAGGCTTGCTGCAATACAGACTTTAGGAAGAACATGCCTACAGGGAAGTCAGAGCAGCATCCTAGAATTCTGTTTTTGAAAGTCAACTTTGGGGCCTCCATTGTGACCACAGGAGATGCTCTAGCAGAAGCACTGCCTCACTTGGAACAACTTCACCCAACAAGATGTAAGCTTCCCTTGGCCACTTTCACATCCCACTATTTCCAGAAACAATGGTCAGGGTCCCTTTGAGAGCAGTAAAAAGTCCTTTGGAAGCAGTAGGACTGCCCACCTCCAGGCTGGATTGATGGCCAGGGAGAGGTAGCCCTGTGCATTATCACTGCTCAGCATAGTGAGTGTGATCATCATAGTGACCATCACTACCCCATCTTCACTGCAGCTGCACACATCCTTTGTAATGGCACAAAAGGATGTCAAAGTGGCAGTCTTTCTTCTAGTCAACAAAGTGATCAGAGGTACCCTTAGGCCACACAGCCCCTGAAACTCCTGGTTACAAAGATAATCAAAGTATGTAGTGCAGGCTGTATCCTGTTAGCAATCCACAGGGCTGGAATTAGACTGATGCATCAAAAATTATTTATTTCCAAGCAAGCAGCTCTGCGTAGTAGGACAAACTGTTCTGAGGATCATCTCATACTCAGATAACTCAGACCTTGGCACACAGCACCAACAGTTGCCATCTCCTACTGCTGCCCTATAAATATGCTGTCACACTGCTGCCTTTTCCTCCTCTCACACTCACACTTGCAAGCAGACTTGCTGCTTCTCTTTGCTTTATCCTGACCAATCCTCAGGGCTGGCTCACCCATACAACTTCTGAAACAGGGAGAGTAAATGACATCAGGTCAGAGTAACTGCAGCTGGAAGGAAAGGTGTTACCTTACCTGAGGATTAATGCAGTACTGAAAAGATTCTGTTGAAACTGTCATAATTTTAGGTGATGACAGTATGGCCTCCATACTGTTCAAAGTAAGATCAGGCCCTAGCTGTTCTGAAAAAGGATAAAACCTAGAAATATGGTTGCATTCATTCATTAAAATATCTTCTGAAAACCTAACACCATTAAATCAATAGTAATAAAATAAGCCTTGGTAATTCTGTACAAGCTAAGCCAGCCAAAAAGATTCTGAGAGGATTTTCACTGTTTGTACTCTCATAAGTTGTTACTTCCTAGGAATAGTACTCCAAATACAGGGAAAAAAAAAAAATCTTGAAGAAGGAGTTTTATAATGTCCCCATAAACCTGTAAAATAGCAATGCAAGTGCAGAAGCTTTTTTTCTTTTTTAAAGTGTGTCTCAGAATGCTGATGTGTAGACTGGAATTATGTTCTCAGGAATAAATCTCAGGAACTACCTCTGGATCTATCTACTTATGTCATATTGCATCCATTACAGCAGCATTTGAACACCTTCCAACTACTTACAGTACAAATAATAATCTCTGTCTCCTTTTCCAGAATAGGGCAGTGCTCATATTCATGGTTGGTTTGTGTATCTGGTGTCTGTATAGTGTGTATGGCAGCTTGATGCTGTGTCTGTGTACAACCCACAATAAATATAATAAGAAATAACAGAAGTGAAGCAAGTGGTTTGTTTGGTAAGACTGTGTGTACATTCAAGCCTGGGAAATTGCATGGGCATTTGCATTTGCTTTTCAAAGCAAGTATTATTTATCACACCAGCATGTCTCTCATTCTGTAGAGGCAGATTATCATCTCTGCTGCTGAAGATTTCTTGTCACATTGGTTCAATCCCATGTGCATCTCCTTTCTTTTAAGATAAACCCTCCATGAAATACTGGTAGTGAGATTTTGATTTTCACAGTCATTTAATAAAAAGTACTTCATTATTCATTCTGTATGACTCTCTCTGGAAATAGCAAGCTCTCTTTTAACAGGGAGATGCTTCAGCAGTAAATCATGGGATACCAAACAGGGAAGATAAAACTTGTGAAGAACTTTTTAATTAAGAGAATGGATGAACAATTCATAATTAATTATTTGGGAATTAATGCCACCTCAATTTATCATCAAACATTTGCAAAGGCAACACATGCACTTGTATGCCTTTTACAGTCTTTACAGTCTTTAGGGTCACTGCTGAATGCTGGCCCAATCCAATACAGTATGACAGATGTAGTCAGGGCATTAGTTCTTTGTTGACTGCTCTGCAGAAATTGTATGAAGGATGATGTTAGTAATCATTTAAATGCTCAGTTCTTTGCGGATAAAAGGACCAGGAAATTAAAACTTTGTGCCTATTTATTATTTCAGTGTGACTGGCTGTAAATTGTTATGCAATAATTTGTGTAATCTCAATAGGTACAATTTAAAAATAGTTTGATATTATGAATTCCCTGTGTTTAAGTCATGAAGACTGCAATTTAATTTCACATACAGAGTTTTCCTTCGCTCACCATTGGTTGTTTTATCTCTTCATTTTTATTTTGTACTGAAATTCTCAAGGATGGTGATTCAGGGCTAATAGCTGAGCAGCGATGCCATCTTTCTGCCAGCATGTGTCACATAACCTGTTATGGAGACATTGGGCAGCTATTCACTGCTAACTTTGTCACTCATAAAACCACACCTGCAGCATCTTAGGAGCATTACCAAGGCCCTTCCTCTACCAGGGTCACTATGTGCACCATCGCAGACATCACTTCTGGCCATGTGGTGGGACTGTGCATCAGGTCTCCTAAACAACTTCTCACACACATCTCAGACCACAGCAAGGAGATCCTGAGCATGTCACCTGCAATCAATACTCTTCATTCACAGTCTGTTGATGGAAGAGCCCACTGAATCTTCAGAAGGGAGAATGTTAGGGGAGAGGCTATGAGCTCCCTGAGCAATTCATCCAATCCACTTCAGGTTCTCCCCATCTCAAGGCTAATCCCATAAAAGGAGTCAGTATGAAAAACCACAGAATGGTTGAACTCTTCTAGTCATTACATTTTTTTTCCTCATCTGTTCACATGGACATTTCATGGTCCAAAATGTTGATTAATACACTGATCAGCTGCTTTCCTAAACCTGAATTTCAAGAGAAAAGTAACCAAGCAGGCAATTACTGAGTGGGGAGCTAGATAACCTGAGAAGGCCAATAAAAGTTTTAATTGACACAGAAAGTTTTGGTCTAAGTATAGAGACAGAGATGAGTCCAGGAGAGGAGGCAGAAAGATAGTTACATGGCAGAACAGAGACCCTGAAGGAAAAGAGATATCATTGCTGAAGAAAGAGGATTCTGGGCACTCCAAGCCCAAGGGCAGTTCCAAAGGAGAAAACTGGAGTATGTGTATATATGGAGACATTCTGGTTCTGATTTCTTGTGCAAGGTAACAAAGCGTTACCATTTTCTAGACAATTTGCCACTTGCATCTCTACACAGCTAGAACTTTGAGAAAGAGTGAGCAACAGTGTGTGAGGGACACCAAAGGATCATCATTGTTCCTGGCTAGTTCAGGCTTCTAGACATTTAAGACCTGTTCCTGAGAAACAGGAACACCTATGCCAAGATTTCATAGACAACATTTATCAGAGACCAAGGAAACAATACCAGAATTACTCAAGTGGCAGAAAGCTTAAAAAGACAGAGGATCATCAGCAGCCATCCAAGCTGTGTGACATGTATCCACCTTCTTTAAAAGTTCACATTTTTCCATCCTTCAAGGATCCTCAGGATGTCTCAGTGAAATGCAACCCAGATAATGAGACCCAGAGGCAGCAATTAATGAATTCTCAAAGGAAAATACATTTGCTTCCAGTGTTATAAAAACAGCTTCTGTATAAAGATATTTAATTTAAATATGCCAAAATATTTTGACAGTTTCCAACACTATTCTATGCCAGTATTTGCCATACCTGAGGTTCTCATGCAACTTTTATTCAGATCTAAATGAGAAAGATTAAGTGAAGCTTTCAGGATTTGTGGGACTTTATGCCTCACAAATCAACAGGATCTACATGTTACATGTAAGCCACTCCTTTGGGTTTGCATGCAGCTAGGATCTCCTGAAAAAGCTCTTTTTTCTGATTTGGGAATTTTTGGTGGAGGAAATCTGAGGGATAGATCCATTTGTCTGGAGTTTCTGTACTGCTGTAAGTGCAAAGGTTCCTGAGGTTTCGTTGTCTGTGCATAACCCAACTCCAGAGCACTGGCTTAGCCAACTCTAGAACTAGATAGGCTGCTGGAGATCTGCTGTAGTGCAAATCCTGTCTTTCCAAGCTGCCTTGGTGTTCCTATACACAAATGAATCAGCAGTATCCCCATAATCAGTTGATTCAACCTGAGTAGACCTCAATAGCAGAGATCTTCCTGCACATTTACCACGCGATGCATAAACAAGTACTTTTGACATTTCCAAGACTCAGATTTCACCTCTCCTGCCCAGAAGCAGAAATCAGCAATAGTTCACCAATAGTCAGATCCCGTGGCTAAGAGCTGAGAATATACTGAAGGCAAGGCCGATATGACTCGCCTCCCTCAGCCCTCACGTAAGTTTTTTTGAGAAAAGTTGCTTCCCTTCTTATGCCCTCATTCCTAGGGAGACCTTCACTGTAGGTAGGTCCTCAGGTACTTCTGCACAAGGACGAACTACACTGAGAGAGCAATAGCCAATGTTTCCATGCAAACAACCCAGGAGAGCATTCTCACTGAAATAACATGATGGAGGTAATTATGCAGAGGAGCTGGGTCCAATTCATGACTAGAAAAAGGAAGTAAAACAAATTGATGATGCTCAAATACTTTTTTTCCATTAGTCATTCCTACTACAACAAACATGGTGTTTGTTCCCCTAAATTGTTTTTTTTTTTCTCTATGTTGGCCAAAATATTTCTGTCTGGAGCACTGCAGTATCCCTGGCTAAGTCAGTAAAATGGCTTGCCAAATAATGTCTGTGGACACATACAAAAGCTGCAATGAAAAACAAAATGTTGGTGCTGGCTTATAAACAGGAGTCAGGCTTTCAAGGTCAGCGAGAGGTAAGTGGTTTGTTTGTTCTCATGGGGGTAAGTATTAAGCCTCTGAGGCTTAGAAGGGAATTAAGCCCAGACATTTCATTTTCTAAGGAAATTATGTACTCAGCAAGCTATTCGATAATCAGAGGGGGCACATTCATTTCATTGCCACCTAAAAGAAAGAGAGATGTATTGTTTTTTGAGAGAACAGCTGCAGATAAAGATCCCTCCATGCAGCAGTTTTGTCACTTGTTCTCACCTACCTTTAAATACACAGCAGAAGTACCTAAGCTTGTATCTATGTTTGGTCAAAGGTCATTGGAGGCAGCCAGAGAGCTTAGTTCAGAGGCTAGATATGATCTCTGTCTCCTGGAGATGCAGAATTTCAATGACTATAAAGGAAGTAGGGGCACTACAGCTGGAAGGTTAAAGTTGATAGAATAAACACAGGTAGCAGTACAAAGGTTTTTCAGGTAACTCCCTGGGACACCCAGCTGCCTTCCTGGTTTGAATAGAAAACCACAGACATGGCTTTCAGCTTTGGATCCTACCTCATGAATTAAGGACTTAGAAGTCATGCACCTGTCTTCTACTACATCTTTTTCTTCTCCTCTCCTCCTGGTTAGTCAGCTCCTCAGTCAGCTTCAAGTTTCACAGATCTAATGTTGATCCCTAGAGAACTACCCTGGAAAACCTCAAGATCCCTGATATTAACGAGCCACATGTAGCTCCTCAGCTACAGGATACTTATGAGCAGTTCAGAAGTCACTCTTACATGAAAGCTGTGCCTCCTTGGGCTGTGCTGGCCCCACAGCCAATGGGTTATCTAAATCCTTGGCTGCTAGAAGAAGCTGCTGAGACTGACTTTGCTGGGTTACAATCCCCTTTTGCACCTAACTCAAGAGGCACTGACATCTCCTGTCCTTGTGCCCAGAACATTCTGTAGCTTTTGGAGCAGTGTAACAGGCATCTTGTCGTTCTCAGCCTGAGAGCAATGCATTTGCAGGGTCGGGCAGACTCCCCTTATTTGGAGCAGGTGAACATGAGAACATACCCAATCTATATTCTGCACTCCTCCCCAGTGCACTTCTAGTGTCAGTTCAAAGCCTCTGTGACTAAAGCCATTGATAGCCAAGGATATAGATAACATCTCTGAAAGAGCTCCTGTAGCAGGGAGATTGGTCAGCGTGCTGTGGTCTGCCTCAAGGTCTTGGTGCAGCCTTGTGTAGAATTACTATTGCCCACTGTAGTGAGCACAGCCATTTACAATTCAAAGGGCCATGGAGACACCATCAGTGAGGCAGTCTGCAATAACAGCTCATGGTGAGAGCAGGGCTCACAAACAAGCAGCTGTTGACCCAACAGGTAGGTACGAGAAATAACAGAAGAAAGGAAGAAAAAAGGAAAGATGGAGGGCAATGCTGAGAAATCAAGCATTTACAAGACCTGACAAAGTACATAACTGACAGCTTTTAACTGGATTCAAGGTGTTATTCAGCTCTTCTGTGACTAACCTCTGGTCAGTCAAAGGCTGATTTTTAAGGTTATGCAGAAGTTAACACTTGCACAATAATGGACAAAACTGATCCCAAGCCACAGGACTCGTAGAAACACTTTCCACACATAGATGCCTATTCATTTTGGTGGAATCTGCTGATCCATACCTGTCAGGCAGTTCATGGTATTTAAAAAACCAATAAAGACATTCAGTGTACAAATAAAACCAATAAAAATCTATAAATTATTTTAAGTTGTATCCCTAATATGCCATGTTTATCAAAGAAAAGAGGAAAACAAACAAACAAAAAAACCCTGACCAATGCTGTATTAAAATGCTGAATGTTATGTAGTCATTATTGGTTATAAGTACTTGAAAATTCTTACAACAATAGCAGACAACCGAGTGGACCAAATATTAGTCCAGGGAATTAACCTGTATGAGTTCTGTGGAACAGATTCTAGTAATTACAGGAGGTGGTATTTTAGTACGTGTGCATCCTATATGCATTTGGGAACCTCTTTAGAGTTTGTAATGTTACAAAAACTGAAGGAGAAGGGGCATAATGAAGATAGGTATACTGCAGTTTGATTCAGCACTCTCTGTCTTGGGGCTACATCCAGGCAGGAGAAGCTGATATCAGACACTTCATATGCAGTAGCAGTTAAGCCAGGAGAATTGCTGAAAGGGTGGAAGCTAGACAGAACAGGATTTACCAGGAGATCCAGTCCCATCCCTCCTTGCTGTGGTCACAGCCATTTGGCTACTCAACTCTTTCTTGATCCAAGGCAGAGTCTCCCTGGGGGCAAAGGAATCAAAACCTGGTCACATCTTCTGATGTCTTTACAGTCTTCAGTCTTACCATGACCTTTTCACATGGTACCTGCTGACTGCCTGAATTTAAAGCACTTCTGGCATTATTAATATTTTCTCAATTAAAAATAATAACAACAAACGTGAAACAATTACTTTTTTCGTATGAAAGAAACATCTGTACTTCCTGATAAAAATTGCTAAATGCTCTTGTTGTATAATAATGCCAAAATAACAGACACATGAAGTAAATCCAATTACTAAAGACCAAAAGAATAAAATTCAAAGAAAGATGAAAATGTAAGATTATAACGTTTTATTGTGTGTACATACTTAATTGAATACAATTACCACATAAAATTTTCATCTAAATTATTGTAAGCTGCTATGCCACATGTTCCAGCGTTAAGTGTCCAGGAACAGAAATTAAAGAGTTAGCTGAATATTCAGTTTTCTTTTGCTTTTCAGACTCTGGAAATCTGCATGGTTCAAGATTCTTTTGTTAGCTTTCAAGAAAAAGGTAGACTTTGTGCCGTCTGAAAGGTCAGAGGAGACAGCTCATTTTAGCAAGCCAGAGGTACAAGGCAGGACTATGTGGCAGATGTTTTACTCCTCCAGAGCGGCCAGTTCAGACTCCCTTGTGCCGCTGTTTGAGAGAGAAGGCTCTGCTTTACCATTTACAATGCTGCCATCTACTGACGTCGGTGGGCTTTTGTCTCACGATCCGTGTTGGTTATTTTCCTTTAGCAACTTTTTGCACTTGAATTTGCACTTGTATTTTTCTCGATGGGGTTTATCTGACTAAACATACAGCCCTGCAATAACAGCACCATGTGAGGATTGCCTCAGGCTTCCTTGAAAATCACGGGAAGAAAAAAGCACTTCTGGGGTGTGATTCACTTCTACCCAAAGTAGATAACCATATACCAGATGAACAGCACCCAAAATGCATTACTGTGCTTTGCCCGTGGCTATAATGGTATCTGAAGAGTGACTAGCTCAGCTGTGGAGATCACTGTCAGACTGTGAGTGAGCACAGAAAGACAGCAAAAGGAATATTACCCCCTGTCCCAGTGGGGGAAGTTTTCAGAAGTGCTCCTGATATTTAGTTCATTAACATGTATCCATGTACAATGAGGCCACAGGAGCTACAGAAGACAGATATGAGCTACATCTAACTTGGGATAAAAGTATTAGCATTTGGTCAAGAAGTCTAGCTCCACTTCATATTTTCTTTGGCAGTAAAATTGTCTTAAAGATATTTTACCTCTCCCCAACTCTGCCTCTGGTAGCCTGCCCCTCAGAAAGTCAGAGGTAAGAGAAGTTTCACATGTAGTTCCCCACACACAAACACAGCCACATGCCTTCCCCCTCCTCCACCCCCCCAAAAGGGTGGGGTGGGGGGGGCATAAATTTTATGAATTGTAGATTCACATTACACAGGAGCTACACCTAAGTAGGATTTGTTTTAATCCAAACAAAGAATTTATATAATAATTTATATAATGATTGAAAATCTGCTGCAAATAATGAAAAAAAAATTTTTTTTTTGTAAAGAACAAGTGGTGTCAATAATTGCAACACCTTAGACAATCTGCAGTTCTAAATGTGACATATTTTGAATTACCTTTAACTCACTTCAATAACACAATCTTTGCAAAATAATGGTCTACACACAAATTTACACAAGTTGTGCAGAACCACACACTTGGGTGTGACAGATGTATGATTCTTGAACAGCAGAACAAGAATATTAGGTTACTGCCTACTTTCCAACTTCCAGTCATTGCCACTGTGTGCTGGAAATTACCTCCCTTTCAGATTTGATGCCCAGGATGCTTTTTCAGTTTATGTAAGTGTGCTGCAGATTTAAACTTTCTACACATTTTCTTTTTTTACAAACCTCCAGTCATTAAACTCATAGCTTCTTAAAGAATAAGTTAATGAAATTATTTGGCTAATTAATGAATCTGAGTAGCCAACAAATGTTCTCTAAGACTTGACAACTGCAAATGCTGTTTCTTATGAAGAAATTTCCATACTCTAATAGGTAGTCTTGTCCAACATTTTGTTTTCTTGCCAGGTAACATTTCCCAGCAAAGAGCATCCTTATTTTTAGCCTATTGGAGCAACACTGAAAGCTGCAAGGAATACAGTCATGGAAGAAAGTAGTTCAAGAGGGATGTGCTGCATTATGGGACACCATTGACAAAACTGATCAATAAAGCCAAGGCTCCCCTGTGATGCCTCTGGCCCTCAGCCTGTGAGAGATGTCATGCTGGAATCAATAGGAGCTATGCTTTCATCACCAAGTCATTAGTTTTGAGAAAGAAATTGCAGGGGTATTCACTTGATTCTAGACTCAGTTTATATTTTTTATGTTTCATGGGTGTAGAAAAAATGTACTTACCAATCAAAAATTAATGTGAGACCTTCTCTGCTGTTGGGTTGTGGGAGGGACCATGTAAAGGGGCTTCCTTTAAAAGCAAACCTTGGCAGGGTACTCCTTCTCCTCTGATAAGACAGATTTTAAACTCATTAAATATCTACATGGTCTTCCAAGGAAAACACAGTTCATACAGCAGCAGATGTCTTCTGAAGTGAAAGATTCAGAAGTGATCCAGGTAAAGTGATCAGGTGAAACACAGAGGAAGAAATTGGTTTTCTGCAGAGAGGAAGTACTGATTTCACTGTTTAAAAAATGTATATTATCAGAGGTTTATTTAATGTGATATTTTTGTAGATCCCATAACATTTTTCCGTGCTTCCAGACAATAACTGTGCAAGTTATGCAAATACGCATAAGTAAGGCAGATAGAAGGAAATAAGCAAGAAGCAGTGAACCAGGAGAATGTACATTTTATAAGTAAGACTACCCAAAAAAGTAGCATTTCAAACTGAAATATTACAAAACTACAAAATATTACAATACTGATTGCATTTTCAAAATCTACATAGCACCAACAGTAAGACATTACTTGAAGTCTTTGCCTGAGACTGGTAAGTTTAACAAAACGAACACATATGCCATACCTTTGTGCAGGTTGCCCTGATGCCTTTCTCTCATACATGCAGCAGTACAGCAATAAAGCATGCCTTGATTTTAATATGTATATAACATAATCACCTAGCAACACAATTTATTCCAACTAAAGATCTGTGCAGTCCATCACCACTTTTTCCAAGTGGCCCGTGTCAGTGTCCCCAGGAATGAACAGGGCAAGCATAGAGCAGCTTTTTCTTAGTGCACCACGACTTCTTAAGCCAGAAGCGTGTCTTGATGACTAATAGATACTCCACCTATGATTTGCCTGGTTTGTTTTTTAGCCTACTGACTCTCCAAGATAACCCCGGTGCGCTGCTGTCCACAGCCTTCCACCGTCAGTGTGCCATGTGTAAAAGCTGATACCAATGCATGAGCATAAAGCAACCCAAACCTGCCTCTAGGAATACACAGATCAGAGCAAGAAAAGCTGGAGGGGTCTCTGTGTGCATTGGGTGCCCATCAGACAAAGCAGGCTGGTAATTGTATAAAACACTTCTTTCTTGAAGACAGAGGATCTCTATGAGTTTTTTGGCCATACATGGGGAAATCACAAAACACTTGGGATGCAGGGGCTGAACGGGACCACAGCGAAAATCCACTGCAGTATCTAGACTTCTCAGCTCTGCATGGATGCCTGATTTCCATAGGAAACTATACGGTCACACGGTAGCTGGAAGAAAAGAATACATAGATGATGGAGAAGCCACTTGCATTTTAGAAGTGGTGACTTAGTGCTCTTAATATGCTGAAAATTTATTTACATCCTACCATTTTTACCACTTTTAAAGAAGATCTTCTTAACTATTAAATGTGATGCCCATACCAGGCAAATTACTATAAATTATTTTTTAAAACGACTTTAGTAGATATATGGGAAATAAATGTAGAAATCTGCTACATGAATGGGACTCAATATGAAATTTCGTTTCACAATGGGCTTTTTTAATTAAAGCAGGTAACAAAGGGAAGTTGTCTCAATATGATCTGCTGAAATTTTCAGCAGGCAAGCAGCTAGAGCAGTAAGCACACCAGGAGAGCTGAAAAACAGGAATAATGGGTGGATTTCTTGTGCTGGAAGTATTAATTAAAAGCACAGAAAGTAGAGAAGAGAAATAACCTTAGTGGAGAGAAGCCCTTGGGGAGCCCTTCTTGCCAGGTTCAGTAGCACGAGCCGTACTGATGTGTTACAGCCCATCCATGAGCTGTCCAGAGAAAGGCACAGACAGTGGCGTGGCACAGTCTGTTGAGGATACTGGGCTATTCAGTATGGTACAGCTGAGGGGTTTATTGGCCATGAAGAAACACACAACAACATTATGGCACCAGGTAATAGCTGGCAAATTTAATATAGAGAGTGTAAAATGCTACACAGGGGAAAATGCAATCCCCGCTCTTCCAGCTGTGACAGGTCCCCAAGGGGCTGCTCATTCACAGTCCTGTGAAAATACTGGCTCAGTACAGAACCTAAACAAAAAATTAAGATAGTAACTATGGAAAAAAATAGCCAGAGGGTAAAGTATGGCAGTGCCGCACTACCACAACCACAGCGCACACATGTTTTGAGTAATGCTTCAGCTTGGTGAACACTGTGTGTGCTCTGGGACAGGAGATGGTGACCAAGGATCAGGTGGGACAGCAGGAACTCAGAACTTGCCAGAGAGGGGCAATGAAGCTGGTGAAGGGCCTGGAGCACAAGGCCTGTGAGGAGCGGCTGAGGGCGCTGCGGGTGTTTAGCCGGCAGAAAAGGAGGCTCAGTGGAGACCTTCCACTCCCTACAACTCCCCGAAAGGAGGCTGTAGTGAGATTTCTTCTTGGTCTCTTTTCCCAGGTAACAAGTGACAGGATGAGAAGAGATAATGTTAAGCTGCACCAAGGGAGGTTTAGGTTGGACATTAGGAAGAAAGGGTGATTAGACGTTGGAATAAACTACCCAGGGAGGCGGTTAAGGAAAGACTAGACGTGGCACTCAGTGGTTTAGCTGACGACGTGGTGTTCTGTCATAGATTGAACTCGGCGGTGTCGCAGGTCTTTCCCAAACTAACCGATCCTGTGATTCTGTGAGCTCGCAGCGCCGTCCCCGTGCGGGGCCGGCAGCTCCATGGGGCGGCTGCGGGGAGCGGGCCCCGGCGGCGCCTCCCCACAACACCACGAGATGGCGCCGCGGGCCAGGGGAGCGCTGGGCGGAAGCGGCGGGGGAAGCCGCGCTGGCCGCGCTCGGCCCGGCCGGAACGGAGCGAGGGAGCGCTGGAGGCGGCTTTGCACGGCTCTCCTTGCCCGCCGGAGCCCCAGGCTGCCCGGGTGGGTGCGGGGATGGCTGTGCCCCCGCGCAGGCTACAGCCCCGGCCTCCCGCCCGAAGAGGGGACCGGGCTGAGGGCGGTGGCAGCCGGGGCGAAACGGCGACGGGAGCGGGAAAGCGAAGGGCTCAGGAGGGAGATGTGGGAGCCCAGGCGCCTGGCGGGGGCACGGGCGGTGATTGTGGCACCAGGCGGTGGTTGTGGTACCGGTACAGGCGCGGGCCTTTGCCGTTTCTCTACAATTTATCGGCCCGGGGCCTGAGGCGGCCATGAGCGAGCTCGGGCGAGAGCGGCGCTCTGTGCGCTGCGGCGGGGGGCAGCTGGGGCACAAGGCCTGTGCTCCTGCCAGCCCTCGGATGTAATTGTGTGCCCTGTTTGCAGAGGCGGGAGCTGCTCATCGCTTCTGCGAGGCTTTCAGTCACTTGCTGGAGTCTGGGCACGACATACTTGCGCCTTAAAAAGCTGTACTGGAAAAGTTCCATCCTGTTCCTTGTTTATGACTAAATTGACCAGATATATATGAAACGTAAGCTAACTGGGCTACTGATAATTGTACAGCTTTTAGCGCTTCATTTCTTCCCTCTAATTTCTGGCCGAAATAGTTTTTGGGTTCACGTCCTGAAGCTCAGAGAATAAAGACCCTTTTCTGGGGAGCTACAGTGGATTACACTGCCTCAGCTTCTGATAGGGCCAAAAGATCTGTAATACATATGCTAAAGTTTGAGAACGTTATTTTGCGTTACGCTAATTTGTTTCCCTTCCATTCACAGGAGTTGCTGCTGTTGTTTTAAGGACATTGATGTGAACATCATAGTGATAGGTGGGTCTTCATAGCACTCCTGTTGGGATGAGAAGCATCTGTAACTTTACCCTAAGTGCTGGACAAGTCTTGTATTTACAACCATTTGCAAACCAGAATGCAGTATATAGTGTTGAAAGCCCTTCTTTTGAAGAGAAATAACTTTTGTTGCTGACTGTCCCAGAAATCACAGGCTTGTGTTTCTGCGCGACTGTAACTAGGGCACTTCGGTATTAAAGTCAGCGTCACAGCAATGTGCAGTATTAATCTGAAGCACAGAATGTCAGACCACTTTTCAGACATTTCCCTCTTCTGGTGGTAATTCTGCATCAGAAGTATAAAATGAAATAGTATTCATGGGAGGATGCACACTATTGATGTTGTTATGTTCACATATTTTTAGCTAGTATGTACTAAGGTGAGTTCAAAATATACAGCACAAAATGATGTTTAATCCCTTAAACTGTGAGATTTACTGCCAGGGAATTTATTGGAAACTCCTATTACTCATGGGGTTTTGGCTTTAAATGCCAAAACCAGTTTGGAGATGAAAAAAGTGTCTGAACTAGCACTTGCTGAAATCAGGAGAAATGTACTTGGAAAAGTAATTCCTTTATGAATACATTAGTGTCACATTTTACTGAGTATCTCCTACTAACCATTGCCAGAAACTGGATACTGAGTTAGGGCAGCTCTGGCCTGCCTGAAGACACTTTTCACAGCAGGGACAAAAGCAGCAGTGGGCAGAGGGGCTGGTCAGCTCTCTGTTTTTAGGGACATTTCCAATTCAAATGTAGTTGGCTTTTTCATGACAGCTTTGTATAAATGTGTTTTGTTGAAACCTGCTGTATTTATTGAAATTCCACCTTCCTGTAATAACGTATGATGTTTTTACAGTAATATCATGCAACAGGTTAGTTAATCTTTTGTAGATGGATATTGTGAATAGTGGAACCCTCAGTGATCCTGCACTGGGCTTGGAGTTGTCCCTGTTTCCTCCATGTGGCCATGTGGTATCCAACACACCACTAGTCCCAGAGTGGGATTTACTTACCAAATTGTAAATCCCAGTGTGTTGAGGTTGTGTCTGTGGTATGACAGACATTGTCTCAATTTCTGTTAACTCCAAGGGAATTAAATGCTGTCATTGCTTTGATCAGATTTATTTATTATCACTAATGCTCACCTGCGTCAAGCTGGTAAGGGGACAGACATGTTTTGATGAAAGGGAATACATCTCTGTTTCATTATCAGTGAGAAATATTTTAAAACTGGGGAAAGGAAGTAGAAAAAATTTCCATCATTAATAATCAGTGTAAGCAAACAAATCTCTTTCCCATTTCAAATTGTACATTTGCTCGCGAGTTTCATATATTTAGTTGGTTCCATACTTCATTTTTTTAAGTATAAATTATAGAAGTAGGACTATTACATTTATTTCTCTGCTGCTTGTCATGTTTCGTATTTTATGTAGTTTGTTTTGGAAGAGTAATTCAACTGACAATAAAACAAACTTATTTTTTAATTTAATGTCCTCGCTTGCAGAATTTTTATGCTTTGCTTTATATTTGTAGTCTAATGTTTCATAAATAATTTATGAAAATAATTAAAGTTTCTGTGTTTGGCAAAACAGGTTTTTCATATTTGGTAAACTAATACAGTTGGATGGTTTTGCCAGGGTTTTTCCCCTCCTTCCGTTTCAGAAAGTGTACGTACATGTTGTGTGTTAATAGTAAAGTATCAGACTTTACCAATTACTGCTTTAAAAATTATTTACATTGAGATCAATCCTGCCTTCTGTTTATTCTGAAGCTGTTTCAAAGAAATTTTTGTCATGTAGGAATTAGAGTGAACATGAAAATTAAACACACCTACTTTTCTGAAGTGGAAAATGAAAGAATTGCTTATCACGGGCTTAGGTTTTTAAGTATGAGAAAAAGACATTATGGCAACCTTGACAGTATCCAGATGTATCTGGGAAAGATATATATGGGAAAGAGACAAAAAGTATGTGTGCATCATGAGAGTGGAGATGAAAGTTTTGAAGAAGGCAGTGGTTGGAAATGAGATGTTTGCAATGCACAAAGAGGGAGAGATGGCACAGCAATCTTCTATGTATACATGGGTTTTGAGTGTTACAAGTCACTGCAGTGTTTTGCAGTGATCTCAGTGGTGGGTTTCCTTCTTCCTCCAGGCAGGCAGGAGAGAATCCAGTGACTTACGTGCTTTAGTTGCCTAATGCCTGAATCTGCAGCCTTTGCTGGCATGAGTTGTTCCATCAACTGCAATGGGACTGCTCCTGTGTGTAGAGCTTCTTGCAGACAGGGCGCTATGGTGTTACCAGGGGTTTATGGCTTTGAGCTTAGTGTGAGCTTTGGAAAGGACAGTCATTTGCTTTTGTGAATGCTGCATGATTTGCATTTTGTTTGACCATTCCATTCTCCTTTCATGCTGTACGGCTTAAGTGACGAAAAGTTGCTTTTTAATCAGTATTGTTAAATATAAGGCAGAACACAACTGGTCTATGTACTGTATTCATATGCATTTTGGAAAACCCTGGCTTTATTCTGGTATAAATCTACAACAGTTTTAAGTGCTGTCTTGGCTATATTCCAGTGTTTCTGGGAATAGCATTTGACCGTATCTTAAGAGTAGCAATAGGTAGTTTAGTGTACTCTATTTCTGTTACCTTTCACTGGCACCTAAAATAAAGTTCAGGCTGAGGGTGAGAATGTCAGGACAAATATGTGAATGAAGCAGCTAACCTATTAGTGTAATAAAATGATTGTCAGATAAGAGAAGATTAAGAATATTTCTCAGTGATATGTACTGGTGAACCACCCTGGAAATGTTGGTAATTATAAATCCTGCCTGGTGGTTATAGAGCTCTTGTTCTCCCTTTCTACCCCACGACCATTTTTTTCCTTTTTTATTTTTTTTCTTGTCCAGTTGCCCCTCTTCCTTACGCCTTTTCCTCATATTTAAAAAATGTAGTTGCAACTTGAACTGACCTGTGTTTTCTTCATGGGAGGCAGGATCAGATGCTGGAGGGGGAAAAAAAAAAGCAAAGAGAAAGAAGGGGCTGTATGTGGTCAAAAGTATAGCACAGGTTAAACAGAAACCTCACTGCATGAGTGGAATCAGGATGGATTTAAGCAGTTCATGGCAATTGCTTATTTTATACAAGTTCCTGTGCAGACACTGCTAAAAAGTGAGAACAATTTCTTTCCTTTAAGTTTATGGTTTTTGTTTGGCATTAATTTGGAGAATAAAGGTTGTGGAAGCATGAAGAGAAAGAAGAGCAATGGGAGAAATGATCAGTTCCAGCATTTCAGGCTGCATATTGTAGAAGGCTTCCTTTTAACTTTCTTACTGTAATGGGGAATTTTAAGGAATGGGAATTTTACTGCTGCTAATCAAAATCTATCAGTAAGAGACTTCAACCTGCCCCAACAGGGAAGGGGTGCTTAACAGCTGTAGGTCATAGTACTCAAACATAACAAAAAATACGTTCAGTGCCTTAATACATGTATTTTTATGAATTAAAAAACTACTCTTTTCTTTTCTAGTTCACTTTGATCATCACCAGAACAAACTCCACAAGAGATGGTAAGAGGTCTTCACGGGTTTCTGTGTGATAGCTTAGTCACATTTTATATATTAAATGCGTATAAACACTATTATTGAACTATGAATGCAGACATGTAAAAATTAGATGTAAAAGTCACTAAATTGCTTTGAAAACAGAAATCAGATTACAACAAGTGATTTGTCTACTCCTGGGAAGACTCCAGAGAAATAACAGGAGAATAACAGAGGACTCTGATCATTTGCCTTAGATTTATAGCTTTTGTTTCCTTGAGGAAATCTCTTATTTCCATTTATTCCACAGCTGAAAAAGCACAGACACAGAATTAAGTGAAACTAAAAGCGTTCCTTTCCCTTTTCCATCCAAATGTAAAACATTTCTGTAATTTCTTTTTTAACAGATGTATTTTTAAAATTCAAATGTAAGAGTGGTTTTCAAGGGTCACTTTCAACAAAAAAAGCCTCACAAAAAGTAGTTGGACAAGCACCAGCATCACAGTTCTGTCTGCATGAACTGGCTTTTTGTCTTCCTTTCCCCTAAATTAACAACTGGAGCTAGTCAGCCAGACAAATCAACCAACTTGATTCCAGAGCTTTCAGTAAAGTCATCAAGTTCCTTTTTAGAAACATTTTATAAGAACTGGAGATAATTTTTGAGCTTTAAAAGAATATATTGTCTTCTTTGCAGATATATAGAATGTAGGAGATACCTGCTTTTGTCAAGGTCTTTCAAAACTGGATTTCGATATTTTAATATTTAAGGAAAAAAATGGGCAAAATGTTTTAAAAGTAACTTGTTAATGTATCAGATTTGATAATAGGACATTCTCATCTGTCTGCTGAAGGATGAGGAGTCAGTATGACGTTCTTAAGCAAAGGGAAACAGTAAATAAAACATTGTTCATCTTAGCTGTTAGGTAGTTGGATGATTAAGGATGAAGAAATTCCATATGGAAGGCAGATGCTTTCCTTCTACCCACTCATCTTGGGAATGATGCATTTTGGGAACTCCAGATGCATGGTCTTATAGCAGTGCAGTGTTAGACCAAGAGGAGAATAGCAGTGAAGTTTCATCTCCATGAATTCTTTCTTTTCAGGAAAGATAATTTGTCTGCACTTTTAAATCACATAGCTGAGCTACACAGCCCTTCACAAATAGGCTGCACTTTTTGATCAGGAATAGCTCGAGGAATGTAAGTTTGTTGTGGTTTCCTTTGTATACTCTGTTAGCTGAAGATACTTTGTTTCTGAGATAACTTAGCAGTTACCTTAAAAAGCTACAGCATTGATTTCTTATGGAATAATGGACTCAATTTTCCAGAAGGAAGGGCAGCATGAGAGTTGCAATCATTATTCCAAACTCACTAGCATTTGCTTTATTGTCTGAGAACTAGAAAGTGAAAGCAAATGTAAGTAAACTAAATTAACCTCTCTGGACAGTGTTAACTGGAAAGTATTTTTTAGGTTTGAGTTTTCTGTTTTGCCTTGGGATTTCTTTTCCCTACAGAATCATTCTTTTAAGGGTACCAAATGGTGCCAGTTCAGATCAAGAAAACAGACTTAAATGTTTTTGTCCTGTATATCCTTAAAAAAAAAAAAAAAAAAAAAGAAAAGAAACCACCTTAAAAAAGGACTGTAAGTGCTACATTCATCTCTGAAAATATCAGCTAGTTTTGCCATAGTTTTGAGTGTCTGCCAGAACATGGCTTAATTAAAATTTTCCTATTTAAAGTAGAGGCATTCTGTTTTACTCCAGATAAAATATTTTCTATGGAAATTAAGACATGAGGGAAAGGGAAAAAATATTTGCTATTTAGTTTACTTGTTCTAGGCTCTAGTCTACGTTATGGCTTTTTTTTTTAAGATGCTCTATTATCCCGCTTTATGAGAGTAGGATGAGGGGGGAGATGAAATGGCTTGTATGAAGGGAGCTTAAGGCTACAGGGACTGTGGGGCTTTGTAGTTGCTGGTGGAATCTGAACAGCATGAAACTTCTTTAAGGAAAACTAAGATTAGCTGGAAGACAGGAAAAGGTGTGTTACAGTATGTTTCTTTCTACAGAACTTTTTTTCTCTGTACTTTATCAGTGGCACTTTATTGCCTCTTTTCATGTTTTGGTTGGTGATGGATACAAAAGGGAGATTTACTGGCAGCTTGCATTTGGCTAAATACAGCCTTGCTTTTGATTGTGGCCATGGTGGATATATGAACTTGTCTGAATTGCTGTTTGACCTTTTCTGAGAAACTTTGGCAGGCAGATGGAGGAAGTACATTACTGGAGGAAATATATTACTGGATAAAATGAATGCTTTTGTTCAATGCAGAGGAATTTTAATCTCTTGTGTTTTCTGTCTGTGGATTTGGAAATCAGGTATAGGTTGTAATATCTACACCTTGGAATTACTCAGTTCTTACAACTCATGTGAGTGTCTAAGGAATTGTGGATTATATCCACACGGCATGTTTCCTAAAAAGAACTGATTCCCACTGTAGTAGCATGAAAATACCTTGGAAAATACCTTCTGGACACTACAACTTCTCTACTTCTAGTCTTCAGTGGTAGTTGTGTTGATGCCAAAACAGTCTCTTGTAGGAGTAATGAGGTGTGGTGCAAATGCACTGTGCTCATACGTTTTTCAAATCTCCATGATCTGTCATAGCTAAAGGATGACTAAAGATTAAAAGGCAGCATTGTGCTTACATTCAGTTGCTCCCCTCAGTTGCTCTCAATTCTCGCTCTCTTTATACCTTCTTTTTCCGGGGGGAGCATTAGTGCAGTGGGGTGTGGTTGATTTTTTTGTGTTCTTTCCCTCTCCCCATGTGTTTTGGCCACAGGAGGACAGCGAGCCGTGGTACTCTCAGAAAGTGTATGCGAGGTACTGGAGGCACTATGACTTAGCCATGCGCTGGATGCGCAGGCACCAGAAAGCCTACAGGAAAGCCATGGAGTCCTTTTATCGCGTGCCGTGGCATCCGTGGCATCCTGCTGCAGCCTCTCCAAGCAGCCACTACTCAGATTGGGATGGGAATGATCTGCCACACACCCAAAACTACTCTTCCAGCTGTAGACCAGATGTCAGAGTTCCATATCGTGGCGGAGCTCAGCAGTACGCAGGTGCCTACCAGGAGAGGGAGGATGCTGATGAGGACTCCGAAATGGAAGAGGATGCTGAAATGGAGGAAGACTCCGAGTCTGAAGGGGAGATAGAATATGACTTGAGTAACATGGAGATCACAGAGGAGCTTCGCCAGTTTTTTGCCGAGACAGAGAGGCACCGAGAAGAGCTGCGTAAGTCCATGCTTGCTCTGTGTTCTGTGGTATTTAGGGGCCATAACATTGAGTGCTGGATGGCTTCAACATTTACAGGTTTTATAAGAATTCACAGAAATAGGTACTGCAAGTGAGCAAGCCAACTGACTGAAATAGGCAGAACTGATAGGGGCACTTGAGTACCACTCATTAGAAATAAGTTTTGGAAAACGTTTGAAAGGTTTTTTGAAAGGGAGAGAGAGAGAGAAAATTATGACTGCAAAGAGGAGAATAACACTTTTGTCCAGAAGACAATATTAATCTTCAGTGCTGGGGAAAAAAAACCAAGAATTTTTATGGTTAAATCTAGTTAATGTGCTGTATGTCTGGGGGGGGGAACCCACAGGAAATGCTTGACTCCATCACTGAAGCATGGAGTAAGCCTCAATGTATTTTATAACATGGAGCAGCCATTTTGTTTGTTATTCTTTGGCTTACCTGACAGTAAAATTTCATGACCCTTTTCTTCTTTCCCTGTATCCTCTTCATTCTGTACTATACCACAAGTTTCTCTTTGTTTTGCATCTTGATCTGGACCCAAGCCCTTTGGTAGGGAATGTAAGCCAAAGTCTTAAGATTTTTCTCAGGTCTTAATCCTCAGAGATCAAGAGTCATCTTTATTTCTGTGAAATTCTTAAAAGAAGTAAAGGATTATGCTGTACTGTCTTGATGCTTCACTCATATACAGATGTTGCAGATAAATTTATGTTTTAAGAAAGGAGCATGATAAAAATAACTTTCTTCACATGAATCCAGTAGAAAATACACATAATGAATGTTTAATAGAGCTTTCTCTGCTTCTCTGAAAGAGAAAATGTTCTAATAACTTATAATAAAGGCAATGATTGGAAGGGAAAGAAAAAGTTGTTTAAGTTCTTTGATCAGCAGGTATCAGAGGGTGAGCTGAAACAACTCAGCTTAACTTCACACTTCTCATCAGTGTGATGCACAGTTGATCTAGTTAGCAGAGGAAGGTGAGTTAAGGAGCTCTGTGGTAGTGCCTGCCATGAATCCCTTTCTTATCATGCTTTTGCAGAATCACCTTGAAATGTTGAAATGTTCCTTTGATGAGGTACATGGTGCTTTAAGACACTGGGCTGTTTCTTGGAATGCAGAACATTTTCTTTGGATTTATTTTGACTATTATGACTAGTGGTATTTAAAGGTATGTGAGTGATTGAAGGTGGTATTCTGGAAATTGGGAAATCAGGGCTTAGAGATGTTCTTTGTTGCAAATATCCTGTAAGACCTTGGTACAGCTGTTTAGTCTCTTCCTGATCCCTTACTGGCTGCTCTTGCTAAAAATATTTGATTCTTTATGATGAGCAGGTGAATTGGGAAGAGGTTTGTGACTCAGAATACAGATTTTACTTTCGTTCCTTCCAGCACAGCAGTACTTGGAGCCTTTTGGAATGATTCGGTCTCTGCTCTGTGCTGTGCAGTAACCTAGTCCTGCATGAGTGTAACTCCATGTGCTTCAGCAGCACTATTGCAGATCTATGCAAATTCAAGCAGGCTCTGGTCTTTCACTACTGCGTGCCTCAGTTTCTTTAGTAGCTTCCCTGATAAAGTGAGGATAGTACTAAGAAAGAATCTATAATTCCTCAAAGCATGAAAAAGTAAACAAGTACTTCACGTAAATGAAATTTAAATGTGACATAGAAATCTAGGGTGAATGGTACTTTCTGAATGCTAATTTTGTGAGTAATTAAAAACACAGTGTGATCTTGTTTGGAAATAATTTTTTCTTGCATGGTGAGGGCAAAGGAAAATAGAATAAATTTTTTATTCTGTTAAAGTTTCTCAAAAGAAGAAACATAAGCAGCAGGAGGAGGGGAAAATCGTTTTTTGCCTGGTGGTGTGGAAGTGAGCTGGTATGGAGACTGTGTTGAAGGCAGTACTACTCTTAAGAGGTAGTTTCATTAATTTTCCTGATTGCTATTTATGATCAAAATTAAATTTAGGGGTTCATTAAGCTGTGATCCATAATGATGCTGTATTTTGTTATATCTTTCATACTGTGTTTAACAGTTGTCATTCTGTATTGATGCTTGAGAAGATTGAGATAATGCATCCACAAAAGAAGCCCTCAGTTACTTGAGTATTTTCTCTTTAATGCCTTTTCCTTTGAATCCCGAACTGCATGTCCTGAGTATGCCTATTTTAGGAGCACATTTATAGAGAAACTTGGGCCGCATAAACCTCAGTAATGCCTGAAATGTACACCTCCAGGTCTGAAAGACACATTTGTAAGGGTGAGGCAAGAATTTTAGGTAGCCTTTAAAGTGAATGAGATTGTTTGGGTGTGCCACGGTGGACTACCAATAGGGACCTTGACTTAAAGTAAAAGCCAGTTGTTAGGGAACATTAAGGGGAAGACTGTATCTCATGTTTTCTTCCTCTGGCATCACTAAGGGGCTCCGGGTGGAATTCACAGCCTCTGACCCCTGCACCTTGATATTCACTTGGGAGAAGACACACAGCTTGCTCTTCTTTTAAAAGCAGTTTGCAAGAGTTAGATACACACTTATGGGCAACTTAATGAAGTGTGAGTCTCAAGGGAACAGCATCAATGGGACAAATAGGAATGGGATTTTGGCATATAAGGAAGGGGATAGCAATCTTTGTGAAGTATGACCTCCATTAGTTTGGTGTTTTTCTACCTGTCCAGAGTTAGGAAATACTACACAGCATTAATACATCTATTTTGGACATGTGTAGTGAGTCTTGATTTTTCATGTGAGATATAGCTGCTTCCCACACCTGATCCACAGATGTCTCATTGGCATGTAGAAGGATAACTAAATGGATTAAAAGGAATCCTAGCTGATGTCAGACTCTTCACCTATAATGCCTGATCTAGAGCTTGCTGGATGTAAACAATCACAGACATCAGAGGATAAGATCTTGCAAACTTCAATTGTGAAAGACTTAAATAGGCCTGAGATGTAGGTGGGAATGAGATGACTCCATCTTGGAGGTCTTTTCCAGCCTTAATGATTATATGATTCTGTGTCTCTGTGAAAGGTATTTGAGCCTAGATGGTAACATATAAGCCTTAATCTTAATGCTAATTGCAAAGAGAGAAGCTCCACGAATAAGAAAGATGCTGTGTCAGACTAGCCAAAGAAGAAAACTTAAGATTTATTTCATTTCTTGGTAGCTCTCACAAACTTGAAGAACAAGTAGATTTCTAACTTCTGTAGGATTTTTGGTTTTGTTTTCTCAGTGTGCATTTGCAGTGACTGGCTGACTTGTCAAAGTAAGGGCTTTGAAACTGGCAAACTTGCTGCATGGTTTAACACTTCTGCAGTGATACAGTTCACAACCAACCTCCTTTAAAGCAATCTTTTTTTTTGTCTTTGAATTCATGTCAATTTCTTACTAGTTTTTATATTTGTATCATGTGTTGTAGTCAATTACATGTTCCTGGAATGCCCAGAAGTAATTATGAGCAAAGTTTTGCTGAGGCTGTATGAACTCAGACATAATAATACACTACAAACTTATCTCATATTGTAGATAAATGGTGCATTTGGTTAAAACCCTTACAGACAGTTTTAATTCCTCTTCATTTGTTTCTTCATATGCAATAATAATTATATAGTGATCCTCTTTTTTAGAGGGTTTTCTTGTCAGGCTAGTCTGTTGTTCTGGTTCTTCATGCAGCTGGTGATCCAAGTATACTATGCATCTTGGGAATGTTTATGGTTGTGTTTAAGTTTTCCCTCTGGCAGTTGAAAAGCATGAAGTTGTTTTCCTGGGTTACCATACCTGTCAGACCTAGGTACGGTAGCAGATTCTCCAGGCATCCTAGATGTAAAGGACAGAATGCAGTAAGTTGCCTTTTTACATTTGCAAGAATTAAAAGGGCAAAAACCAAGAAAGGAAGATTCACAACCCTAACAGTTCTGTAAATTGTCTAATTGCACATATTTATTACACTTAAATTTAGCCTTTGAAACATGTAGTTTGTCCTTATACAATTTTTCTTTTTTTTCCTTTTGCATATAAGAGAAAATCATTCCTATAATTGAGTGAATTCAGCTTTGCAAGTACATTGAGAACCATTTTGTAGTAACAGGATATCAGACAGAATCCTTTATTTAAAAACAAAGAAAATCAAGGGAAAGTACCATCATGTCAGTTCATTACTGAAGGATAATAGTCTGCCATTTGTTAATACTCTGACTAGTTTTTTCCATCAAAGCCTGTTTGTATTGCCCACACATAGCCTCCAGCTTTTCCCAAAAATAATGTCTCAACTTATTTTTTTTTATGCTAGATGGAAAATATTTTTTTAGAAATGAACAGAAATGGTGAGTGAAGATGTTTGTTTAAAAACTGCAATCTGTAGGCTTTTCCCCTCAGGTTTCTTTTTCTCTGAAAGATGATCGTTGCCATTGCCTCTTCTATGAAGAGGAAGTAATGGAATTTTCCATGTTGTGTAACTTGTTTGAATCGTAGCAGATCCATGAAGCTTTTGGTTTTGTTTAAGGCCTGCATGCCTCTTGGAAAATAGACTTTGATTCAGGGGTTTTGCCACCATGTTTTCCTTTTTTCCTTCATTTTTGGTAAATGCTTTTCCCTGTTTTTTATCTGCCTTTTTCTTCACAAGACTGTAGCTCAAATTCTTGGAACTGCAGACTCCTGGTCCCACCATTTCTTTTTCTTTGTTCTTCCCTGCCCTAAACTGTCCAAGAAATGTGGATGGTGAACTTATAAATATCTGCTCAACTTCCCTGCCTTCAACAGCCTTTGTTGACAAACTTTCTGACAAACCAAAAAGCCTTGTTTGGCATGAACATTAGCCACAGTCTGTAGAAGCTGAGTTGCTGAAGCTTCTGAGAAATGCCTGTGAAATAAGAGCGCTCTTTGCAATATGTGTGGGTGCTTGAGAGATGCTTTTGAAGCATGTTCTTTCATGAACTGAAGAAGATATGTGAAAGTTACTCCTTTTGTACCTTATTGTGGATCCTGGTGGTTGAACCTTTTGTTGTGTAGCAGCAGAATCCTCTCAAGTGCACACACTGTGTCCAGCATAGAGGCTGTGTTATTCGGTACCGGAAGCCAACAATTGAGAAAATGCCTCCTTGCTAGAGAAGCAAGGAAAAGTGCCACAATTTTCACTGCTTTAATATTGAAAACTAATCTCTACTTGCAAAATTAGAGAGTCTGGAGAGCAAGAGTTGGGCACAGTTTTACATCTGTTTCATGACAGAAAAGGTTATCTTTATACAAAGCATATCAATTTGTAAAATATTGTGAAGAAAACATCCTTGGATCCTATGCTAGAGACAGAATTTGAGCTTAGGAGAATGTATATCTTTGCTCTGTGAACCTGTGGCTTGCTGCTGCAGTAATGGAAGAGGGACATTGGAAAGCTCGAGGTACTGCCGAGGAAACTGAGCTGTGTGCTCTGCAGAGTTGCAGAGGAGTTAATACATGTACCTCAAAATTATATGTAAAGTCTTTCTTATTTGTATGTGCCTCAGGCTGAGCCCATTTGACAGTGTTGGCAACCCTTGAAAGTACACAAGAGCAAGGCCAGGATTCTTGTTTTCTGCTAAGGGTTGCCACAGGCTTCAGCTCCTAGGTGGCATCTGGGGATTCTGTGGACCAGACTCCCATGGGTGCAGCCTGGCAGTTGGGTGGAGCTGGGACTTAGAATGCCAGTTCCCTATCTGCCAGTTGCTGTACTGGTCTTAGTTTTTTCTAAGCATGCTGTGGAGTACTGGTATTTGAGTTACAATAGGTTTATAGCTGGGAGTGTGGGAAAAGAAGCCCATGTGGTTCCTTGTGACTGTAGTGTAGATGATGCTTTAAGAGGAATGCCAAGATGTTGAACACTTCTACTTCCTCTTACATTTGATGGAAATGAAGAATGCTGTCTTAATATGAACATATGTATTAAACTTCAGAAACCTGTGTTTGAAGTTGACATCCTTTATTTGTTTGCCTGATGTGTTCCTCTTATTGTAGTGGGATAGTCCATACACTAGGGGGCTTGTTGAGAAGTTCTGTTTATTCATCTTTGTAAGAGGTTTTGAGGACCTCAGCAGGAAGAAAGCAAAAGCCTCAAATGCTAGAATAATGAACAATATGATCTAAGTGTTCTTTATAGACCTTTTGCTTAACAATTAACTTAGATGTCATCCCTATGACCAAAATGCATGTTGTTGACAACATCTTTGCTGAACAAATACAGAATTTGAGCTACTCTTTCTCCCGGGAAGGTATTATCCCTAAGTTATTCATGACTCAGTAAGAGAAGTCTGGTAATCTTGTATTGTTGCTGCCCTGGTAAATCAGTAATGCAGTAAAATTCCTTCTGACTGGACTTGTCTTGAGGATACAGGAATAAAAACAGGAGAGACAGGTCATTGCTCCTTTCAGCTGCTCTGTCCCTCACCATCTGACATCCATTTGATACCTGTTTCTTGGTAGGTGTGGTTGCAGAAGCATCCCATGGAAACCAGTCAGTAGCTTGCTCTAATGGATCAGCCACTGGAACTTTCTCTTTACAAAGAAAATACATGTGGTAATTCAGTTTTAGATCACACAGAGTGTCACCGCCTGTTTTGTGTGCATGAGATTTCCAAGGATTGAAGGTATTGCTGTGACATACTTGGGCTCTGCAAAGTTTTGGCAAAGAACTAACAGGTGGGCCCCAGGGCTGAGGCCATGAGTGCAACAAGGAATCTTTCCCCAGTCTTGTTGTAAGAGCAAAAATTCATTTCAGAATGCTGTTATGGAAGATTGCTTCATATGGGAACAGTTTGGTGTGGTAAGATGCAGACACTACTGACACTTGGAACTGGTGCTGGTAATTTTTTGAAGGCAGGTTTGCCTGCTTGGTTATTCCATCAGCATCTGCAGCTGCTCTGAGTGGCTCCTCTAGTCGCCTCTTCATTCTTCGTCCTTGCAGGGAAGGCTGTGACAGCAGCTGCAGCTGCTGTGGAAAAGAGCAGGTGAGACCATGCTGACAGACACAGCTCTAGGGAAAAGTGGCATAAAAGCATCTCTGTGCTAATCACTCAGCTTGGGCAGTTTGTCTTCACAGTTTATGCACTTTTCCCTTTTCTTTAAAATTCCTTGATTACTGGTTCCATCTGGATGCCACATGCAGCATTTCTGCTGCTGATAAATCTGAATTCATCTGCCTTTAGTGTGATACTTTCAACCTTGTACGTGGACAGTGACATTGTGGACTGTGAATTAAGTGTTTTCTAACACAACCTATTTTGGTATCTATTGGGGGAGCTTTTGTTGTAGAAAGAATGTTTAAAGTTTCAGGGCATTCAGCACTGGAGTAATAGTGAAAAGCAAATGCCAGAGAGCAAGGTAGAAAGGGATATAATGATTATGTCTTCTTTCTACACTCATGACATACAAAGTCTTCTCAGAAGCTGCAACAGAGCATGGCAGCAAAATACCTCAAGTGTTACACATTTTAGGTCTCTCTGTTATAAAGCAAATCCCCTATACAGACAGATTTGCTTGGAGACACGTAATTTACCCCGGGTAATTTTAATGGGGTGTTGTTAATGCCAAGACTTCAGAGGCACCATTTGCTTTTCAGCATCTCTCACTGTGCTTCAGTTTTATCAGAAGCATCCAGATGGACTTCACATCCTTTGTCATTAGGGAAATGTGGGTGCTGGCATGGGAGAAACTGACAGTTCAGAGACTTCCATCTGCCTGGGTCTTTTCAGAACTCATTGCCTTGGATGCTAAAAATCAAGTGAGAGAGGCAGGCAGAGTTTGTTAGGCCACCCATTTCAGACTTGGATGGCCTGTACGGACTTCCGTCTCAGCCTTGGGTGTGCCAGTTTTGACTAGATCTGCAAAAGCTTTCAACATAGGTAGCATGCAGAAACAAATATCCCAAATAATAGTCTTTGTTTTCCACATATGCCTTCAAGGAAGAAAAAAGCTAGTCATTTTTACCCAAAGGATGATGCATTGTAAACCCTAAGGATACAAGGGAACATTGTCCTTCTTGTCTTTTCCAGTGACAGGGTTGAGCACCTATGCTGTGTGATGTCATCTACTGTGAAGCTCGTTCCAAGGAATCTAGAACACCTCCTGCTCTAGGAATTTGTGTCCATTTTCTGTTTATTTAGACCTTTAGTACAAGGGTGATAGTCCCTGTTGCTCAGAGAAATAGAGAAGGTTGATACGGCAACATACTGAGAAACACTTGTGCTGTAACCCTATGAAGTACCCAGTACAGAGCAATCCAGCTGTTCATCAGTGTTACAATTATTACAATTGTTGCTGGCCTCCAAAGTACCCAAAGCTATTTATGTGACTGTCGGATTTTCCCACAATATTTTCAAGGACACATGTCCGAATTTGTCAGATCACTGCTCTGGTACACTGAAATCATGGAGATAAAGTAAAAAAATGAAGGCTAAATATTAAATGGATATTTTTACTGAAATAAATAACATGGGTGTTACACCACTGAGTGTTATTGTTCACATTTAGCTGGATAAGAATCTCCTGGGTTTAATTTCATTTGTAATTGCTGTAGTGATTGTTGCTCTAAAAGTTAGCTCTGTATTCACAGAAATTGTAGAAACTTTGCCAAGGAATGTGGGGCTCCAAAGAGTGTGCTGGGCCTCAACTTTTCTGTGGTTGTTCAAATGCTGAAACTAATGGTGCTGTTCTCACTTTGTACAAGCCTTGCAGAATACCTTGATCTCTAGAAGGTCTGCAATTTCTGATGTGGTTGCTGAACAGAGCGTTGGCAGAATCACTCTAAAATTCATCAGTTGTTATTGCCTAGGGAGTTTTGGCCACTGGTAAATGTAGAAGTGTCCAGACTGTGAAGATTGCATCATGTGTGACATGCTGATGGAGGAGGTGTTGAGATGGTAGATCGCAGAGCAGCTGGCTTGCTTTGGAGAAGCATCTGCATTTTTCTTGTCTCTCCATTTCTCACTAGGTGATGCTGGTGACATGTAGGGATTTGTATTCTCTGCTTTTGCATCCTTCCTTGGCATTAGGTACTGGCCTCTGTCATAAGCAGGCTGTCAGACTAGATGGGCTTTTAGTCTGGTGGCTCTCCTTGTGTAAAGTGTTCATCAAGCCACTGAAATACTTCATGTATGAATTATCCCGTTGAAGCAACAGTGAGGAGACAGGAAGCTCCCAAGTGTTAAGAAGTACAGCTTAACTTTCTGACAAGTGGGATGCCAGCTGTCTCTCTTAAAAAAGAGTGCTCAGAATTATGCTCCAGCACCAAATCCTGGAACTACTTTTGAAGTCAAACATTCCCATTTTGTGGAAGGTACAATAGATGCACATCTGCAGGTTTCTTCTGGTATATGTCCCCAATGTTTTTTCTTGTGTTTTTAATACTGGGCATAGCAGTTACCCTCATGGGCTCAAGTATATTTAATTTGATTTACTAGAGTGCTGAAATGAGCAATGACAAATTCAGACAGTTAGAGGTAAACTTGCCTTTCTAAAGTTACCCCTCAACCCTTCCTTCCAAAAATTGTGATATGTTTCACTAATTCCTTTAGTTTGACCCTTTTTCCAGATGTCTCTTTCCAGATGCTTGGTCAGGCAGCACATGTAGTTTACTAGCAGCATGGAGAAAATGCATATTTACTTGCTGAAATTAATTCTCTCTGGATTAGACCTTGTTATTTAATTCTGCATGTCTGTGGCAATACTGAATTTTGGACCTGCCAGTTAACTGAAAGGTCAGTTCATAGCCTGACAATACTTCCTCCCAGAAAATCAGCAATATGGCTGCAGGTTTCTCTCCAAAAAAAATGTTTTTCAAGTGTTTTTGAGGAAGTAGCTTTCTCATATCAAGCAATAAACCAAACTTGAATTCAGCACTGTAGTGTGTCTGGAGTCAAGAAAGAAATTTCAGTGTGAAGTTTAAATGTGTGAGTTTGATCTAGAAGACTGACACAAGCTACTTTCTTTCTTTTTTTCCTGAAAGCACCAAACTCAGTATTATTTAGCTGTCTGGCGGCTCAGTGCATCGTGAAACATGTTTTTCCAAGTGCATGTGTTTAATTTCTATTCAGGGCACACATAAAAAATTATTGTGAAACTCGTGTTTCTTCAGTGTTCTGGTTTGCTTTTAAAGTAGCACCTTTAAATTTTAACATTTCCTTGTTCGGTCCCCTCAGACTGAGCCATAAATGTATGTGAAGACATAGTTATATATAGATTTAAGTAATCCTTCTGTTTACTCTAGCAGTGTTGTCTTTGTCTAGTGTCAGCATTGTTGCCATCAGTGACAGATTGGAGTTGTTTTGGGGGATGGGAATGCAGAGTCAGCTGGTCTGTATTTAATCTTATTGAAGTAGACTTGATCCTTACTAGAGGCAGCTGCCAGTGCCCTGATCCTGTTCTAATTTCTTAGCAGTGGCTGTTCAGCACCTTCCTATCAGTTTAATTCTGTCAGATGGCACCAGGGTACAGACACCTTGGTGCCTCTGGTGTGCTACAGACCCCTGATTGCACAGGGCTCACCTCTGTGTTTTCTAGCCTTCATCAACAAATCCCTGATTATGAATTACATTTAGAGCAATCAAGTTTCTAGAGCAGGCTTTCACTTAAGTTCCACTGACTAGCTGATTGTTTCATGTTCATGGGATTTAATTGTTTCAGTGCATTTTCTGGTTGGGCTAAAAATACTCCTTTTTAGGGGTATCGTTGTGGAAGGTAATAGAAGAAAATAAAAGAAAGGTGATTTGATGTTTAGCTGGGCAGTAACCAGTGTAGCCTAGTGCTAATGTAAACATGGTCATGAAGGCTTATATTGTTTCTTTGTAGGATCCTTGGCAGTTTGTTTTGGAGACCACACAACAATCCTTGGTTTTTAATCCTATTTCTAAAACAGAAATTGGCTTATTTATTCTCCAGTTAGCTGTATAACTTTGTGCCAGTTGCTTAACCCAAATACCAAAATAATGTCAGATAATTAATTCTTGAAAGTGTTAGATTAATTTTACAGATTATTTAGAATGAGGCACGTGGTTAACCACATGCCTCATTCTAAATAATGAGAGTGACACATACCATTAAGTACCAAACCTGAAAGTGGAACTCCTTAGTTCTAATCTTACTTCCTTGGTTTCTATTCATTTTTATTTCAAAGGTAGTTTTTCTCCACTTGCTGTCTTGGTAAGTAGTTTTGCCCTGTTTCTACAGAGCTGTTGTCTTCAAACTGTGTAGAAAAATTGGATTACAGTGAAAGAGAAGGTATTGGAGTATGTCAGATATGCGATATCTGTTTGCTGTCTGTTCAGACAACCTGTTGCAACTGTTGTGTCTGAGGGATCGCACTCTCTTACCTGAGATTATTTCCTGCTCTTAGCAATAGGTTTCAGTTGGGCTGTGCTTCAGCAAACACATCTTGGTGCTAAAGCCAGGCTAAGCAATTCTTCTTCGAAGACATGCGCTCCTGCTCTGGTGTTTCCAGGGCACTGAACTGTACTAGAACTAAATATAATGTGTTGAGGTTTTGTTTGTTTGGGGAGGGTTGTGTGTTTTTTACAGGATTCTTTGTGTTGCCCCTTAGACAATTGTAGCATCATCCATGAGGGGCCTGGGAGCTGGAGCACGCAGCTAAGGGAGAAGGAGAACAGAAATTGCATAAGCTGGTTTGGTAGCTGAGGAAAGAAAAGTGTCCGTGGAACCATGGTTTCAGGCTGCCACAAGCTTGCCAAAGAATCACATCTGCTCTTCAAAGCCTGTAAGGGAACGTTTTCTTTTTCTTGAGAATATTGCATTGCTTGTAGATATATGTGATAAAATAGTCCATTTCTTTTGACTCATTCTCTCCTCAACTGGCAGATGGAAACTTTGTCAGTGTAGATATTCGGGGTTTTAATATCCTCCGGATTTTTGGTAGCTCTCTTTCATGATTGTCATGACTGGTGACTGAAAGCTTAACATTTTGGGCAATTACTCCCACCAAAAGTAATTTTTATTCCAAATTAGTGTTTTCCAGTCAGCTACAGCATTGGATTTTTCTGTATAGATGAGAATGGTTGCATAGTAGGATAGGGCCTAGCTGTCCTTGGAGATCAGACTTCTGTTAAAAATGGGAAGGAGAAAGTTACGTGGTGTCATGGGGAATCCCTTTGTCACATCTTTTGAAGCACAGAGTTTTAAATTTAAGAAGTTTTAAAAGAAGTCTATTTTTCCCAAGCCAGCATACAGCTAGAACAAGGCTGTTCATTCTGCTTTAAAATCATCATTCTCTTTCAGTATGTTTCCACAATTTGAGTAAGTTACTTAGTGTTCCACAGTAACCTTCCAGCAAGCAAGACCACGCTGTTTTTAGCAACCAAGAATATTTTATCTTTACAGATGTGGGGGTAAGTCACAATTGTTTGTACCTTGTAGACTCCCACTGATGGAAACTTGTTCTGCAAAGCTTTGCGCTTGATAAAGAGTAGTACTTGAGATTCCAGCCCTGTGGAAATCCAGAGCTCTGCAGAGCTCTGCAGAAATTAAACTCCCTGAATATCCTGTGTATAAATCCTGATTTAAATCCCTGTTTTGGTGGAATTCCTTGAGGCAAAGATTTTGATCTTCACCATGTTATGCCCAGTTCATACAAGTATGGGCACCATAAAATGGTCTGATTCTATCACATCAAAAAAAAAAAAAAACCTCTTACGTAGGTTTATGGTGAAGGTATTTAGCTTTTCTAGGAAGATGAAGAAGCTGGCATTTTGCATGGAGAAGCCTGTGTGGGCAGAACACTTAACACAGCAGATAGGCTCGTGGGAAGTGGCATTCAAAGAGAGAACTAGGAGTTTTTAATCAGTAGAAATGGGTAGTGTTTTTAACTGTTAGTGTGGGCTGCTCAAGATCAGCTCAGGTAGCATTTAAGATGAAAAAGCTCACAAAGTGCACACGCAGCAGTAACAAAGTAATTTGTCATTTGAAATAAGCAGGCAAATATGTGAACACGCAGTCTGAAATCATGGAAAATTGAAAGCACATCAAGACTGGAGAAAGTGCAATATTTCCTTGAAAAATAATGTGCTAACTAAGCAAGCAACTAAAAGTCAGTAATGGCATTTAACACTCGGGAGGAGCAAGCCCTTGGTCTCTTACCATACCTACCATTGTGTGGGGCAGCACATGGCAGGCTGCTGAGTGTGGGCACCTACAGACCTGTGGGGAAGAATGTCTGTATAAGAAATGTCAGGTGGCATACGATCACTGGCTGCAGTTGAGGGTTGGATGTATAAATACCGAGAGCTAAAAATGGTACAAGAAACCACGCAATGCTGGGTATGAATCTTTCCTTAAAAATTTGACATAGATAATTACCCTCCCTACTTCTACCTCCTTTTAATGTTGCAAAGTCTTTCCATGGAGACTTCTTTCTAAAAAAGGGAATTTATTTGGGTTTTGGTTTTGAAGTTGTTTCTTTTCCTTGGTTTATTTTGTTGGAGTTTTTTTTTTCTTTTAATAAGAAGAAGATACATTCCGGACAGGATTTTTTTTTTTTATTACTCCTTAAGCTTCTCAAAGGATATTACAAAGAAAGAAAGAAAAGTAAAGTGGATCAAACTTACAAAACGTGTGTGACATTTTTCCTTTTGTAAAATAAGAGAAACAAAGCATCTGAGTTTCTAAGGAGCTACGGGGAAAATAGCTTAACTTATTTCAGCAAGACTATGACCTAAGAGGTCATTTGTGTGCATATGAAGGCCCAAATGCACTGAATGGCTAATACACTAGTTACTGTCTCCTGATTTTGTCAGTCCCTGAGCGTGGAGGTCGTTGTCTGTTTGTTCACTTTTCTTTTCAGCTAGTACAAACCAGATTAAAAGTCATCCATAAAAAGTGGGAAAAGTGGTGAAGGGAGAAACAGTAATCCAAAACTTTATTTCATAAGGCCTAGAATTACTAATGATAGCCCTGGAATGTAGCATGAGTTAGGTAGATGTGCTGGTTTTGGCTGCAGTAGAGTTTATTTCCTTCACAGTATGGGTCAGTATTTCGAATCTGCACTCAACACAGGGTTGATAATATACAAATGTTTTTGTTATTGCTGAGCAGGGCTTACACAGAGCCAAGGCCTCTTCTGCTTTTCCTACTGCCACGCTGCTGAGGACCTTGGTGATGCATGGGAGATTGGGAGGAGACACAGCCAGGACAGGTGACCCCAACTTAACAAAGGGATATTCCAGACCATCTGACATCATGCTCAGTATATAAAGTGAGGGGAAGAAGAAGGAAGGTGGGGACATTTGGAGTGATGACGTTTGTCTTCCCAAGTCACTGTTACGTGTGATGAAGCCCTGCTCTCCTGGACATGGCTGAACCCCTGCCTACCTTATACAAAAAACCCCAAAAGAAAACCAGAGGGGAGTCTCCACCAGTGCTGCCTCAGTTCTCTGCCTGCAAGAATGAAAGGCAAAGAGCAAGAGCCATGGGCAAGAGAGAGTTCTGCCTGCGCAACCCCAACTTCAAAAAGACTGGCACCTGCTGGCCCCGCGGTTCCATTTCCAGATACAGCATCTTTAAAGAGACACTTTGCATTGTGGGCACAGATAGATACAGAATACAATAACCTTTTGGGTTACTCAGCACACTGGGTGCATGACAGATCTGGACTTTTTTTCTTCATGGTTAAAGAATTCTATTCACTGTATTTGGAAAAAGATGCCCCAACTGGTTTTGGCCAGGTAACGATGACTTCCAAGCAGAGCTGGACTTGGTAGGAATAAGTTAATTTTGAAAAGAGCTTCAAGAGAGAGAAAGATCATCTTTGAAAAGAAATAGAACTGACCAACTGGGAAAATGTCGGCAATGCTTTTTCGCTGTGTGGGAACCAACCACCACTGCAGCTGCCTGCCTGCCTTGTGAACGTTTGCAAAATACTGTTCCTTGACTGGGGGAAGCTTGCCAGTAGTTGAGGATGAATGCTGTAAAAGAAAGCATGTTTATTTTAGTCTGTGTGAAATGGAAGGAAGAACTACTTAGAATTGTGTAAAAATTACTTGTTTTACATTTATAACAGCCCAATGACTTGTGAATTTGGAATGTGAAACTGATCTGAGAGTGAACTGGGGACTTCATTGCTGCAGGCTGAGAATTAGTGTTTTGATAAACCATGCTATCTGCTTCATGGATGAGTATTTGTTGCTTGCTTCAGAGAAATTCCGGTTGTCTCCATAGGCTTGGGGTTATAGACAATCTATAATTTTGCTTGTATTTCCATTGTCAGATTCTAGTTGTCAGCTTTTTGATGAAGAACTAGTTGCACATTTAGCTGAATTTGTACTGCTTTGTATTGTTTTTAAAGTAAACTCTGAGGTAATGGATAGAACCCAGACTGCTGGAAATTACAGCACTTCTACTTCCCAGCCCTTGCCCCACCAAAGAAAGTTTAGTGTGCATCTCAACAGGACAATACTTTCTCTGTTATCTATTTCTTGTGTCTATTTTTGGCTGGAAATACTGCTTTTGGAAAAGCAGTAGTTTACATGCCCATTTAGTTTCATTACTTCTTTCCTAGATAATCTGTAAAAGCAAATAATGCTGCCTACTGTGAGGGTGGTGAAACACTGGAACAGGTTGCCCGGAGAAGCTGTGGGTGTTCCATCCCTGGCAGTGTTCAAGGCCAGGCTGGATGGGATTCTGAGCAACTTGATCTAGTGGACAATGTCCCTTCCTGTGGCTGGGGGTTTGGAATAAGATGATCTTTAAGGTCCCTTCTAGCCCAAGCCATTCTGTGATTCTATCTATGGCTGGGGAGTTTGTTACAGTAGTATCTCTGCACAGATAACTGATTTGAAACTGCAACGTATTCCACACAGCTGCAGTGGTATTACCCACAACAGCTGTCATGGTCTATGCTCAAATTCAGCCTTTGGTGCAAAGAACTGTGGGTCCCTATAGCACATTTCTGTCCTGAGCCTCTGCCTGGATTCTAGACCTGATTTTTTAGACACCTGAGAGTGTCTAAAACTCTGTAGTACAAACACTCTGGGATGTTTTGGTTTTTTAACCAGTAGCTATGGAACAGCAGAAGTCAGGTTAGAAAGTTACGGGCAGTATATCTGATTAGTGTAAAGTAAAACAATCCAGACATACATCAGACAATTTTGAGAATGGAATTTAAATTGGTATTATTATTTTGATTGTTACAATTAGGGTCTACAGATTTATGAACTACTCTGTGTTGAGAAATGGAGATTGATGCACACTGAACTGCAATCCACTCATCTATCATGAAGCTTCTGCTACAGATCCATTTAATTTCCAAACAGAAGAATTCATTATCTATCTCCAGAGATTTTTTTTTTCTTAAGGATCAGTGTGCAGTGAGCTATCAGACAGCATTCTACAGCAAACAAGCGAGGAAGCAGCTGTCTCTAGCATGCAGCTATGGAACTAAAAAATAAAAAATTTCCATGGGCAATACAGAAGTACAAGGAATTATGTAGTGTCCCAAGAGAGTTAACAAATATGGGTCCAATTCATTGCCTTGCCAGTTTTGCTGTGTAATCTACAGTGGGAGACATTGGTTTGCCAGCATAGTGTTGTTTGGTTTTATCTGTCTAAAACTATTTAGTGTAATTTGCATGAAGTTTGTGCTTAAAAGCGTGTTATGTAGTTGTGGGCAGCGTGGTGTCCCAGGAAGTTGGTTTCAATGGGGTGCGAGGTATAGCCTGGGTGCTCTACCCTGTCCTCAAGGTGCTGAGCCCTCGGTAGGCAAAGTTAGTTTCTTTAATTCAGACCTTCTGGTTAAAATGGCCCGAGACCAAATACATCTGACTCTTCCAAAAACACATATGGACTCTAATGTATATTTCCTTGTGAATTCTGGCAGTGTAGCCTAATTCAGGGGTGTGCCCTTAAAGCAGAATCACAGAAAATGGCTTTTTGGAATAGATCACTAATAACTCCTCAAGCCCTTCCACAACCAACACAAAACTGTGAATGGTGTTTCAAATGACAGGACAAAAGCTTTCTGTGTCTGTCAGACAAACAGATCCCAAAACTGAAGTTTTTCGTCATGTCGTTTAAAATATCTGTTTTCTGTGAATACCATACAGGGGATAATTCCTTTAGGAAGGCTGACAGTCAGTTGGCTGCTCAGTACTTTCTAGTATAAAAATAAATTGCAGATGTTTGACACTGAAATGTCAGGATATTTAACTTTGGGTTCGGGTTTGCAGATGTCGTGTGTTGTGGAAGCTAAATCTCTGCCTTAGGGTGAAAGAGGGAAAAGGTTCATGGCACCAAATGCTGAGAAGCATGTCTGTGTGTGACCAATGCATCCTGACCTGTGGACATTCTGTCCTTTTTGATGTTTAAAAAAGCCCCACTGCTGTCATTAGTAGTGAACTGTGCCTGTTACACAGTTTTGAGGGTGGTCGTTTGTCACTGAGGAGTTCAGCTGCCGAGTGATTTTCTCCCTCTTGTAGAAATGTCCCCATAAGAGGCGAGTTTTGCGTAGCACTTTGATGTTTTAACTGCACACAGCATTGTTTGTTTCACCAGAGCAGTACCCAGGAAGCAGGGGTAAATTTGGACATGCACAACCAAGTTCTTGCTTCCAATCAGGCTTACCACAGAGCATTTTTGCTGACAGATTGGTCCAAACGTTTCACCTCTTGAATTGTTTTAAATCTTCTTTAAAAGACCTGATGCATGCATTTACGTTGGTGCTGGGGTTTTTTTGTTTTCAAAGCAATAGAGCAAGGCTGCCAGCTTTGAACTTTGCAAGTCTTGAGAAATGGCTGGGTTTGGACAGTTTATCTAAACACGATGCTTACAGCTGTGTTTCATTGAATGCACTTAATGGCAGACATGACAGACCCATTTATTCATTTTCACAGAGTAGTAACTGATTATATTTTCTCTTGGCTATCATTCAGCTAAAGTTGCATTGTCTTGTGCATTGTTTCCTTTCTCAGCTGCTAAGTCATTATTTTGGAAACAACTCTCCTTTTTTTTTTTTTTTTTTTTTT